>CM062817.1:1718579596-1719179596 GCA_031772625.1 Pinus tabuliformis | reverse complement strand
TTTACCCCAAATGTGGATGGTGTGGCATGACCATGGTGATGTGACTGGTGAATGAAACAACCCAACCCGACTCAGGCACGGAGTGGAAGTGTCATGTTCAAGAGCGACTTGCTACCAATAAAGTTTCTTTGAGTTCTCTTCCCAATTTTTCCCCAGTCATTGCTGACCAGTACCTCTTTATTTTTGTCAAGCTTGAGGAGGATAACATATGCTTGTTCTATAATTTTCCCTTTGGGCAAACCCATCGCTATGTTTTAACGAGCCTAGCGATTGTGAAACTCGTTCTCTTCTAAAGACAAGTTTGTCGCTATTAATCTTTTTAACGAGTCTAACGACAAAGATAACTCGGTCCTTTTCATTTTTAGAGAGTCTGAAAAAGTACGTAAAGGTAAATCTGGAATTCCTTTTTCGTCATCTAATCCCTTAAGTCCGAAAAAGTATAAAACAATACAGAAGGGATGAATTTTCGATAGTTTTAACGAGCCGAACAAAACAAGCGCTCGATCTTTTTGTGCAATAATCCCTCAGGTCCAAAAAGATTAAAATCTAGAGGAGGGATAGCACTTCCTGTCGCTTTAATGAGCTGGAAGGCCATAACTCAACAATCTTTTCATATTTTACGAGTCAGTTGAAAAGAGCTTAAAGAAGACTCGTCTTTTGAGGAACGAGTGATAAAATGGGTAGCAGCTGATTCCAGGTAAGGTTTGGAATTTTCCAATCACGGTAGTGTCACAAGGATGGCTAGTGAAATCAGTCTTCACAGTTGTTCCTCAAAATGGGTAAACAATCAAATGGAGGTGAATGATCGACCAATGGAAAAGTGGAGGTGACGGTGCAAACACGACCAAGGCTTTAATGGCTGAAATGTTTCATTCACGGTGGTTATTTACCGGGGGGATAGTTCATTTTTTAACGAGCTTAAACGCGGGTGGAAACATTTGCTCAGATCTTATGTTTATTTTTTAACGAGCTTGAACTATGTGCTAAAACTGCTCGATTAATCCAGTCATATGATAAGAATGTCTCATATAAAAACGGCAACTTTTAGATTTTTGCCCCACATCCTTTCTTTATGCAAGTTTGGTGACGACTAGTCCTACGAGTTTAAAGGGTTAGAGGTCCTAAAAATTTAAAAAATAAATAGCCGCCCCTCGCTTGCATGCCAAAAGGTTTGCATGCCCCCAGGTATAAAACAGAGTTTCAAAGTTACCCCTCAATTTGCAGACAAAACATTTGTTCTATCAGGAGAGGCCTACCTCTTACAGGTTACCCAAAGCTTGTTCTATTCACACAGCAAATAAAACACTTCTTCGGCGATGTCTACTGAGATAAAAAAAGGTGAGTGACGACGTCCGCCAACTCACATAACTTTGAAAAGAGAATCTTATTCTAGAATAACCCCTCTTCCACCGACAGACGGGGTACAGACTAGTCATATTCTCCCGCGGAAACCTACCCTATACCCGAAGTTTTCCTGCCGAAGCAGACCAGGACGCATGCCCCTGGGTTTCAGTCATATCCCTCCAAATTACTCGCGCTCATCAGGAGGACAGACTGGGAATTGAGACATTTCTTGCGTGAAGAGACCATTTAGGGACGATATATGACTATTTGCTATGCGTGATCCGGGAAATGAAAGCTGGTCCACGAGCTTGACCAATCTTCCTTCGTGCGGAAAACACATTACTCTAAAGAGTGAGGAGATGATGGCTCCCATGCAATAAATATAGTCTCATCCAAGGAGTAGGTTATAATCCAAGGGTCCTTGAATGACCATGACGTTCATGTGAACTGTCTTCCCTCTCAATGTTATGGGCACATCGGGAAGGATCCCTAAAGGTCGACTGGTTCCTTTATCGAAGCCTGTCAGATTTCTCATTTCAGGCAACAGCGATGGCGAACCAAGCGCTTTCCAAGCAATAGAGGAAAGGATACTCACAGAAGCCCCCTCATCTATGATGGTACAAGCCATGACCATTATATATATTTGAACGATAATTCGGAATGGTATGCTTGCTGGCAAACGGGGTCTGCCTAGTTGATTCCAGTCGAAGGATACAACTAGGTTGCTTGGAGGTGGGACCGAGTAGACGGCTGGGTATGGCTCTGACGAACTTCCTTCCTGAGGTAAAGGAATGGGTGGATTGCCCCCATGTTCGTCGGAGTCTGTGTTGATGAAGAGAATTTGGACGGTGTCATCCTTGTTCTCTTCAGTGACTGTATCATCCGAAGATAAAACCTCTGAAGGCAAGACCGGGTCAACTGCCGCCTCGACCTTTTTACTTTCGTCTGGTATGGATTCAGTTGGTTTATCTTCAATGATAGGCGCTTCAGCCGACCACTTGAGCGGCCTAGCTGGGTTCTCAACTAGTGACGGACTCTGCAAGAGTTTTTTATATCCAGGAGGAAGTCGTAACGGTGAAACCGGACGATCATCCAAAACTCTTTTAGCCTCGTCTAAGAAGGGACAACGGTGGAGGGCATGGTCACCTTCGCACAGTTTACAAGGAAATCTAACTTTCCCTTTTTGTCCTGGGGCTTCACTTTCACTAGTTGACGGTGTGCTTTCAACATGATCTCCAGAGGTTGATGACACCGGATTGTGCAAACAAGGAGACCAGTCCCTTAGTATCCGGGGGATGCAAGGACAATCTCTGTGAAAGTGGTCTCCTCTGCAAATGACACATGGAGATTTAGGCCTGGTCGGTGCTGTGTGTGGATTTTTGTTAGACGACACTCGTTTTCCTCCATTCGCCTTTGGCTCCTTCTTCTTTTTCTCTTTCTTCTTCTTTTCCTTCTTCTCCTTAGGAACTTGGCTTTTAGCTTTACCAGTTCCATCAAGCGAAGAGGAAGGAGGAGAGGAAGAATTAGAGGATGTAGAAGGCTGGTGGGTAACTCTGGACTCGTCTAATTGCTGATTCGATTGTTCAGGAATAGTGGTGTTCTGAATGACATTGGTTGAGAAGAGCCATACTGGCAAGCCAATTGTCAGTCCTGGAAGCGACAATGTGGCCATATGGGGCGCATCAACATCTCCCCAAGAGGAGAAGGGACTAGGATTTCCACCAAGGGGAATTCCTTGGTTGGTAGGCTCCATTTTCTCAACCCAAATATCAACGTAGGAAAAGGGGATGAATATTCCGTTTAAAATGAATTTTAACACGCTTTGACACAACTTGTTTTTTCAGTTTTAAAGAGTCGAGAAAAAACAAAAGATGACTCTAGTCTCCTTCGATTTTTAATGAGTATGAAGTGACAAGTGCTCAGATGAACCTTTTCCGTTAAGGAGTCTGAAAAGGAATGAAAGGGACTGCTCTGGAGATCTAGGTAGAGGGAGTACCAAACCAATCGCAAAATTGCAGAATACTTTTTACGGTATCGCAGTCAATCTTCCTGAATGTTGTCTTCGGTGCATTGCGATCAGTAGGGCGGCTGACACGGCTTCCTATGGATAAAAGGTTTTAAACCTATAGGGGTCTCCCAATATATACTCGACGGTACGTGGGAGCACAAGTCCGTACTGGCACTTATTGTCTCAAAGTGGAGGAATCACCCAACCATCAGTGAGGACAATAGTTACCAGGCTTTACGACGCCAGAATACGTCTCTAGCCTAGACCTCTAAATGTTGTGCGTTAAGTTACAAAGCGTTGTTAAGTTCATTGAATTTATTCTAAGTTGATCTTTCTTATGAAGTTTTCCTTTTGGGATCACCACGAGATGTAGATGTAATTCCTAAAATGCAATCTAAAGATGATAAACAAGCTTTTATCTCTTTTCAGCAATGAAAATCCTAGCTACAAGGGGAAAAGAAAGACACCACCTTTTCTCAAAGAGCAAAGAGCACACTGTAAATGAACTTTTCCTAAATCAAGCCAAACAGACTATCAATATGCAAATGCACATGCATGTGTTTTGTTTTTCACTTTCTTAATATTGATGCCTAAAAAGAAAGTTGTACAAATCTGAATTCGCTTTCAAGTGAACAACACAAACAAGCTTCTTTTCGAAATCAAAAGGTAGAGACGATTACGAAACTTTATGATTTTGAAATAAACACTCGTTTCAACACTAGAAAGTCACAAATTCAAGCCAAAGTCAAAAGTTAAAGCATAATCGACTGTCAACAGCAAATAAACTTTCTCCTATGATCAAAATCGACACTTGCGACAGATCTAAATCAAAGGACGATAGTATGACTATTCTACTTTTGCAATGGAAAATTGTAAATGACGTAACAAACACACAAAAACATCTACAGTTTCTTTTATACAACTGAGGCGGAATATCATCAAAGAAAAGGGGTTTTTAAACAGACATACACACTGATCACAGGCTGCAAAAATCAGAGACAAAACTGAAAAAAATTGAGCAAAGAACCTCAGCTGCACAAGGCTAGGCTGATCAACGCACCTGCTACACAGAGAAACTGGATTGCAACGCAGGTTGCCCTCTCAGGAACTGCGGTGAAATGTAGGAACTCTTCACAGTACCTGCGCTGGGGCAGAAATGAGACTTCTATCCGGGTTCTGGGTCACGGTTTGCAGTTTAATCTATGGTTTTTGGCCGAGTAAAAGCAATCAGTAATGCACAATCAGAGGGTAGATTTAATGAATGTTTAAGAGCTATCACAGAGGGCAATCAAATCATTTGTGGATCAGCTGTTCAAATCATAAACAGATCCAGTGAATGGATTGAAGCAACAGATGTCTACTTTGCATTTGTTAATGGCAAATGCAGTTCGATTTGCTACTTCTAAGTTTATGAAACAAACAACAAGAGAAACACAAACAAACCAACTAGACGATCGTCCCCAGTGGAGTCGCCATTTTGTTAACGGGAAAAGTGTCTATTCAGAATGACCCTATCCCACTAAGGTGTGACAATGACCTTAGAAACAAACAGAGAAAACTACTTTTGTATTCTCCTTTATGAACTATAAACAAAGAGAAATAGGATGAACCAACCTGTGTCTTGCGCTAGTCCTTTGATCCAATCTCTCTTCTCTTTGAAAACTCCCAGCTACCTGCTCCCTTACTTGCCCAGCTTCACCAAATACCTGCAAAATCACAGAAGAAGGAAACTATACAAAGACATGGGTTCATACTCATAAAAAGCTTAGGATCAGATTTAAGCTAAACATACAAATGTAACAAACATCAATGATACACAAGCATGTAGGAGAAACTCAAATAGTTTTATTGATATAACAAGAAGGTCCAGGAGGAGTTACAACCGATGATTCCTGATCCAACATCAACCTCCCAACAGAGAAGCCCCTCTTCACCTCCAACAAAGCATAAATCACCCAATACTCTAATATCTATCTCAAAACCAACAACAATTCTCTGCAATGTACAATATTCCAGCCTCTGGATCTCTTGGATGAGGGATCCATATATAGATGTATGCAAAGAGGATGAGTCAGCTCATGAATTGATTAGTGGCTTCTCTCTGTCAGTTCTTGCTTCCACTTGGAGACTGAGAGCCTCTTACTCATCACTGGTCGAATTCAGTGAGGCAAGTATCATTGGAGAAGATTCTGGAAGCTTCCATTGTCTCTCCACCTCGTGGAATGACTCTGCCACTTGTCATTTCCCGCTCAACGCACCCTGGTAGTGCATTTAGGTGCGTTGCAACGCACCTAGCTAGTGTATTTGGGTGCTTTGCAACGCAGCTAGCTAGTGGAGCAGCTGAAATGATCCTGATTTGACTAGTTCTGAGCAGTTTCTGGTGGAGAACTTCTGGGAGAAGCTGTAATTTGTTGACCTTGTTCCTTTAGGAGTTATAACAACACTTTTAAGGACTTAGGAGCCCTTAGTTTATGGACATTTCATGCTTGGAGCTGTAAGGCACAAAAATGTCTATAACAGCAAGTGCGACGGTTGTTATAACAAGTTTATGTGAAAGGTTTTGTCTGATGTCTGGGGAGGTAACCAACATGGGCAAGACAATGTTAACAACTTATACAACACATTTTCATTAATATATGTATTAGAACAACTGAATGAGTTAAATCATTTAACACAACCTAAAGAAACATGTATTACAAGTGTTCAAGATTAATTCTTACAAACAGTTACAACACATGTTGTTGGTGTCCCAAATTGCTCTATTTTTACCCTATTCCCATAAACCTTAACCTCTGGTTAATCTCTATTTAACCCTCTCATTCCTACACTAGTCCAAGATAATCATTGATTCCTACATATACTTTGTATTTCATAATTAAGATTTATTAAGTGCTTTATTAATTACTTTACATAGATTTCATGCCCTTTAGTATCTCTTGTAACTTATGTTTAACTTTCCTAAAAGTAATTGAAGAAATAAGTGTTAATCATTATTTAGCGTGATCAATGTAGGTAGATTCCTGCACTGCCAATGATGTTTCTTCATGATCTCCATGATAGTTCAAATCCTTCCACACGGGCGTTTTTGATCCACAACTCCTAGTTCGATTGCAAACTATCTAAAGATGGATATTGGTGGCGTATAGTCAGGGGTACTTTCCAAGAATATGGTCTATGGCTAGTAACGTTCATGCTTTATTATAACCATTAGCCGGTTTTGCAATGTTGTTTGTTAGTCCATTCGGCTGAAAGGCTTGAAGAGGAAATGACTGTAATTAGCATAATATGGTTAAGGCCGATAGACTGTATATAATGTAGACCATAGGTAGAGCCAAGCTAGTGATATATGAGTTTGTAATTTTATTTTATTTGTAATTTTGTATCGCCCTCGATTCTAGGTTGGACTCGCATTATCATGTATATTTTCTAATCAGGTTTAATACAAGGAACAAGCCTTGTTTTCTTCACGATGTGTCTAATTTTTATTTCATGCGTGATTAAGTGTTGAACTATTTCAATTCCTAAATGGGAAATGAGCTGGTTGGGTAGGGCCCAGCCAACCCAGCTCGTTTACCCTTGTGCTTTCACCACTTAAAAGGTTTTTGTGAACATTTATTCATTTTTAGTTGTGTGTCTTGGATTTTTCTTATGTTTATTTCAGAATTTCTGAGTTAAATTCATTTCATAGTCAAGCGCGAACGGATCTGTAGTTTTGAAGTTTAATTAAGTTTGTTTCTTTCTTGCAATTTCTTTCCTGCAATTACTTTCTTGCAATTTCCTTCCTACAATTTTGTCTTAATTTTCTTCCACTTGGGTCGTGCAGGAAGATTCTTCCTGTACCAATGCATGTAGTTTCTTGCACTTCGATTTATTCATTTACTTCACAACAAGTGTCACGTTCCTTTTCCTACTTATAATTTCATTTATTCCTGCAAGCAAAAGTATTGTTAATTCAAGTAATCATTCTTAATGTTAAGAGTTATACTTCTGAAGGATCTAATCATGTTTATGTGAATTAAGGAAGGACGCTATTACAAACACCATACTTTACACTTGCATTTTATGACTTAAGAAAACGGAACAAAAATGTTATAAGTGAATTGCTGAAAGCTAGTTTGATGCATGCAAATTACTTTGACTGTTGCTTTGATTATTCCGAATTTTTTTTGCTTTATGAAGTTTAATTTCATTTCGAAGTTCAGTTAATTAACGCATTCTTTTTCATGTGTAATTTATCTAAGAATCTAGCTTGCAATTGCAATTCTTTTCAACACATCTTTTATTTCTTTCGGAAGTAAATTGGAAACTTTGGTGAAGGAAGCTCTGTATCGGTGCAAGAGCTGGTCTCTTGTCACAAGAATAGAGTGCTCTAAGAATTGAGGCTTATAGCACCTCCAAAAAGACATAAATTTTCAGTAAAGAAGGTAAAATATACTTTTTCACATAAGTAATGTACCTGCACTAGTGCAAGCAGATTGCAATAGTACAAGAACAGGCTGCTTGGTGTAGAAGGAAAATCAACTCGGAAACAGATCTTTGCAAGGTCCCACTTGTTAAGTTGTTAGCCATCTATACTGAAGATAAACATAGTATTTCATTACATAATTTAAGATTTCTTCTAGTAGTGTGAAAGTTCCTTTACTTGATTTCCTCGCAAATTATTCTTTTACATTCCAATGCTAGAATTGCTTTGGTGTCGATTGCCTTTAAGAGTGTTTTATGTCTGATACTGCAACATTTCATTTAAGAAGTAGGACTAGGAATATGAAAAGTTCATACCACGTATGGCATTGCCTATGCTTTGCCTCTAAGTTTACAAAACCCCCGGGTTGACAATTAAGTGTTGAGGACTTATCTTAAGTGTAATTCCTGCACCCAACACATGTGTGAAAATGTGCTGGCTTGTGAGAAGGCTTTTGAATTAAGTGAAAGTTCCAAGACACATCGATACACCATACATCACTAACCATGTGTGTGGGGCATTGGAGCCACTACTCACTCCTCAAAGAAAAGATTACAGACTCTCAAGGCTATGTGGGAGGAGCCAAGGTGAAAAGTCCTTTGCATGTACAAATGAGGGGTTATTTATAGCCAAGGGTGAAACTAGCCCTTGTTTCTATTCGATTCCCCTCATGACTGTTTGACTTTCATGAATTTTTAGATTACATGACTCTTCAGATTACAAGTGGGTCTCTTGGAATTCCATGTTACATTACATTGATTGACAATAGTATGGCCTACAATAGTGATGTGGCTGACGTGACTCATGACACAACTCGACATGACAATGTTGGTATGTTCATGCTGCTGCTAGTGTGCATGTTGAGTTGCACTGTTGTTGAGTGATGGATGTCCTCTTGGTGTATCACAACTTCCCCTCCATATGGAAAAGTGTGTGATGTCCTCGATGGTAATTGTGTTCACTTGATATTGCATGTGCACGTTGCTCCTTTGCTTATACTTTGGCATGCTAGACATGTTTGTCCTTTTGTGAAAATATCTCCTTTCATGTTCTCTTGTCCATCCATCCATGAACACATCCTTGCATGTTGTCTATTCATCTGTTTAGGAACACATATTCGCATGGTCTTCTATTTGCGAACACATTTCCTCGCATGCATCATTTGCTTTTATATTTGTGAACATGCCCTTTTGCATGTACTCTCCTTGTTCATCCCATCTATCATCGCATCATGCTCATTCATGTACCTGTATCTATAGTCACTCATGATGAGACGACATCAAATCCATAAACCTCCTAGTCTACCATGATGCATGTTCGTTCGTTTTCAGATGCAAGTGACTGGGAGAGAGGACCAAGCTGCAAAACTGTGCGAGGCAAGTTTCCAGCTAGGATGCGAGCTACATGCATTGCTGGTGAAAATTTCACAGAGGTCACTGTGGGATTGAGATGGACAATCCAGATTAACATTGATTATATGCAGGACCTAGCTCGGCTGGAGGACAGATTTGCGCAATTTCTGGAGGGAAGCAGTTCAGGCAATAGAGGGCCTTGGCAACAAAAACTGCGCAATTCCTGGAGGGAGGGAGTTGCAAGCTTCAAGAGGCTTGGTAACAAAAACTACGTAATTCCTGGATGGATTTGACAGCAGGATGCAAGATGGCTTGGCAGCAAAAACTTTGCAATTCCTGGAGGGAGATGGCAGTGGGCTTCGGAGTTTGCTAGAGTAAAAACCTGCGCAATTGAGGGAGGTTGACCTGCTGAACACCTTTGTGCAGTTTCTGAGTTGAATGGGATGTTGGGATGCTAAGGGGATTTCCTAAAAATCTAGGTAGTTTTTTGGGTGAGCAACCCGCTCGCTGACTATGTGACTGGCTAAAAATCTGTGCAATTTTGGAGGGTAGATAGGAACAGATACATGGTATCTGTCTGGCCTATCTACGCAGTTTTCTCAGTCAATGGAGTGGGCAAGGTCTGCAACTTCTGCGCAATTTTTTAGGGGAGTGAGTCCCAGGGTCACTACCCAGTCAAACTCTCTTGTTGACCAACAAGAGTTTTGGTTGATCAGCTTGTAGTTAGTGCAGATTGAAATGGCGTTTTGGACACTTCTGCATTGTTCTGGGTCACAGTTGGTCAAGTCGATTGCAAGGTGGAGGTCCGACTATTATAGGGTGATCCAGTCATTAGAAATTCAATAAAATGAGTAAGTGTGTGAGCGATTGAATTTGTGCATAAGCAACCTTTCGAACACACAGTCAATATAACTTGATGACAAGATGCCTTAAACCATCAAGACAACATATGCTCAACATGGCTAACCAACGATGTGAGCGATAAGCGCAACGCTTATGATAGACCGTTGAATGACCACGATGATGCTTGCATGACAATGGATACAACTTCGTATGTAAGTGTGATAGATTTTTACATAGTGACCATGACATGTACACATGAAGCGAAGACCTTGTGCACAACTAGAACATGGTTGCAAGAGTGGCATTGAGACCACCATGCAAAAAGATGTATGTTGAACAGTCAAGCAAAGGGGGTACAAAGGCTCACACGATCCCATGGGGTGAGCCCGAGTGCTTGCAAATATCAAGTAAAAATTCAAAGGAGGCTCCAAAATTGGATGTAGGCCAAAATTTTGGAGGGTGTTGCAACTGCTACAACACTAGGCCACACACTGGTAGAATTCTAGCTTCTATGTTTTGGTTCATTAAAAACACAGGGCCTTGGTATTTCAAGGAGTATTGAATCTTTGTGTGGGTTACTTCATCTTCCCCACTTACCCCATGGATAGACATTGTTCACCTTTTTCTAATTCAATCAAACACAACAAAATTTTAGCTTGACCACAGTGTTTCAAAATTGGGAAGGGTTGTTTGGCTCGCGAGTTAAATTTTTTAAGACTATAAGTTTTCATATTTGGTGTTGGTTCACTGCTAGCAAGCCTGGACAGTACCCCGATGGAGTCACGTAGGAACACACGCATTGCTCCACTACCAATGAGATTGGTTAGTACCTCGGTGGAGTTGCAGGCTTCACCTCTCTGCGCAAGAATCCTTTCTCTTCTTTCACCTTTGTATTTTTTCAAGAGGAATCTGCATATGCACTTATTTATTTTTGGGGAGGAAGAGGGATCCCAACTTATTGAGAGAAGAAGAGGTTGTTCCTTCAGAGAAGCATGTAAGACCTCTGACATAGGTTTGCTCATTTAGATTTTCCCCTTCTCTTTTTCTACTAGTTGGATGAGCTTGATCACACAGAGCAGAAGACTGAGTATAGGCATGGGTTTTCCCAGTGTGGACACAAGTTCATGGTTGGGCCCAAGATTCCATTGCAGATAGTTCATTTTTTCCATCATGACTTCATCAGACGAAGGTTACAACCAAGCACAAAGAACATGGACACAAGACTGAGCAAGTGAAGCAGTATCACAAGTCTCTTCAGATCTTAGCTACATACTCATTCAAAATCCAGAAGTCAGTAGAGGGCAACACTTATTTCCAAAAAACAAAATAGCAAGGTACCAAGAAAACAAAACAAAATGAAAAAAAATAGTAAGCAAAGAAAATAAAACAAAAACAACAAGCAAGCAGACTATGTACATGTCGTGGGGCGTGGCCTGGCCTATTGAAAGTAGTGTTTTAGATCTTGGCCATTGAGAGGAAGGTTTTCAAACCTCCCGTCAAGTGATTTCAAATGATATGTGTGTGGGCCAAGCTTCTCATGGACTATGTATAGACTAATCCACGGGGACTGGAACTTCATATGCTTGCCTTTGTCTTCATGGGGTTTATCCCATTTCAAGACTAAGTCACCAACATCAAAGTTAGCTTTCCTTGCAGACTTCTTGTCAAACCATCTCTTGATATGGTTCTGGTGGAGTGTAAACTTTTCGTTTGCTTTCATCCTTTCCTCTTGTAGTTTTTGAAGTGTTTCCATCCTATGCTGAACTATCTAGCAAGCCTTGCCTTGGGATTCTTGAGACAACTGAAGTGCAGGCAAGTAGATGTTGGGTGGTAGGATGGCTTCTTTACCATAGACTAGGAAGTACGGTGAGGTATTCATAGAGGGTTTGGGTGTTACAAAGTCAGCCCATAAGGCATTCATCAAGGAAAAGTGCCAGTTATGTTGCTTAGAGTAAATGATCTTTTTTATTATACCGATAATATTTTTGTTCATGGATTTTGCGAGACCGTTTCCTTGTGGGTAGTAGTTGGATGAGTGTTTAAGAAAAATACCATTTTGTAATGCAAAATCATAAAGCTTTAAAGATGACAAGTATTTTTCATTATCAAACAAAAGTGATATCAGAATGCAAAGTGTGATATGATGTTCTGCTAGAGGAAGCTGATGACTTCCTAGTCATTCATTTACTTGAGAAAAACTGCTTCTGTCCATCACGTGAAGTAATCATTAGCTGTCAAAATTCAGCGGTGTTGTTTTGATGAATGTGGGAAGATTTCCCCGATGATGTCGAGGCCCCATTATTGGAACAATTTAATCACTTGCAAGCGTAAGCGTGTGCATCCTTGAATAATGTGGGCTAGTATAAATCGTATCGCATAACTTTTTGCATAGTGGTATTTCCCGCAAAGTGACCCTCGACTATTCCATCATGCATATCTTGCAAAACCTACTCTGATTCATGTGCCTCTAGGGAACTGAGAAAGATTACGTTGTTGTGCTTTCTGTAAAGCACTTTGTGCACCAAATGATAAGCTAAAGATTTGAGATGCAATGCCCTCTTCTGTTTGATGGAAAAGTGAGAGGGTATGGTACCCTTCTCAAGGTACTGTCACACACATATGTACCAAGAGTTTCTGTTTACAGTGGGTGGTGCTCGCACTACATCATACATTTCAATTTCTTGCTCCCAACTGACAAGCTCTTCTTCTTCCTCTTGTGCGTGTACTGCCTCAGTTGCAAGTCTGTAGAGACCATGACCCTTGACAGTGTGAACTGGATTGATGTCAAGATCATATTCTTGCAATATTGTCATCCAGTTCACACGTCATTCACCCAACTCTTGCTATACAAGAAGTGAGTGGACTACTGGGTCAGGCACATAGACTATGCAATGGTTTTTTAGCAAGTAGGGTTTGAAGTGTTTTATCGCCTTATATATTGCATATGCTTGTTTGTCAATGGTGAGGTAGTTGATTTCAGGCCCCTGCATGCTTTCACCCATGAAGGAGATGGGATGTTTTTCGTTCATCTCATCCTTTTGAGTGAGTACTGCAACGAGCGAGTCATCGAAGGCGAAGGTGTATAACAGGAAGTATTTGTTGAAATACAGGTTGTAGAGTGCAGGCACTTCTGCAATAGCCTACTTGATACAAGTGAATGCATACTTTCCCTATTTCCGTAGTTGTAAAACACATCCTTCTTGATCATGGCATGCACTGGTTTGACTATCTATGCATAATCCGAAATGAACTTCAAGAGGAAGTTTATCTTTCCCAAGAAGGACTGCATTGCTTTCTTGTTGGCTGGGTGAGGGATCTGTGTGATAGTCCAAATCTAGTTTGGATCAACCTTGATCTTGCTCTTACAATGATGTGTCCAAGGAGGTTCCCCTTAGACACTGCAAATATGCTCCTTTTGGGATTCAAAGAAATCCCATATTTCTGGCATTGCTGAAAAATTTTCTTCAGATGGTGTATGTGGTCTTCTCATTTTCTTGAAAACAAAGTGACATCATGGAGGTACACCACTATGCTCTGTCCGATGAGTCCACAGAAGGTGATGTCCATGGCGCGCTGAAAGGTCATTCCTACATTCAAAAGGCTGAATGACATCCTTCTATATAAGAACGTCCCCCACTTGGTACGAAAGGTAGTTTTGGGTCTATTGGGTTTAGCTATCAAAACATGATTATATCCTAAGAACCCATCAAGTAAAGAAAAGATCTATGCCCAAGATATTGTTTGTAGAATGTGATCCATAGTTGGCACAGGGTAATTGTCTTTGTCTGAGGCATGGTTCAAGTTCCGGAAATCAACACACAAGCGGATTTCCCCAGACTTCTTTTTTATAGGAAAAAGGTTTGAAACCCAAGTAGAATGACATACTCTATATATGATCTACGCATCCAACAACTTGGTGAGCTCTTTCTGTATGATGAGTTCAAGTGATGAATGTACTTTCCTCAGCTTCTGCTAGTACGACTTGACCCCTTCTTTGATCGGAATGATGTGTTGGATTATTCGCATGTCGTAAGTTTTAAGATTATCATATGTACATGCAAACACATCTTGGTACTATTTGAATAAGCAAACAAAGGCTTACTGCTCCCACTATTTGCAACATGTACCAAGATTGACAAACTTCGAATATAGTTCTATTACCAAGTTAATGAGTTCATGCACCATGGTAGAGTTGTGGATTTTGTTGTTCCTCAGCCCCTGAAAACGTTCTTGCAAGTCATATAGCTTTTCCAAAGATGCCACGCCCCTAGGGATGAGGTGGCCTTTCTTGATATCTACCCCAGCTTGCAAAGATCGCTTGTTCTCATCTTCGTCTATTGCTGCATCGTTGAAGGTGTCAGCATCGGCCATGAAATGCAGTATCTATAGGTCATCATCAAACACGTGTAAATTAGTTATGTTATCCGGGATAGATGGTCCATACAAAATTTCAATAGTAAATCTATCCCTAAGTGATGACATTCTAGAAGCTACGTTTGCCAAAGCATTGGCAATTGCATTATGCATTCCTGGTATAGCAGTGATATTGAATGCTTGGAAGTTAGAGATCAAATTCCATACCTCTTTTTGGTAACTTTTGAGAAGTGGTGATAAATAGTGAATGATGTTATGTCCCTATTGTATCACTATTTCCAAATCACCTACCACTTTGAGTGCGACCACATTGAGGCTAATGTCTTTCTGCAATCCCAACACGAGTGCTTTGTATTCAACAACATTGTTCATGCACTCGAACTCCAAGCGACTCGAGATCAGGTGCTTCTTCTTTTTTGGGTCGATCAAGACACACCCGGCTCCTGAGCCATCTTGTGTTTTTGATTCGTCAAAGTACATGGTCCACATCTCATCTGTACACGGACCGTTCGACACACTTGTACTACTGCTACTGTTGTTGCTATTGCTACTGCTACTATGGTTACAATGTACTATACATGTTTCATTTCCATCGGTTGAGCAAGGAAGGAGACCTAACTACGTGTCTGGTGGGGTTGGGGTTAGCCGTGTGGGATAACACCCCAGTGTTGTTTCCAAGAGGCAGTTGCCAAACATGAGTTATGTGAAGGCCAAATGCTCGTTTTCACCATTGATGGGAGTGACATTGTTCCTCATATATCTATTGGATAACACCCGAATTTGATTGTTTTTTCCCTTGTATGGAAGCCACATATGCGACCAGTCTATAGAAAACTATCCATTCAACATACTGGACCAGTCTCTACTGAGCAGTAAGCCATATGCTTCTGGTATGTCCACAACAATGATGTTTATGCACTGGTGAGCTCTACCATCATGAGGTAGTCTGATGATCACATTGCAAAGTTCCCCAAATGCTGACACACATGTATGATCGAGTTGGATGATCCGCACGGATGTCTAATTCCATTGCGCATTGATCTTCTTGGAAATGGAGAGTGGTATGATGTTGGCTGATGCACGAGAATCAACCAAACAGTTGTGAACATTACGGTTGAATACTCCGAATGATAGAAATAATGGAGGGCAAACAGAGCTTGCTTCTTCCATTCGGAGTGTGTTTAGCACAGTTGTGAGCAACTCGAGAGATGTGCTTTCTCCCTTGCTAGTAGAGGCTACATTGTCTGTAGATGACTACCACAATGCGTGAAAAAGGATGTCCCACTGAAACATGATCTTAACCAACTCGAACAAACTGATGTTTGCATGAGTTTTCTTCATGTCTGCCACAATGTTTTAATCCAAAGGGGTTAGACTCACTAAGGTGTTCGGGGTAAGACTGATGATCGTGTTTCCTGGTGGAGTACTTTACAACTTGTTGCTCATGGACATACCTTCGTCCACTGCTGTCTTCCTAGGCTTGCTTTGTGTTTCCTACTTTTGGACAACTAGTGGATCAAACTTCCTCAGCATCTCAAGCTTTTGTTTCATTTCCCCAATTGTAGGGGGAGCCCCTTTACTTCTGAGATTGTAACACTCATTTTGCTTTTGCAGCTGCTTCTTGATGTTCATCTTCAGTGATGTTTACACGCACTGGTACATGTTAATTACTTGCCCAATGCTTGATGTTTCATTAGGTGCATCATCTTCATCATCATCCATGTCTCCCCGTTGTCCATGCAAATCGCTTGACATGTTTGTCATTTGTTTGCATACAAAGCCTACAACTCATTTCCAATCCAAGTAAGACCCTTCTGGGTGCTTGTATTCGTGAAATGAACAAAATTTGTTGTTCGTGCAATCATCAACTTGTAACACTAAGTTGGAGCTCTGCGTAGTTTTATTCATGAATTAGTTGTTACCTGATGACATGCTTCCTTGTCTTTGTCTGGGTGGTCGGATGCTCGTAGATGTTTCCGTTGTTCATTTTTTAAGCTCAAACACTTCTATTGTCAAGTTTTTGAAAAGGAAGGTGAGGTTTTCAATATCACTTGTTTCCCTATCCTTACCCTTGCTCATCATAGCCTATGGCTTCCTCCTCACGTCTCTAGAGTCCTTCACTAGTTCATCATCCTTCATAACACCAATTTCGCGCATGTCCTTTTCAACAAAGATTGCCTCTTAGTAGTTTTCTAACCATGTTGGTTTCGCAACTCACCTGACGAACTGTGCAATGATGATCGGCAGTGCGGACATGTAGTAATCCACGGTGATGGAGTCATGAGGTTTCACACCTGCTACAAAATTATTCAATATACACAGAAACCTCTGATTGAAATCTTTTACCTTTTATTTTCTCACCACCTTCAAGCTTCCCAATTCTTTGAGTAACATGGTTGGGGTCTTGTCATTAGCAAGCTTTCCTAGAAACATACGTTTGAACATACCCCAGTTCTGTATGGAGTTGACAAGAAGGTTGTGATACCATGTAGCTGCGTAACCATCCAACGTACATGGGAACAATTTACATGTGACGTCATTGTAGGGTAACTCAAGAGTCTGCAACTATAGGTAGAAGCTGTCTAAGGGATCTTCTGCCTCCACTGTGCTATCAGGGTTGAACTTTGTGATCATCCTCTCTGACCACTTTGGAATCTTGTGCAAAGAACCTGAGAGATTCAATTTTCTTTGAGTCATCCATTCCAGATTTTTGTCAGCCATGTATTCTTTCTCTTCCTCCTCCTCCTCTTCTTTAAAATTTGGCGGTTCCAGCTCAGAGTCTATTCGTTCATCTTTGCCTCCACCTCCTCTGTTACCTTCTCCTCTACCTCCTATACCAGAGTCTGAGCCCAAGCTCACGAGGGTGTCTCATTCTCCCTGTCAAAACACCGGAGGTTCCTCTTCATCCTCAATAGCTTCTGCCAAAAATTCAAGTGTGGCAAGAATTGCTTCTCCCTCTAATGATACAACAACCCCTATGGGAGTGGTTTTTGGCTTTCTTGATGTGTATGGAAGATGTTGGATTCCTGGGATCAGTCCGACTACTTTCCCGAACTGACGGGTGATGGGATGGAAGGAGCGAAGGTGTTGATATGAAATTTCATGTTCATTCCTAGGAGGTGAGGAATCACCAACTGCAGAGTTGCACGTAGGTGAGATGGAGTGCAAGTTATTGCCATGACCATATGATTGATGAATGGGCGTGAGAGGAAATTCAACCATAAATAACTAGTGGCCCTCCTTCTAGCACCAAAAATGTTGACAGTGCTGGACTCGCCAACATTTAGGGGATCACCCCGGTATGAAGTCCCAACTAGACCTCACACTGTTTGGTGTAGGAGTCCCATTCGGTATGATAGCCTAGTTTCCATTATCTTAAATGCTTGACTTAACTCTTTCTCTTCAGCAAGAGAAAGTGGTCTTCTTTGTCTTTGCACGATGAGGTTTGTGTGCCTAGTGAATGGTAGTGTTACTTGTGTCAAGGTTCTTTCACAATAGAGAGAGAGGGTGGGAGTGAGTCTCAAGTCGGATGGCAGGAAGCCCCAACTCTGTTAGCAACACACAACACAACAGGGCATGCACAACTTTTAGAATAACAATCCATACAGATGAGGTAGTCACAACAAACAAAGGGAGATAGCATGTACAATACCCAACGGGGCAGTCCGCACTAGTGCGACAATCGTTATAACAAGTTTACGTGAAAGGTTCTGTCTAATGTGCAGGGAGGTAACCAACACGGGCAGGACAATGTTAACAACTTATAAAACACATTTTCATTAATATATGTATTATAATAGCTTAATGAGTTCAATCATTTAACACAGGTTAAAGCAACATGTATTACAAGTGTTCAAGATTAATTCTTACAAATAGTTACAACATGTGTGAAAACATACTAGCCTATGAGAAGGCTTTTGAATTAAGCGAAAGTTTCAAGACACATCGATACACCATACATCACTAACCTCGTGGGCGAGGCGTTGGAGCCACTGCTCGCTCCTCAAAGAAAATATTATAGAATCTCAAGGCTATGTGGGAGGAGTCAAGGTGAAAAGTCCTTTGCATGTACAAATGAGGGGGTATTTATAGCCAAGGGTGAAACTCGCCCTTGTGATTGTTCGACTTTCCTCATGACTATTTGACTTTCATGAATTTTCAGGTTACATGACTATTCAGATTATAAGTGGGTCTCTTGGACTTCCATGTTACATTACATTGATTGACAACAGTATGGCCCATAGTAGTGATGTGGCTGACACGACTCACGACACGACTGGACATGAAAATTCTAGTATATTCATGCTGCTACTGGTGTGCATGTCTAGCTGTAGTGTTGCTGAGTGTTGGATGTCCTCTTGGTGTATCACAACATCCCCTCCACATGGCAAAGTATGCAGAGTCCTCTATGGTCATTAGGTTCACTTGATGTTGCATGTGCACGTTTCTCCTTTGCTTGTACTTTGGCATGCTTTACATGTTCGTCCATTCGCAAAAATACCTCCTTGCATGTTCACTCATCCGTCTGTCTATGAATGCATCCTTGCATGTCGTCCATTTGTCCGTTCGTGAAAACATCTTTTCATGGTCGTGCGTTCGTGAACACATCTCCTTGCATGCATTGTTTATTCGTCCGTTTGAGAACACATTCTTTTGCATGTACTCTCCTTGCTCATCCCATATGTCATCATGTCATGTTCATTCATGTACCTATATCTGTAGTCACTCATGATGAGACAACGTCAAATAGATAAAAATCTTAGTCTACCATGATGCATGGTCATTCACTTTTGGATGCAGGTGACCGAGAGAGAGGACAAGGCTGCAAAATTGCACGAGGCAAGTTTCAAGCTGGGATGCGAGCTCTGGGAACTGCTAGTGAAAATTTCACAAGGTCATTGGGGGACTGAGATGGACAATCTGGATCAGTAGTGCTTGTCCATGGGATCTAGCTCGGTTGGAGGAAAAATTTCCGCAATTTTTGGAGGGAAGCAGTTCGGGCAGCAGAGGGCCTTGGTAGCAAAAACTGCACAATTCTTGAAGGGAGATGGTTGTGGGTTTTAGGAGGCTTATTAGATAAAAGCTATGCAATTCCTGTAGGGATCTAGTAGTAGGCTGCATGATGGCTTGGTGGAAAAAACTGCAAATTCCTGGAGGGAGCTGGTAGCGGGCTGTGGGGTTTTCTCGAGACAAAAAATGTGCAATTGATGGGAGGATGACCTACTAAACACCTCTACACAGTTTCAGAGTTGAGTGGGATGCTGGGCTATTAAAGGGCTTGCTCAGAAATATGAACAATTTTTTGGGTGAGCAGACGGCTGGCTAAATGGGTGACTGGATGAAAAACTGCGCAATGTTGGAGGGGAGACAGGGACAGAAACTTGGTGTCTGTTTAGCCTATCTCTGCAGTTTTCTTAGTCAGTGGAGGAGGCAAGGTCTGCAGCTTTTGTGCAACTTTTGAGGGGAGTGGGTCTCGGGGTCACTACCTGGTCAAACTCTCTGGTTGACCAGCACGAGGGTTGGTTGATTAGCTTGTAGTCAACACAAATTGAAATGGATTATTGGACACTTCTGCGTTGTTCTGGGTGACAGTTGGCTGAGTTGATTGCAAGGTGGAGGTCCGACTGTTAGAGGGTGATCTGGTCATCAGAACTTCAGCAAAATGACTAAGCTTGTGAGTGAGTGAATTTGTTCATACACGATGTTGCAAACACACACTCAACATAACTTGATGACAAGACACCTCAGACCATCAAGACAATGTATGCTCAACATGACTAACCAATGGTGCGGGAAACAAATGCAATGCTTGTGATAGATCGTTGAACAACCGTAGCAATGCTTGTATGACAGTGCATACAACTTTGTATGTATGTGCAAGGAATGTTTACATAGCGAACACAACATGTACACACGAAGAAAAGACCTTGTGCATGACTATAACATGGCCACAAGCATGGCATTGAGACCAACATGCAAAAAGTTGTCTGTTGAATGGTCAAGCAATGAGGGTGGAAAGACTCACATGAGCCCACGTGGTGAGCGTGAGTGCTTGCAAACATCAAGTAAAAACTCAAGTGAGGCTTCGAAATTGGATGTAGGCCAAATATTTGGAGGGTGTTGCAGCTGCTACAACAGGTCCATTTTACCTCCTTATTCTTCTTCAACATCTCAGTGATCTCCTTCACTATCTCAGCATAGTTTGGCACAAATCTCCTCAGGAAATTTATTCTTCCCAATAACACTTGAATCTCTTTCCTATTTTGAGGTAATGAGATGTTGTGAATTGCCTCCACTCTTTTAGGGTCAATCCTCACTCCCTCCTTTTCCACTATGTGTCCAAGCTTTCCCTCACTTAGAGAAAAATGACACTTTTGGGATTCAAATACAACCCATAATTTATGCTCTTATCAAAGGTAAGCCTTAGGTGCTCAAGGTGTTCTTCATCTGTCTTTGAAAAAATAATGATATCATCTAAATAGATAACCACAAAATTATATTGTTCTCCCACAAAAGCAATGTCCATGGCCCTCTGAAAAGTGTCTCCAACATTAATCATACCAAAAGGAATTCTTGCATACATGAATGTCCCCAGGGTGTGGTAAAGGAAGTCTTCTTCTGATCTTTTGGGTGTACAACAACTTGGTTGTACCCAAAGAATCCATCCATCATAGATATCCTTGTTGACCCTACCACCTTCTATAAAATGTGGTCCATCTTGGGTAGGGGTAGTTATCTTTCAAGGAGGACTTGTTTAGGTTCCTAAAATTAATACACAACCTTATTTCCTCATTCTTCTTTCTGGCTGGGACCAAGTTGGAAACCTAATCTGAGTACCTCAGAGATACAATGATTTTAGCTTGTAATAAATTTCTCACCTCTTTTTCAATAGATGGAAGTATTAAAGGATTAATCCATCTAAGATTTTGTTTGTAAGGCATCACCCCTCCCTTTAAAGGTATCTTGTGCTCGATGGTGATGGTATCAAAAGTTGTCAAATCCTCATAAGACCAAACAAATACATCCATGTAATTCTTAAAAAGGTCAAGGTATTTCTTCTTGTACTCACCGGGGATTTCTTTTGCCATCTTTATCACCCTTGAGTCTTGGTTTGTGCCAATGTTATGATCTTCCACTTATTCATTGAATCCTTGCTTGGCTGACTTGGATATCACATCATTTATATTGAAAATCCTTTCTAGTAGGACCAAACCCTTGGGAATAGTGTTTCCTTTCAGCTATCAGATTTTGTGCCCAATAATGGTGTCATCCCAATTTTTTTTTTTTTCCTCTATCACCTCCTCATCCTCCTAGTCAATCACCGAATTGGAGAACTCCCCTGCCACCTCCATGAAGAGTTTTATTTGTTCTTTATCCTCAAAAACTTGCCAATGTTTGATGTTGTCTGGTACTGAAGGTCTATACCAGAATTCAACTTCATACCTCAGTAATGGATTTTGGGAAGGCTTGAAGTTACTTGTAGCTACATCCAAGGAATCAACCATCCTATTTCCCTCTCGGGGAAGAAATTGAGTATTAAAATCCAAGAAACATTTGTCAATTAGATCCTATACCTCATTCTAATAAGTCCTCAGTCATGGATGTTTATCCTAGCATTGATTCTTGATCTTCCTGATCACCAACTTTGAGTCCCCAAATACATTTAGGCATCCAATATTCCGATTTTTGGCTTCCTATAGTCCTAGCATCAGAGCTTCATATTCAACAAAATTATTTGTTGATTCATACTCCAGTTTGAAAGAAATAGGGATTAGGTTGCCTTATAGAGACACCAACAATACTCCTGCCCCATTACCTTCCCTGGAACAAGGCCCATCAAAATACAGTTTCCAGACTTTATCACATTCTAGGGGTTCTTGATATAGTTATGGAAAACATTTTACCTATGTCTCTTCTAAGATCAAATCATCCTCTTCTAGTAACATGCAAGAGAGGTCTGTCTCTTTCCCATATAGGGGTGCATTTTTTGAACAATCAATTTTTTTGATAGTATTCACAAATCTTGATTCTCTGTACAATCTGTGTTCTTATCCACCAAAAAATGGGATAATGGCATAAGTCAAATACAATGTAATGGATCCTCCAATATTAGACCCCCATGATATGGATAAGAGCATCCCAAACCTTGCAGGGATGTCAGCAACCAAAATATCCATCACTACACTCTTCACAAGAATATCTACCAAATTCACCACCAAATCTTAGATCAACCACAAGAATTTCACTCTTTTGGAGTCAATTGAATAAAAATAATTGTATGTCCAGATTATTTGCAACCCCAAATGCTTCATTACTGACAAAAACATCAAATTATGGGAGGCCCCTCAATCAAGCATGCAAATTGTGCAATAATAGATTGTGAATTACCAAAGTCACATAAAAGGGAGCTATATAAGAATCTTTCTCTTCAACATGGGGTCCAAAGATGACCATGGGATTTTCTTCTTGTATATTTAGGCTTTATTACACATGGGCCATGGTAGGTGGGTCAATAAATTGAGACACTTGTGATTTATAGCTTGGTTGTCTCAATAACTCAGACAAGGGGACAACACTTTTAACTTTTTCTAGTTCCTTTTGTAGATTGAACATAGAGGGGTTCTAATCAAAAAAGATGATATCAACAGGCTCTTTTAATTTATTACAGATTGGGTGGGATGATGGAAGGACTTGCTCAAATTTTGAAATTTCAAGCTTATGAGGGAGATGGGTGGATGAATCTTTCTTCTTAAGTGATGGTTGATCTAGAATCTTCTTCCCTTTTTCTGGTGGTTTGGTAGGATTGGAGGTAGAAGGAACTTCCCATTGGTCATTATTTCTAGATATATTTCTGGAAGACCTAAGGTCATCTTTATTGAGAAGATGAGCTTGCATGAAGTCTACAAACTATCTGCTATAGTCAGCAATCTCTCCATCATCTAAAGGGATATTCAATTCCTCTCCTTCTTCCTCAGGTGTTTCAACCTCGTACTCCTCTTCAGAGAGAGAACAAAAGTGGTTTACTTGAGCTTCCATAGATTCTTCAGTTAGCTCCTCTGGGCCATCCTTCAAGTATAAGGGACGTTGAATGTGGTCTTGTTGTTCCTTCAATGTAGGTCTCCTATTTTGGGGATTAAAATTTCTATTTGGGGCTAGGAGGGTTTGTCTGGGTGGATTTTTATTTTTGAGCTCCATATTTACAAGCTTGTTAGACAAGCTCTTAATCAATTAGTTACTTCTACTCTTGAGTTTCCCTCCCTTGACCTAAAGAGCTATCTTCCTCTTTTCCTCTCCTCCTGTCAACATAGTTAGGTTTTCCTCTTGATTTACCAGTGGAGGTGAAGTTAGCTTCCACTTCAAGTGCATATATCTAAATTAGATCAAGGGTACAGGATTTTCTCTCCCTGAGAGTAAAACCAAATTCAAAATCAAACGCCCCAACAAAAACCACCTTAGGAGTAGCCTGTGGGGTTTTTATTTCAGCAGGAAAAATATTACATGTTTTTTTAAACCTTTTGATGAATTCAGAAACATCCTCATTATGTTTCTTCTTCATTACATTAAACTCTGTGAGGATGTATCCATAGTCTCTTCTCTCGCCCCATTTCTACATGAACACATTTTCCATTTCCTCCCATGTAGTAATTGAAGAATTGGGTAAATCTTTGAACCAATTTTTGGCCTTCCCATATGGTGATGGGACTAAGAGTCTCAAAATCACATGTAGGTGCTCCATGTTCTGAGTTTCTGCAAAGGGGTAGAATGTATCTATATGTTTTTGGGCAGATATTTCATCATCTCCAGTAAATATTGGAAGGTTTTTGAGATAATATTGAGGCATGGAATTCATAGGTTGAGGTAAATTGAGAGGAGCATACCTATTAAGGATAAAACCAGGGACGGCCATATTTTGCAGAGGAGGTGGTAAGAGATTTATCACAAGCCTTTGCTGAAGAACTAGTTGAATTGTGGTTGCCTGAGGCTAAGATGGAAAGCTATTAACACTGGGTGTTGGGATATATTCAAGTATATCTTTAACCTCTTTAGGTTTTGGAAAATGAGAGAGGGGGATGAGGGAGGACTAGGAGGAGCTCCTTTGTCTTGATCTCTTGAGAAAAATAGAAAAAACAATGAATAATGCTCTTATGTATATTTTAGGACTTTGGAAGAGGGTTCAGGATGGTTTATTATGGCCTTCTATGAGTTGGTTGATGATATATATGGAACAAAGATCCCAAAATTTGGAGTGACTGATGTTTTTTCCTTCCAAACCCTCCTTGATATTATTAATTTTGGGTCAAAGAAAGGAGGGGTCTTCTGCTAGCTTGTATCAAAGCGGGTATGAGGCCTCTTGAAAGGCAGTGTGAAGAAATAAGGGATCCCCAATGGAGTCAATAAAAAATTTCTTTATGTGGTGTTGCCAAGTTGAGATAGACCCAACCTTGCACTTCCTTTTCTCACCCGTTAAAAGGAATGCAAAATAGTCATTATCTAGGGATTTTTTTTCAAATTCTCCCCGACAACGATGCCAAAATATGTTGTGGCTAGAATCAGCCTCCTAAAGATAACCCTCGGGTTGGAGGAAATACCAATGCCTAGGATCCTTGTTGAGTGATTGTGGGTTTGCAAGAGTTGTCACACACACTCAGTATTCAATATGTCACGAAATAGAGATGATTCATAATCCTCCTCTAGAGGAAATGTATAAAATTCTGATGAAAAATTAACTGACAGAAACATCAAGGCAAATATACAATTCCCTTCATCACTTGATTCTATAGCTTAATAATTCATTATAGTATATGGGACAAAAGAGTTAAACAAGAAGGAAATTCAATACATAGGGCTTATCTCTAAGAATCCTATGCAGTGAAAATAAGAGTGAAACAAATTAAGCAGAGATGGAGGATGAGATGCAAAGATACATAGTGTGCACTTTAAGGATTTAATTTCCATGTCCATACAAATGTTATACATCAATATTTGACTTCAACAAATCCATACATTCATGAGAAAAACATCCAACAACTACTTATGATATAATCTGAGAGGAAAATGGAACATATATGAAAGTAACATAGAAAGAACAGATACTACAAACTCGGGTAAGACTGAATCGCAAATTTTTTTTATTAAGCTTCAATAGAGAAATAATCCATCAACAATGCACAATGCTTCTCCATTGGAAAGAAAAATATTCTTTCTTGATTTTATTATAGAGAGTCATCATGTCAAAATTAAGCTTGCTTCATTGTACAACTCTTTGTAATAGAAAATGTAACTTGTTGATTATTAAAATATTTACATTGAAGTAAAACTAAAAGTGTCATGATCAACATAATCTTCCATATTTTGAGTTTTTCTAGGCAGGAGGTGGAGGCTGCATCATGGGGTTGATGCTCTGGAGCACGGGCGGATCAATGAATTGCTGACATCTCTGCCATAGTACTGGATTTGTATGAGGATTCTGGAAGAAAAAATTATATGAGATATTCATATTTGTTAAGTATGAATAGCCTAGCCTAGCCCAAAGTAGCATTTTTAGCAACCCAAGCAACCATAAGTCCTTCTTGAGATAATTTACCATTGTTCTACCCTTTAGAGTCGCAGTCTTCTCATGGGAAGAGTCTATTCTGTGTTTGGCCTCTACTGGTCGATGTTTGTATTAAACCCACGGGTTTAGCCCACCAAATTCCCAACATCTAGGAAATCATGCCCTTATTAGTGATTCAAATTCCTGATTGAAAACCTATACCTTCCTTGCCACTTCCCCCAAGCATTCTTCAGCTTTGACTTTGGCTTCCTCCTTTTGGATCATCTTAGTGATATCCACTATGGAACCCACTCTATCTACTATATCTATAGGCCTCAGTTCACTAAGTGACCTCTCATTTACAAACCTGATGAACCTTTGAGCAATATAGGAATTATTTATTCCATCCTCCTTAGTTGATAGGATGAAGTATTCAAAGTCTTCAACCATTTTTTTCTATTCATGCATCATGGTTATGAATTCCCGGTTCCTCCCCACATCTTCAATGATTTCGTCCTACACTAGTTGTTTAGCCTGCAATAGTGACATGTTCCCTTTAAAATTACTCTTTAGCTCCGATATTTGTTGTTTATCTTCCTATAGGTTCTTGCTGAGGAGCTCAACAATAGTCTTGTTGACTTCTACTTGTTTCCCCTTTTGGGCTAATTTTTTATGGGAAGGCTCTAGATCTCTTTGTACTCTTTTCAATTCCCATTCTGAAAGATGAAGTTCAGTAAGGGTCTTGATAAGATGTTTAGTAGGGTTTTTGGGATCCTTACGAATGATGACTGTACATGTATGTGAGTCAATCTTCTGCTGCAACTCAACTATCTACTGTTTGAGGGCTACAACCTCATTGTTCCTGTCAATGATATCATTAGCTAGGATCTCTTTTTCTACTTCTACCTACACTAGCTCCTTGGATTGGACATGCTCGTTGTCTAAAATATTTAGCTTATGCCTTAGTTCTTGAATATCTATTTGAGAACTCTTGAGTAGAACCTCAAAATCTAACTTGTCGTTAGGATTCACTCCAATCTTTACCACTAGCTCCTTGAAGCTTTCATTTTGTATGTGAAGGGCATGGGAGTTGGATTTCTCTTGCTTCAACCTATTTTTAGCTTTCTCCAGTAGTGTTTTTTCCTTGCTAATGGTCAAGGCATTCCTATTTAGCTCACTGTACAACATTTCCCCAACCTGCATATGGAAATTGATTTTTTTTTCTAGGAGGGGAACACTTGCCAAATTCAAAGACACATCCAAAGTTTTGAATTGTGAACCTGAAGGCAAAGACTAGGCTAGAGGATGTTGCAAGGATAATTTCATTTGGTTCCTCTCCAAATCCATTGCATCTAGAAACCTCTTGTTATATGGGGTTGAATGAGATTCCATTTGTAGTTTCATCTCCTCCCTCACTTTCTTATTTCTTTCTTCAATGACCTTTCCAACATGACAACTTGATCATGTGGCTGATGTACTAGCTTTTTACCTAAAACAACTAACTATGAAGAAGATGAGGCAGTGGACTATGGAAGATATTCTAATGAGACATGAAAACCTAGTTGTTCTAGACCTGTCTCCACTAGCCTAGTTTCCAATTATTCTTCCTTTGTTTCCTGAGTCTTAGCCTTTTTAGATGAGGGTGTATCTACCATCTCGATATCTCTGAATTGGACAAGGGCCTATTTTGTGCTTTGTATTTAGGTGCCAGATTCTCAATCTCCATCTCTATATCAAGAGGCCATGATTCAATATTAGCTTTCCATTCCACCTCAGGTTTAGACTCATGTAAATAAGTCGGATGCTTTATCTTTTCTCTCATTTGAGCAATGACACCATGAGGGTCATAGTGCCAGACCTCTGCTAGGCCAAATTACATCTCTTCGAGCAATGCCTCAAACTCCTTGAAGGTCTTCCTAGAATTAACAACAAAAGTCCCCACATGAATTCCCATTTTGAACAAATGTGCCTTCTTTGTAGGGAAAAAGTGATGTTGATCTGTATATAAACTTTGCCTAATGAATTCTAAAGAAAATATCCTCATAGGCATGAAAATAGGTAGGTGGTAGGGGGGAATCTCACACCCATAAATTCTAATCTCTGTGTGGTTTTCAAACAAATACCAATCCCCTACCCTAGTGTCCTTGTTGAGCTGGAGGAGTTCTTTCTGTTGGGGGAGAACTATGGGAGGAGACACACCATGAATGATCCTATATGCAATGGCCATATAGGTGGAGATGAATTGTGAATAGTTCTCAGAGTCTGGTCTTTTTCTAACAACAACATCCCAATCAAAGACTGAGTTTCTCTTCTTGTCCCTAGAGACCAAGTTCAGGCCCAGACATTCAAATTCTTCAACATGAGAGTACACAAAAAGATAAAACAACAAGGAGTAGTATTTGAAGTATGAAGTGGTGGAGAAGTGGTGCATTTGGAATTTGATGGCTTCAGACAAGTAAGCTGGAATGTTAAGCACATAGTCAAGCTATAACATTTGCTTAAAGCCCAAGGTGGCTTTGTTGGCTATGTTGGCATCCTCTTCTCCCAACAGGTGAGTAATGATGGACAAGATAGGTTGGACGGGCTCTACATAGAGGGTGATGGGGAAGCTATCAATAGGAAAGGCTTCTAGCCCAGGAGCTAGGATCATTTGCAAGAAGGGTTGTTTCTTAGTGGTTGGGAGAGTAGAATAATAATACATTAGGGTGGTGTTAGTGAAGTGCAGAAGGTCAGGGGAGAAGGGTACACCAATTCTCTATGAATTAGCTTTGGGGTGATTTCTAGGATTTTGACCCCCTGGGAGGAAACAAAGTAGTTATTCTTGTCAATATAGGCTACTGCCATCCAGGAGACAAACTCTGGGAAGTAATGCACATAGGGTGCAATCTGGTAGTACAAACTTGAGTCCACAAATCAGAAAGGGTCCTCCCCCTAACATAGTTTTCAAACAAGCCAAATTGGCAGTCGACCAGGATGTAGGAGTATACTGGGTTTGCAATTTGTGCTTCCAAGTCCATGAAGGGGTCAAAGATTGATGAAGGCTTGGGCTTGCGGGTTTTTGGAGCCCTTGAACACATATTTCATTAAAATTGGAAATTTTTTATTACAAGGACATCATTATAATTGACTATTTTGGTTATTTTGAAATTCTAGATCCACTATTTAATTCCAAATTTAATGAAATAAGTGTTCTTGGGGATTTTTAGGGCTTCGAGGTTGTCATTTTCTAATTTAAACTACTAACATATGAAAATCATGGAGTATAGGTGAGCAAGTTACCTAGTCACCATAGAGGAGGATGAAAATGACACTCGGATGATTTTTCAGGACAACGGGGTGCACAAACAACATTCTTTGCAGGTTACAAGTAGAATTAGCACTAGGAAGCAATGAATAAATTCTAAAAGTTTGAGTGGGGAAATTTTTTTATAAACAGTGGGGCAAACAGTCAGGGGACATCGTGATGACATCATGGAGGATGCACATGTGTTGTGACGGGATTCAACGATGGCAGGTGGAGTGGTGGACAAGAGTGGGGGGGTAGAACATGAGTTATCATTGAAAATTTGAAATCCTTCCTTTCTTCATGAATCATAGTGCCAATGGATGAAATCCTTTTGGCAACATGGTCCCCACCCTGCTCTAGAGGTTGAATAGTGGGAGGATAAAACTCTCCTATGCCCTTCAGAATTAATCTCTGTCATTCGATCAAATGTTGAATAGTCAACTCTAGAGGGGCGAAGAAGCTTAATGTTTAGGAAAGTCACCCCTCCGAACTACTTCTGGAAGGCAACAAGGTGGATATTGGAAATTATCCACCCAGAACTTGCACAATCTTTAAATAGAAGGCCCCTCATCAATTCTCTGGCTCCTTTGTCTTATCCTTTATCTTTTCAGCTTCATGGGACCGAGGGCTATGATCGCGAGGGGGGAAGAGAGAGAAGAAATACTTTTGGGCCTCTCAACTTTCTCATTTTCCTTTGATTTGAAGTATTCTCCCTTGGTTCTGGTACTTAAGCTCTTCTTAGATCCCTCCTTTTCAAAAATGAAATATGCTACATTGTCTCATGAAAAATAATGCCTCTCAAACATGAATCCAAGAGGGGTAGAGTAGATGACAACATGACCTATGTTTTATTCATGTTAGGATGCATTTATTTCTCTTACTCTTTTGATCCCACACATAGCCATTATGAGATGTCTTCTTGTTCCTTCAGCCCAACACAAGTTCTAAAGGAATTAACCCTCTTACTAGGTGATACACGCAACTTATGCATGAGCCTCATTAACATATATTTCCTCTCATACTTGTGCACTAAGTTCTTTCTAAAGTATTCTCCCTCTAACAATGCATTAGTACTTCATAAGGATAAGTCATCTAGCCTTGTGTTGCCTCTCTTAGTGAAAAGCGTATTACAGATAAACAAATAGGCTATGTTGGAGAGAATTCCACCCTTCTAAGCCTGAGTGCACTTCAAAACAATGAAGTGCAATTAAAAACAATGAAGAACAATTCAAAACAACAAAGTGCACTTCAAATTATTAGTGAAAAGCATACTTTAGAAGAACAAGGAACTTCTCTCCCATAAAAAGTGCACTTTAGACAAACGAGGACTTTCATTTTTTCAAAAATGCACTCTGAGAGTGTGAGCGCACTTCAGAACACTGAGCACACTTTAGGACTACGAGTAATCCTTCTAATTGAAGAACTATGCCCTCCTTGAGTGCATGACACACTCACAAAGCATGAAGCTTGATTCTTCTCTTAGTGTGCATTGCGCACTCACGAAGCATGAATCCTTAGAGTGCATGGAATAATCACGAAGCACAAATCTTCATCATTCCTTTAGAGAACATGGAACAATCACAAAGCATGATGGCTCCATTGGATTTCACTCATTTAGCATGAATAAACGTGACCTATTTCAGTGCATGAGCACACCTTGGAGGGTTGAGTGTTTCTCCTTCATCTCTTTGGCATGCACCCTTGCACCTTACTAATACTCATGAGCTCATGAGCACACCTTGAAGGCCTGATGACTCGAAGCCTCACTCCTTCATCTCTTCATAATGTTCCATTGCACCTTCTTATTCTCTTTGAGTGCATGAATGCACCTTGAAGGCCTGAAGGCCCAAAGCCTCACTCTTTCTTCGGAGTGTGCCGTTGCACCTTCTTAGTCTATTTAAGCACATGAGCATAGATTGAAGGCCTGAAGGCCTGAAGCCTCAATCGTTCATCTCTTCAGAGTGTGCCACTACGCCATTGAGTTCTCTATCTCTTGCTTGAGTGCACAAGCACACTTTGAAGGCCTCTTGTGAGCCTTGATGAGTTTAAATATTCCCCCCTATTCAAGCCTTCTTCTTTTAATCCTCTCACAGGCCTATCATGAGCAAAATTTTCCATGAGCTAGGTAGTGATAGAAGAGATGTTTTTAGATTGATTTTTCCTCATCATGAATGATTTTCATTGGAAAGAGTACCTTTTTATCATTACAAGGTGATGCTAAATAGTAGATAGCAAGGATAAATCATAAAGAAACACCCATTGAGAAGAATAAAATTTTTTTATCATGGAGACATGAAGCAGATCATGGACTAAGATAGAAAGAAGACATTGCATGATGACTCTGGAGAATCCAATACTAATCAAATACCCTTTGCAGGGTGAAGGAGAATAAAAAATTGGATCCTTCATGAAGATGAATCATAGATCAGATCTATCATCAAGAATGCAAGATGAATCAACAAGGAAGACAACTTGGCATTACCACCTCATCATGAAGTCCATGTCATCGTTGTCAAGTTGTAATTTATACAAGTGACATCATAATGGTCAATATGTTTCCATGTGTCATGCCACATGATCATGTAGAATGTAATGATGTATTCTCAATAAAAGGACAAAATTTAATATGTGGAAGTCCAAGAGTCATGTATGGAATATGAAAATTCACTTAGTCAAGAAATGGACAAAATTTATTTAGGAGAAGTCCAAAAGTAATTAGAAGTTCAAGATTTGTTCATAACTCCAAAAGTCACATTAGAAGTTCAAGATTCATGAGGGAAATTCAAGAGTCACAGGGATATGAAATTTCATTCCCCTTATTATAAAATAAATCTCATAACTCAAGAAAGGGGATTTGGATGCTTAAGATTTGGAGAGCTAGTATTGGCTTCTCTACTTGGCATAGAAGAGAAAAATATTCTTTAGAGAAGCAAGAATGACTTGATGTTCCACTATTGAAACTAGTGTCTCACTATTGTAACTATGTACTTGAATATTTCACCTAATTCAAGGAGCCAACACATTATCATGCATGTATCACAAATGTTTTACTAATATTCTTGGGATGTTTACAGTATATGTTGTGTTCATATGTACTAAAGAAATTGAACTATTTTGATGGCTTTAGTACTCAAATTATTGAATTTGTGTTGTATTTGCTTTGATAATCGTTATGTTTGCTAATGAATATTTCTTTGCTCGTGCCTCTCTCTTAGGTTAGTACTATTACTTCCTTATAGAGGCTCACTTTTATCTCCCCTCTCGTGAAAGTGTCCTTTTACACATTACAATCAATAATTCACAATGTCAACTTACTTGATTATTCAAGGTTTATGTATATAATATCTTATGTTATGTGTTGAAACCAAGGCCAACCTTTGTGTTATGGTGGCCTAGATGATACTTTGGATGGGGCTCGTACTCCAAATGGTGTGAGGTCTAATTCGTAATTCACATTGGGGATACCCCATATATGTTGGTGGTATCCAACATCATCAACATACCCTTATAAAGTGTTGCAAAATATTGGGCCTTTGGAATACAAATTGGATTTGCTTGCATCTTTGTGATTACACCCATTTTTCACATTTCAGGCTTAAAGAAGGTTATATGTGACAAGCTCCCAATTCAAACTATATTTCCAGAACTTGACGAAGAAGGAAAAATCATATTGGATCCTGAAACAATCACAGAAACAAGAATCCAACAGCTACGAAATCGATCAATTTTAGAGTGAGTGGAAGAACCTACTTATTGAATACTCCACATGGGAGGATGAGAATTTCATGCAGAAACATCCAGAAATACTCAAGCATTGAGGACAACACTTTTTTTATGGACAGGAGCATTTTAGGTCCCTATAATACTAATGTAGCATCCATATTGTTATTTTTGTGCCCCATAGAAGCCCACTATTGTTATTGTTGAGCCCTTACATTATTATTGTTATGTAGGCCCTAATTATATTTTGACCCTTTAGACTCCTATATACACCAAGGAGGTATTTTCATTTAAATCATCCAAGAATTGTTCATTATGTGATGTAGAAGGAGGTTTCTCCCTCAAAGAGGCTTATTTTCAAGTCACTGACATATATATATATATATATATATATATATATAGATATGACATGCATTCTTATTTCATGGTCTAGTTACCTCTATACCTCCTAGCATTCTTTCAAATTCTTGCATGGTTGTTCATTGCTTCATAATGATTCCACAGGGAATAAGTTCAACTCATTTTTTTCTTGGATACACCTAATGCATTCATGATGTCAATGAGTATGTTCACGAATATTTGAAAAACAATTCATTCAGGTCTTTTCATCATTGCAGTCAGACACCTTCCAAGTTTAGGCATTCCCTTCTCCACCTCCCTAGTCTCTCGAGTAATCCATTCCTTGGCAAGGCTTCCTCTCATAGGAAGAGTCTCGAGAATTATGAAGTCTTAAATCCAAGGCATCCATCTAGCTTGATCGAAATAGCACAACACATTCGTCATAACATAACTCAAGGTAATAAACATATGTCATAGGGTTCCAGTGTCACCACAATGGCCTTGTCCCTATGATTTTCAAATTCACAACCATCATCTATCCTTCCTGAATAGATCATCATCTCACCTATATCACAAACATACAATTTCCATGAGATTAATCATAATAATTTAAATCAAATATTCTTCATCTTTCTTTTCTTTTCAAAACTTACTTCATATAGGAATAAAATTTCATAAATATGAGATTCTTCTCATGATGTTTGACTCTTGCATATGGTATTACTTAGCCTTCATTATCGTAACAAATGTCATTTAAACTACAATCTATACTTTAATATAGCCAAATAGTGATAAGTGTTCATATATAAATCTTTTCATTGCAATATTTATAGCATCACCTAAAGTGATCTCATAATTGTTATAAACATAATAATTCAATCACTTTCAATTGACTTAAAACTAAGTTTATTTGAATCTATCATTGCATTATTTATTTTTATTACAATCATTCCAAGAATTCCATAATGCATTTAAACATTTATTCCAACAACCAAAGGGTAAAAAATTAAGGATACATATCTCCAAGTTCACGAGTCATTAGCTTTCACTTTGCTATGTAGGATGAGGGATTCATCCCACTCATTCCATTACTCAAACAATCTTGAAAATTATTAAAATGTATTTCTTTTCATTACATTCAATCATGCATTTTATTGTCTCCTACAATCATGCATGCACTCAATGCACGAAACATATGTACCATAATTATTCATAATATGAGTGTCATGACCAAATAATGCCATAATAACTCATTAATAATGCATCAGAAAGATTATAGAAATATTTAGAGACTAGAGGCTTCTTAGCTTTGTCATAACCCACTAGGTATTAATGATAAAATTTGTTAAATATATAAAAAATTCCATAAAAGTTTCACATTAACTAGGAAAACTCAATCCTTCAATACATGTTCCTTACCAACAAACTAAACATTATAATGATATAATTACTTGTATCAAGCTTAAAAACTGTTGGTCCAATACTAATGGACTCATGAACACAATTGCGGCCCCTACATTTGCTTCATACATCCCACATATTCATGCATTCTCTCAATGCATTACCAAACAAATTTTATCTCATGAGTGTATTATTCATCCGTTTAATCTTTGTTCAACATGCAAGCTCAATGATTTCACACATTATTAAGATTTTACTAAATCTTTTTGTGTTGACAATGTTCTAATTTAACCATACCCCTTCTTGGGCATCCATTAGTTTGAAAAACAAAGGATATCAAATTCAGTTGAAATAAATTCTCACCCAATTCCTTTACTTTTTTACCTTTTCTTGTTGCATGCCCTACTTGTCTAACATCACATTCATTCTCAACTAAGATATTTTCAAGGAGTTAAGTTGTCTTCTTAGCATACTTGATGTTGGAACATTCAATAACCCTTGAAATGATCTCAACCTCACATATTAGTAATTACTCTATCATTTCATTTGCTTGCACACAAGTTTCAACGAATATTCATAAATTAAATTCACACTATCAAATTTATACATTCAAAAAATTCCTTTGAACATGCACTCACACATGTGAATATACATATTTTCATGAATGTTCCATACTTGCGCATATTCCATGCTATTCATACGCATTTATCTTTAACTTTAATTTTCAGCCTCTCTTACTTTCAATCATTCACATGACATGTCTCATAACCATGAGCATAAGCAAACTACTTTATTTCATATGGTAGTTAACAACAAGAGATCACTCTTGTAGACTTTCCATATGAACATTCCATGTGACATGGAATTCATTAGGCAACCTTACTACATTACCGATAACATCACAAGTACTACCTTCTATTTTCTTACCATTCACACATTCATACTATTTTCATAAATAAAATATATCAAAAACATAATTTTCAATTAAGGGAAACTCCCTTCTTAATCCATTTTCATAGTTGTGACTTCACTATTCATACATTTCATATTAACCTAGTCAATCCCTCCTTGACTAATCCTTTACCCACATCTGCCCTCTAATGCAACTCTACAAGGAATAATTTCATGCTCATTAGGAATTTCATCACATGAATATACATAACATCTTTAATAAACAAACAAATATTTTTTATTAAACTCTTAGTAGGCTCACAGCCTAAATTGCTTCCTTGTAACAGCTATGGGCCCCCCCCCCTTGCACTCCTATGCTTATTAGGTATCTAAACAAATTATATCAGTACAATTTTCTTATAACGTGATCATTCATTCATACAATCTAAAAATAACATACTCATATCATGCATTTAATCATGCATTCAGACAATGCTTTAAGTGTAAATAAAATTCAAGATACATAATTAATATTTTTAGAACACTTATCTAGAGAAAACCATTGACTAGAAATAAACCTCTTATTTTCTCTTAGCCATAGGCTTTTCTTCTCTTGTTTTGTTCAAAATTAGGTTATTCACAAGCTAGGCCATGAATCCACAAAGAAATTGGGTTACCAAGAGCCAAGTATGATACATAACCAATATTGAACACAAAAAAGGTCAAGGTAACAACCTCGACAACCTCCAAGCAATAGTTTTACATCCTCCCATCTGCCCACTTGAACCAAGGTAGTGCACCCTCATTCTTTGATCACATCAGTCCCTCGAGTTGTGCCACTATCCTTCTAGGGTCTCCAATTTGGGTTAGCAAAGGATGTCCCAGAGCCCTGTGGATTATGTGAGTTTCATATGCCTTTAGGGATCCAAGTACTCTCTATACCCCACACACAAACACTTGTCCCTACATTTCTCCCTCTAGGGCTTCATCCTTCCATAAGGAAACCCAAGGAGAAGTGGAGTCACAACACTGTCACAACATGCATATCAACATGCCTAGGTTCCACTTGTACCATTCTCTCATGAACACATTATCATCCATAACCTTGATTCCTCAAGACACATGCAACACCTTCATTGGCTTCCCAATCATGTTGTCAACCTATTCATGGTTATATATTCACTATTAACCACTATTAGTCATCTAAATCATGTTATGGAAATAAAATAATTTGATTATGTATGCATGCATATCCAATAGCGTATGCATCTAGTATATCCTCATGTATCTCGCATATCATTATTTAATATCTATTTATTGGGCATGCATATTTGAACATTTTCATCTCTAGAATTTTTATCATACCTGTACTATTATTTATCAGCATATGACATCTTCTTAGACAATTAAAGGAAAGTATTAAAACTAGCAAGATATAATTTAAGAGACTCCCCCTCATAATTATGGCTGCATCACTTGGCCATAAACATTTGCAACTTTTTTGGGTTTCTCTAGGGAATCTAGTCAACATCCCACATTTTTATCTTGTTGCATTTAACTCAAGTCAATATTCAATTAACATCAATTTATTCATATATACAACAAAATAATTTCACATAAGTACAAATCCATGCATAAAGATTAATTTAAAACTTAAGTTTTTTTCCTATACTTGAGCCCATCCAAGTTAAATGTTGAACCTTAACTCTGATACCACTTTGTCACATACCTAGTTCCCTCAATGGATTACAACAGTTACAGAGTACCCAAAATTTTATTTTTATTTTTTACTAGCTTGACAATAAGCTCTAATACCACTTTGCCACATGTCCCTACTAAATTTATCCTAACCACACTTACAAAAACTTGATTTTCATCTCTCATACATTTTGTCAGACACTTTACATCTAAGGTGCATCTAAGGCTCCCTTTAAATAATTTATATACAACTGATTAAGTAGTATTTTTCTTGTAGACATTTTGTCAAAAATTTTGTATGAAAGCAAATAAGAAACATTGCTCTAATTCCACTTTGTAACATACTAACTAAAATATATAACCACTCAATGAAGAAACTTTTGATTTTTGTCTTTGAGGTATTTTATTAAATAGTTTGTATACAAATGGTAATAAAATTCCATTAACACATTTCTTCAAATGCTTCACATGCAAATAGGCATAGATCAACTACAACAATACTATCATACAACAATGTTGAATGCTTTAACCCTGTATCAAAATTACCTGCAAACGAATTCTTAAAAACAAAAAAATATACAATGGTGAGAATAGAAAATATAAATAGATATTTTTCTCTTAGAACCCAAAAATGGAACCCAAAACTAGGAAAACTAGATTGGTTTTTCATTATATTCATTTCAATATTGTTACAATACATTATATACATGATGAAGCATTCTGTTAATGGTGTTGGACCCGCCAACATTAAGGGGATCTCCCCGATATGAAGTCCGAATTAGGCCTCACACCATTTGGTGTAGGAATCCCACCCGGAATATGACCTGGTTTCCGATGTAGTGGGTTGTCATAATGTGCCTTGGCTGCAATAATGCATAGAGTGGTATATGGTGATGCATAGAGTGGTGTATGGTGACCTTGTTGGGAACAAGTGTGTGACTCTATCGAAAGGTCAAGTGCAATGCTTGAAGGTTCTAACACATAAAGGGAAAATGAGTGAGTCCCTTAGAAGCCTGTAATAGTAAATAACTTGAAAGGAAAACACGAACATAAAGACATCACAATCTAATTTGAAAAATAGTTCATAAGTTAACAGTGATGGAATTATACAACAACATGCATTCAACAAGATTCGTACATATCCAAACGAAATCGTACATAATAATAAGCGTAAGTGAAATAACAAACATTACAAACATAACAAGAATAGTCCTACTATATTCAAAACATATGCATGAAACATGTCGTCTCTGGGATTTTATGAAGTGACAGTTCCAATCATACATATACCATTGACGAACTGCTAGCCCCAATAGTGGAGCATGAAGTCAACATATGCTCCTCCAAAGAAAGATACTCCCTCTATGCTACAGAGAAGCCAAGGCTCTCACAAACTTCCAAGCTCCTGATTCTAAACCTAAGCCTAGCCAAAATCTTAGCTCCCCAAAATCCCTTTACATGAGTTATGAGGGTCTATTTATAACAAAAGGGGTGAATATTCACTTCCCCTTGTGACTCTTGGAATTCCATGACTCTTCAACTTCTTTACAAAATGACTCTTTACATTCGTTACATCATAACTCTTCACATTCCAATATTGAAACTTGGAATTCCACTCACAAATTAAATAAAAAAAAATATTATAATACACTAGTACCCATATAAGACAAAATTGGGTAAAGCCAACTAGACAACCTAATAAGACAAAACAATTAAGCTTGAATTTTGGGAAACTCCAACTCAAAAAATTGAACTTGATGTTTCTCAATTATGTAATGGTGCCAAACTTTGTACTTCACATGACATCCCCAAACTATGAAATAGTGTCAAGCTAGAAGTGGACTCTAGCCTCAATGGAGTTTGGGTACACTAACCTGGAACCAGTTTTTGTTTCCTTCTTTAGTAGGAGCAACATCATGTTGATTTGGACATCGCCACCAATGTACTTCTGTATATTCTATTGGCTTACTTCAAGATATTACTTGACGGCTATTTATCTCAAATGTTCCAAGTATTCATTAATCTCCTGCGTGACCTGATTCCTGCACTTGATATCTGTGAGTGAGCTGATTGATTGGATCCCATGTGATTTCACAATGAAGTCCAGGATATTGTAGAATCGTGCATATGAGGCCTGAGTGTTGGAAATTAATGAGGTGAGTTGTTTTTATTATGGATGAGCATTCAAACATTTCAATTCTTGAACTATACCTATTTCCTTGTCTTCTTTCCCAATTCAAGCGGTGCCCCTTTGTATTGCATTGACCATTCATGCATGACAACAATAGATGATTGGATAGCCTTGAGAGTTTTGGCATAATATTTAAACTTCTTCTACAACCCATGCAAGTGGACAACTACCTTATGCACGGTAACAAGCTCCTCATAAATACTCCACATGGTCTCTCTCCTAGTGCCAATACTTCACTGAGTAGTGGCCTTCAGTTCTTCCAGATAGACCTGTGTGGGAGTTGTGTTTTGTAACTCTTCTTGAAGATGTTAAAACTCTTTCTTAACAACCTGCAAGTCATTTTCCAATTGTTTGTTCTTGGCCATCAAATATTCCATTTTTGACATTGTAGCACTTGTGAAGGCCAATATGGTTGCAACAATGGCACCTGGATTTCTTCTGGTGTCTATCACGATCACCCTTTCTCTAATGAATGCAGGAGATGTGAGTTCGTCTGGAAAATGTTTCTTCCTTACTTGTCCAAATTTTTTTTTAAGCTCATCATAAGTCATATTGTACGTGTCCATAACCGAACCTACATCAAGAGGAATAATTTCCTCTTCCTTGCTTGGAGCTTGCTCTGTCAAAGGATGGGGAGACTGAATGGTGACCTGTTGTGTACTTGGCATCAGGTCAACATCTTGATTTTGCAACTCCGTTTCCTCCTCCATGTCTTAGATCTCAATCAACTCTTCAATCTCTCGAGCAAGCTCCTTGTCCTGCATATGCTTGCTCTCCTCCTCTGGTTGTCGATTTTTTTGTTGTTCTTCAACTTGTCTTCATGTTGTTTATTCTGATATTATTTTTTCCCTTTCTTCTTCTTCCTTCTTCTACCTTTCTTCCTCCAATCTCTTCTAATCTTTTTCTTCCCTCTGTTTATGTTCCCATACCTACACCCTCTATTTCCTCTTCTTCTCTCATGTTATGGTCTATTTAATTATGATTGTATCTGCTTTCATCTTGCGGCTTCACTCCCCCCCTAGACTATGCACAACCTTCCTCTTTCCCTTCTCATGAATTGGTTTGTTCTCTTCCATTGGTGCTTCCTTTGGAGTGATTTCTTTCTGCCGAGTAACCTTTGAATTTCCTGCAAAATAGACCAGCTCACAGGACTTGGAGGAATTGTAACAATTCTTCCATGGTTCCTCCTTCGGCCAATGAAAGGTCTCGCTTAGCCACTCGAAATGGACCCTTGCATAGTGGTCTTTGAAAAAATTCTAGGGACCATAAGGATTGAAGTCCAAAGTACCATATGAAAAAATTTCTATCGCCTTTCCTTCGATATCTATGACTTTTAGATTCTTGATCTCGTACAATTTGATTTACATAGGAAGAGTTGGCCAAGGTACTTTCTTCTTCCTATTCATAGTTAATGAAAAACCTGAGGAGAGATGATACACAACCTCTTACATGAATAACTTATCGGTGGCATACCTTAGTAAAATATGCAGAGAATTATGTCCAACGAACACCCTAAGGAAAGTGCCATCTAGTGAGGCAAACCAATCTGCTATCCCTGACACTGCTTCAATTGCCCCGCATGACATGCAAGGTGGATCTTCCTCAAAGATCAACTTGTACAATGGTATGAGGAAGTGATCAATTAGCTTCTCCATTAATCCTTTGTGGCTGCACTTTGAAACTAGCTTCCAATAAACATACACGATAGTCTCCCGTGGTGTAATTCATGCCAGGGAATGAATTGTGTGCACATATTGCATTCAGTAGATAGGCATACATGTGAAATATGACTTGCCTTTCCTTGGGGGGACTAAGGGAATTAGATACATGGATCCAAAATTATTGAGCCAATAAATTTAACCAGTTCAATGATTTACCTTTATTCACAACCTTGTTTAGTGATAATGCCCACACTTCTGGAAAGGTCTCGGTGCTCTCCTAGTTGTAGATTCTACAACATCAAACTGTCAAGAGCTGATAGGCCCTCCTAAGATATTTTTTCTTGTAGGTGTCTGATAATCTTCTTTTTCTCTTTCACCCAGCCTTTCACAATATCCTTGGTGCTAAAGTAGCTAGTTTTCACATAGAAATAAGAATACATGAGCGATTTTGGATTAGTAAAATGGTACATGAAATGATAGTTTGCTACTAGAAAAGAAGCAAGCCTATGTCTATTGGAACTATTGAGAGTCATATTCTTTGGATCTTTATGTAATAGTATCCTACTAACAATGTATGTGCATGGAAAATCCGAACATTTGTGTGCAATCCTGTGTAGACCTGATTGTTGGATATTGGCATACACTTGTTGGTCTTCTAGATCTACTTTGAAGGTTCTTGTTGAAAAATTCATTCACCTTATGCCATGTTATATATGATTCCTTTTATACAAACAATTGAGTGTCTAAGTAAACTGGTGTATGCTCAAATGCCCCTCCAATGCTTCTCTCTGTGGTATCCTTTGAAGTAGATATATTCAGTGCCATGATGTCAGTGATTGATGAAGAGAAATGCTCAAAACCTGCAATACTTGTGGGAGGAAAAAACACTCATGGTAGACATAAATTAGCTTCAAAAAAGAAACTTACAAAGAAAGATAAAGAAACAACCACATGGACTGATGAGGATAATCACGTAATTTTTGAGGTGAAGGAGGGAGATTGGCTACTTGAACTGCACATTGCAGAGTCTCAACATCCAGTGGTGTAGCCTAATGCTAGAGACTATGTAATGCATAATTCTCCCTGGGTAGGCTGAGGTGGCCACTGTGCATTACATAATATCAGTCGTTAATGGATAGGATTGATCCCTAGAACTGCACAATACATAGTGGGTCCAGCCAAGTACTCCACATTGTTTAGTCTCAGAGGCTAACCTGAGAGCTTGAGCCTTGGAATTGTGCAATGCCCAAATAGACAAGGAAAACACTAACCAAGGAATGAGTAGATATGCCTGATAAAAGTGTGGGAAACAAGAATATCTAATGATGGTGTAAGTTGAAGTGAAGATATGACTAAGTATATATGGATCATTACTAAATAGGTTCAAAAGATCGACATGCAAAAGGAAAAACAAACATGCATGGAGAGTTTCCGAAATGATGACCACTAATGGGAAAAAAAGGAAAACTAATGCAACACTTGCGAAAGGAGAATGATGGATCGAACGAACACTTCTAAAATATAACATACACTAAAAAGCTGACAATCATGAAAAGAAACAAGCAAAATAACACTCACAAAAGCCAAACGAACAAAAGTGACAAAAGAAAAACTCACTTGGAAAAGCATCAAAAACTCCACCAAAGGCTCGATCTCCTTGGGAATGATATAGATCCATGATAAAATGTACAAATGAGCTCTAGGGGTGTCCATTATATAAATGTAGATTGATTAGGGTTTATGATGTGCATACCTAAAATCAAGGAAAAAGTGACACTTGGCGTAAATTTCCAAAAACAGTAAGCGTGCCACCTTCGGGAAACTAATTAGTGCATCCCTATTTTCTAGGGATATTTTTTAAGAAACTTGCATGCACATTGCCAAGAAGGATTACGCAATCCCCGAGGACTGGACAAATTCTTGACTCAATGCATTACGTAGTTTCTGAGCTCAAGGGATGATTTATGTAGTTTCCATCATCAAGGCTGGGTTTCCATGTATAATTGCATAGTTTTCATGCACAAGGATGACCTACCAAGAAGAATTGCATAATTTCTAGAGCCAAGGTTGGCCTATGTTCCAAGATTTCACAGTTTCTAGAGGCAATGCTGACAGTGCTGCAAAGTCAAGTCAAGAGTTATCTTGTGTTTGAAATATATCAAGCCAGGATTAGTGCATGAGAACCAAAGCATGAAAATATAAGTCTTTGATCATAGCATGAGTACTTGATGATAGTAAAATATAAGCTCTTATGGACAAAAGGAAGGCTCCAAAATCAAAGTGTGGGAACAAATTTGGAGGGTGGTTGTAGCAGCGATAACACTTGGCGACACACTACTAGAACTTAAATTCTCTGTATGTGTTTTGTCTCATGCAAACAGGTCTAACTCTTTAGGAAGTACTGTTCTGTTCATTGATCAATGTAACTTCTTCACTTAGCTTACCTTAAAGATATAGTCCCTACCATTCTCTTTATTGATGAAAAACTTAACCAAGCCAAGTCAAAATCAATTGTTTTGATTGTGGATGAGGAGTATAGAGATACACAAGTACACATATTTTCATAGTCTTAGTTTTCATCTCTGGTGTTTCTCCACTACCAACAGGCTTGGACAGTACCCTGACAAGTCACTTCAAGAACACAAACATTTCTCTTCTGCCAGTGATCCTGTATAGTACCCCAATAGAGTTGCATGCTTCACCTCTCTACACAGGAGGCATTTCTCTTCTTTCACCTTTCATTATTATTATTTTTCTTTTTCCATATTTTGTTCAAAGAACTATGCATAGAAACTTATTAATTTAATGAGGTGGAAGAGGGATCCTAACTTATTGAGAGCAGAATAGGTTGTCCCTTCAGAGAAAGATATTTATATACCTCTGGAATACTTGTTAAAATTTCCTCTCCTCCTTACTCTACTCAACTTAGTTGACAAGGAATCGAAAATTATAAAAGACCGATTAGAGTAGGTGGTACTAGTTATAGATTCGAGCATCATGATTCCATCAGGTTTTCTCCGAGAAAGAACATATTTTCCATTAAGGTATCACCGACTAAAAGATGCAAGAATCATACAAAGAGAGGTAATAAACAGATAACCAAGCATCCACAGTAGCACAAATTCCTCTTGAACTTCACCATGCTTGCTTCGAAAACCAAGAACGACCTCATGCAAAAGCTATCCTGTAACTGGGAAGAATAGAAAAGAGTGGGGCAGAAAGTAAATAAAAACCAAAATAAAATAAAAAACAAAGAAAACAACAAACTACACCTACTCCTACACTATCCAAGAAGGGGTTAGGCTCAAGTAAAATGAAACTTCCAGTGTAACCATCAATGCATCAGCTAGCCTATATAGGCAAGGGAATTCATATCAAGAAAGATATTAAAAATAACAACAATCAAGAAAGATAAAGAGATACACACCGTAACATTCGAAATTTGAAAATGCACGTAGAGAAATACCAAATAAAAGCGCATGCAAAACATTCTGTGGAAGCATTATAGTGTTCAAACACATTGCGACAATATGACATGAAAGAACAATATTTTGAACTTATAAATTGGGAGAACATAAAGAAAGAAGAAAACTTATTTTTTGCAATAGATCTCTCCAGGAATGACTCCAAATATTGAGCAATAGGATCGTGAAAAACAGATGGAGGATGCGAAATTTGAGATACAGATTGATTTTCAATTTGTGCGAAGGAGTGATGACAAGCCTTGAAAGATACATTAATATTCTAATCAAGACTGGAACTGGCCTCAAGAATGCGGGAACCTGACATAACCATCAACTCAAATTGAAGTTCCTTGATAGCTTGTTGAAGTTCCAAAACATCAGAAGATAGATCATAAAAAACCGGGGGCTTAGAAAGATAAATAATGAAAAAATCAGAGTTGTGACTAGATGAAACAATGAAGAGATCACGACAGCCATGATCATAAAGTTCAAGATAAAAAATATATGAATTCTCATGATGTAATGAATCATAAAGAGGAGAAGATTGAAAAAAAGAAATTTCACCCTCTGTTTCTTCACAAAGATGAGATGATGGATTGGAGAGATCAAGAAGAGAAGATTTTTCCTTTCTGCAATCAGATATAAAACTGACATCCCACAAGTTTTGAGTGTGACCTGAAATAACATCATCAGAAACTAATCCTTTGAAATATTCAATAGGAATGATGTAATTATGGAATATATTAGGATAATGAGGGAGAGGCACGAAAGGAGAAAAAACAACCTTCATCGTAAATTCTTGTTCAGAGATAGACTCCCACACATAGTCATCGTAAATGATATTGCAGGTTTGATTCTCAACACTAACTCTATCCTAAAATTGATCCTCATGAACATGAAAATAAATAGTTTAAATAAGTGACCAAACAAATCACAAACAGGAGGACCAAAGGAATCAATGGATGTATGACAAGGAAATAACAACTCATCGAAAACATCAGATTCGCAGTCCAAACCTACACTGAAATTATGAGTATGTTGGGTGGGAGAAGATGGTGTTAAATTAATGGATGAACTCTCAATTTCTCCCACCTCAAGCTATGGAAATGGAGATGTTAGATGAGGGGAAGATGAAGATTCACTTGGAACAACAACTTCGTTCATTGCATATTTATGAGCTCTATAACCGAGGTATGTTGGGAGACTTTCAAAAGATTCATATTCTTGTGGATTCATCAAAATATGAACAATAAATTAAAAATTCTCTTTCATTAAATTCCAGTCAACATCATCTTCATAAAATTCAAAACAAAAATGAATGAAACAATCATGGAAATCATTAAGAGATTCATCAGGTGCTTTTCACAATCGCATGATTTTCTTGAAAATAGATTTGTAATCATACCTGTCAAAGGCATGGTAAATATCCTTGACAATATGTTTGAAAGAATGAATAGAAGCAATGGGAAATTTGCATCACCATTCCTTTACATGCACTTCAAATTGGAGGGAAAACAACTTGCACGTAATATCATCACAGTGAATATTATATTTAGTGCAAAATTCGAAAAAACAAGTGGTGTTCTTGAGAACGCTTGTTCCACCCTCACCATCGAATTTCAGATTTGACAAGTCATTGATTATTCCCATGAGAACTTTTATATTTTTGGTTCTAGAAAAACATGTCAGGTTTAAGATTTGGGAAGAATCCATTAAATATGCACAAATTTCAAACAAACTTCATTGGCTTAGCTTGTCATTTGGCCCTCCTTCTAATGCCATAAATGTTGATGGTACTGGACCTACCAACATTCAGAGGATCTCCCCGATATGAATTCCTAATTAGACCGCACACCATTTGGTGTAGGAGACCCATCTAGAATATGATCCAGTTTCCGATATAGTGGGTGATGAGCCTCATAAATGGGTCATTATATGGGCTCATTTTACCTCCTAACCTATTCAAATAAACCATTCTCTTAGCTTATTGTATGATTCTTTGATTATATTTATACTTATAGGGTGAGTTGAGTTAGTTATTATGCCATGTGGTCTAACATGTATTTAATGCAGATTATTGATGGATTTCAAGGTCAAAGTCAAGGATCGAATGGTAAAATTGCAGCAATAACTCAAAGTAGACAGAGGAGAGGACTTATATTAGGAATCCCCCTCATTTATTTCTCCTCATTTTGAATTCCCCTTCATCATCTCGGAGTACAAGCAGCCGAATCATGCACTAGAAGGCAGCCGAGCAAGTGGAGGATGACTGATAGTTATCTCGATTTTTGGGAACCAAGCCTCCCTAATTTTAAGGAAGCTATTGGTAGCTTCATATTTATAAGTAGAGAGGCCTAGGGCCTCACTAGAGTCGGGTTATTTTTGCTTATGTAAACTTTGCTCAAATTTTGAGCTTGTTATTTTGTGACAGTTTCATGTAATCTTGCTATTCTTTTGATAATGAAGATGGAATTCTTTTTGAGCTAGCCTTGAGTTTCCTCAGAGAGTTGAAGCTCTTGGGTTAGGGCCCAATCCAAGAGCCCATGTGTTATAGACATTTTTGTGCCTTACATCATGGAGCATGAAATGTCAATAATCTGAGGGATCCAAAGTCCCTAAACATGTTGTTCCTACCCCTAGAGGAACAAGGTCAGCAAACCACAGCACTACAGATCAGTTCTCCACTGAAAAACACTCAAAAACAGGTCAATTTTGGATCAAAGCAGCTGCTCCACTAAGCATCTGCGCTGAATGTCAAAAGCTCCATGGTGTACCTGCGCTGCATAGCAAGTGCAACAAAGGCTACCTGCGTTGGGCGTACTTTGACATGTGGAGGAATCTTTTCTCAATGTGCCAGTGCCCAGGAAGCTTCCAAAATGACACTTGGATCAGAAGATTCACCTAATGATGAGTAAAGAGGTTCTAAAACTCCAAGTGGAAGGTAGAAACTCCAAGTGGACTCAAGGACTGAAGAACAACTGGAGTTGAAGAGGACAACAAGTCACACATCAAGCTGACTTATCTTCACTCCAAAACTCTATATAAGGATCTCATCCCATGGGATCTGGAGGCTGGAATTTTGTGCAAAGAATTGTTGTTGGTTTACAGTTGTGAGTATTGGGTGATTGCTTGAGGGAGGTGAAGAGGAGATTTCTTTCCGTCGGGAAGGTGATGCTGGATTGGACCTCTCACGGTTGTATCACCGCCTGAACCTTACTTCCTTATATTAATAAAGCATTTGAGGTTCTTCTATTCGCATGTGTTTCAATGGTGTATTGTCTTACTTGCGTATTTGATTTATGCTAATCCTTGAATCAATTATGAATGCATGCTTCTTGTAGTTTCCCTTTCTTGTCTTGTTCGCAGGATCTCGTGTAGCTGGGCCCGTGAGAAGACTTGGAGCTGGGAGCAAGCGGAAAATAGAGGAGATTGGATCGACCATTTGCGCAAGACATCGGTAAGTGGATCTCTTCCTTTCATCTCTTGCATGTCATAAAGAAGTAACTTTAGATAGCTTTGCTTCAGCTGTTGCTAAGGAACTATCACCCTTAGAGTGGGATAGGGTCGTTCCATGTTGGATACTTTTCCCCACAACAGACTGGCGACTCCGCTGGGGAACGTGTCTTGTTGGTAGCTTGTGTTTCTTGCTATTCATTTCCTAAACAAAGGGAGTACCGAATCGAACTGCATTCGAATCCTTCGAATGCAAAGTAGAGGGCAGCTACTCTAGCTCAGTGCTAGGCATGTTTATGATTTGAAGAGCTGATCCACAAGGACTCTTTTTAGCTCTTTGTGATAGTTTTCATCTTCCTTAATCATCCTCTAGTGTATACTTGACTGATAGCCTCTGATTTGGCCAAAAACCATTGATTTTTGAGCAAACTGTGACCCGGAATCTGAGAGAGACGAGAGTTGTCTCTTCAATGCAGCTGCAACAAAGGCTACCTGCGCTGCAACGCAGGTCCCGAAGGGGCTACCTGCGTTGCATGTCAGATTGACAGTGCAGTACCTGCGCTGATCCAGTTTTGGCTTGTGCAACTGGGGTTCCCTACTGTCTGTTGCCCAGTTTTCAATATTGTTTTTGCAGCCTGTTGTCAACCTGTATACCCAGCTGAAACTACCTTTCTTTGCCTTCATTCCACCTCAGTTGTATGAAGAAACCGTGATTGTTCTTATTGTATTTCTTGCTTTCATTCACAGTTTCCCATAGCGAAAGTGAACTAGTCTTGCTGTGACCTCTTGGATCTAGGCCTGTAAGAAAGTGTCGTTGTGATTCTAAGAGCTAGTTTATTACTGTTCATAGCTGCTTGAACATTTGCTTTCGTTATATGGTTCGAATTTCAGTATTTCTTGTGTTGAAACGAGTGAATCTTAAGGTGTTCTTTTGATTATTGGACAAAAACTTGTTTTCTTTCACTTGAAATTGAATTCGAAATTGTACAACAGCTTTCTTTTTGTAATACATCAACATTAAGGAAGAAGAAAAGAAATACTTGCATTGTGCATGTGCATTTTCACAGTTTGCATGTCGATTTAGGAAAAGTGCATTAGTGTGTGCTCTATGATCTGTTTGAAAAGATGATGTCTTTCTTTTCCCTCAGTAGTTAAGATTTTCATAAGTTGAAAGAATTGAAAAAGCTTGCTTATCATTCTTAGACTGCATTTAGGAGTTGTATCATACATCACGTGGTGATCCATAAAGGCAAACTGCTAAGCAAGATCAACCTAAAAAGAACTGAATTTATCTAACAACGCTTTGAAACATAACGAAACACAGTAGAGGTCTAGGTAGAGATGTGTTCCGGCATCGTTAAACATAGTGACCGTCGATCTCTACGAAGGTGGGTGATTCCTCCTGAGGGACGATAGCACTAATACGGACTTGTGCCCCCGCGTACCGTCGCGTATATTGGGGGACCCCTATAGGAATAAAGCCTTTATCCATAGGAAGCCGTGTCGGCCGCCCTACTGATCGCGATGCAGTGAACACAGCATTCACGAAGATCGACCACTCATACCGTAAAACGTATTCTGTGGTTTCGCGAAAGGTTTGGCACACCCTCTGCCTAAAACTCCAGAGTAGTTTCTTTTGGCCTTTTTCAAACTCTATAACTGAAAAAGTCCATCCGAGCATTTGTCACTTCGGGCTCGTTAATACATCGAAGGAGACTAGAGTCATCTTTAGCTTTTTCTCGACTCTTAAAAATTGAAAAAGCCAGTTGTGTCTAAAGCGTCGTCATATAAAATTCATTTTAAACGGAAAATAATCACCTCCTATTCCTACGTTGATCTTCGAAGTTAGTCTTTTGGCATCGTAAGTTCCTGTAGAATCACTAAGAAATCTTTTGGATAGACTAGATATGTCTGAACAACCGTCGACATCTAGGACTGTGTCGTCTGACACAGCAGCAGCAGAACCTCCTGCTGCTACTCCAACGATGTTCGCTGGTATACCATCTGTCCCGGCAAATTGTCAACAACAAGCCGGAGTCCAATCGGGGGCAACAATATGGTTAGTTCCTATTTCTTCATCCGGATTATCATCTGGTACTTCTTATGTTGAAACTCAACAAACTGATCCAATGTGTCTTCAAAGGCCAATTTACCCTTTAAGTACTGGATTTCCACCATATGGAGGGCAGTATGCTCTTTCATTGTTCCCTCCCGGAGAACAACCATATGGGAGTTTACAACAAGGTTCAGGTCAAACTGGAATTACATCCAGCGGTTGGGTACCAATACTGCCCCAACAACCAGGAGTTGTATATTCAATGCAACCAGTACACCCTGCGTCGAATATTACCACCACACCTGCTATGGCGAATGCGTCGCAAGTACAAGCGCTACCTGTTGTAATACAACAACCTCTTGTCTCAGCGGCTCAATCACAATCTCAGGGTAGTGCCTCCTTATCTGGAGCGACTCGGGCTCAAACAAGTACTGTGACTCCTCATCTTGGTCAATCATCCAGTATTGGTCAACAGCAAATGGTCCAACAACCAGAGCTGGTTCAATCTCAACAACCGCCATTCCAGCAGTCATATCAAGGACTTGAGCAACAAGTCTTTGTAAGTAATGGGCAACCATGCTATAATGGTTATGCCCATCAACTTTGTCAAAGTTGTCAGCATTATGCGGGTCTGCAAAGACCCATTGCTCAGGCGATACCATCTTATCCTGGATATGCTTCGCCTAACCTGAACCAACAGTTGCCCTTTGTAGCAACTCTAGAATTACCAGATCTAAACCGGCTGACGAATGATCCAATTGCTTATGCCCCTTGATGGCCAACAATTCCGCATAAACTTCCATCGGACATTCCTAAATTCAATGGAAATCCAGGTGAAGACCCGTCGAATCACGTCATGACTTTTCATCTGTGGTGTTCATCGAACACTCTAAACGATGATTCGATAAGACTTCGCCTCTTCCAGAGGACATTGACAGGTCCAGCGGCTAAATGGTACATTGAATTGCCAAGAGCCTCTTTCGACAATTTCAGCTCCTTAGCCACGACTTTCTTAACCCATTTTCAATTACCGATAAGGTATGAAACGGGAACAGAACTCCTTACCAACTTCAAACAGACAACGGCCACTCACATATCTGATCATATACATGAGTGGCGACGTCGTCGTAGGATGGTGAAAAATTACGTTCCCGATCAGCTGTTAGCTGAATGGTTTATAAAGTCGTTACTTCCGGCTATAACGGAAGATGTGGCCAAGGGAGGAGTCGTAACAGAGGAGCAAGTCATTGCTCGTGCTCAATACTTAGACTTAGTATATACTCAGTCGGGCACGCTCTACGACAAAATACCTGACGCCCCTAGACCTGAATTTTCAATTCCTCCCCCTCCTAAATCGAATACTAACTCTCACGCCAGTAATGGCGTGACTGGCAAACGCAAAATTTCTAGTCAAAATGCAAATGAGGAACTTCTTGCCTCAGAAGTAAATGCCATGTCGACCGACAAGAGCAAACAACTGAAGCAACCAGGGGGCAAGAAGAAAAAGAAAAGGAAAGGGAAACCCCCAACAGGGTGTCATATATGTGATGAGGATCATTGGACGAAAGATTGTCCACATATAGCTGAAGTTAAGAAACTCTTCAAGAGTTCAAAAACCCCAGTAGTATTGACTGATCCGTTTCCTAATCCAAGACAAAATCTGGTTGCTAATCAAAATGCTTCCTGATCCCAAGTGCTTATGTTTTCCACCTCAAAGCAACAGAATAATGCTTTGACAAGGAATAAAGATTACAGGAATCCAAAGCAGTTGAACAACAAGGCAAATAAATAACCTAGTAGTTCAACAACAACTTTGACCAAAGTCGTGCCACCCATCATTCCTGAACCAATGATAAAGTCGCCAAAGGGAGTAGTACACAAATCGACATTTAATCCTCGTGCAAAAATAGCACAGAATTATAATATAGTAGAGGACCTGGCCCAATCGCCGTCCGCTATGTCGACACTTGAGGTACCGCAAAATTTCCCCTCCCAAGAGCAAGCTTTACTATCAGCGATAAGTGGGATTGGCCCAATGGATTCCAATCTTGTGGCCTTTGATCATAAAGGATATGACCCTCAGTTACCAGCTCAACTAGCTTTCCTTATTCAAGTGAAAGCCCTCAACAAAACTGTTCATCGAACAATTATTGATGAGGGGGCATCTACATGCCTTATGTCGATGAGTTGCTGGAACAGTTTAGGCTCACCACCCTTGTCAAAATCGTCAACGACATTAAAAGCATTTGATGGACGATCATACACTCCATACGGGATTTTAAGTAACTTGCAAGTTGAACTGGGGGGCAAAACAGTAGAAGTTGATGTGGAAGTAATCGACGGAAACCTCGATTACAACATCCTACTGGGAAGGCCTTGGATATATGCCATGACTGCAGTTGTGTCGACCTACTTTAGGAGGATTGTATTTCCTTTTCAAGGAAAAATTACAATCGTCGACCAACAAACATTTCTCCCCAACAGTTCTCAAGTTACGGGAAGCAGCACAATGATCCATGAAAGTAATCAATCGCTCCAAAATATTGGAGTAGGTCTCCTAAAAGACCCTGCCTTAATGGGTACTTTTGCCCTACCGCCGGCGGGAAATCTGGCAGAAGTAGCCATAGTGGAAACCTACAATATGAAATCTTCTATATCCAACGGATTCGGAAGATTCCTAAATATTTTGTCAGCATGGATCATCGCCCTAATGGAAATACTGTAAATACAGTGGGCTCCGAGGACGGTTCTTATCTCGTGTCAACCTCGTTAAAAAATGAAACAAGGAATCAGGAGGATAGTTCTTTTATTGTGTCAACCTCATTAAAAAATGAAAGAAATCCCCTTTTCAAAATTCAAAGGTAAACCTTCATTCCAACCACCAAGTTGAATGCAATGAAGCTTGGGGGGCACCCTCCTTTGACATGTGTTATTATGATGCTAGGGGCATGCAAAAGCAACGAGCAGTTTTGGCAAAGTTCATGCTCGTTAAAAAATAAACGCAAAACCGAGCAGTTTTAGCAAGAGTTCATGCTCATTAAAAAATAAATGCACATGTGAGCAAGCTTCCCCCAGAGTTCAAGCTCATCAAGAAAAAATGAACCGGTAAATAATCATTTGAGACCGTAAATTCATCAGCCATAAAAGCCTTGGTCGTGTTTGTGCACCGTCACCTCCACTTTTCATTTGGCCGATCATTCACATCCACTTGATTGTTTACCTATTTTGAGGAACAACTGCGAAGAGTGATTTCACCTAGCCATCCTTGTGACACTGCCGTGATTGGAAAATTCCAACCTGTACCTGGAATCTGCTGCTATCCCTGTTTATCACTCGTTCCTCAAAATACGAGTCTTCTTTGAGCTCTTTTCACTGACTCGTAAAATATGAAAAGTTTTCCGAGTTTTGGCCTTCCAGCTCGTTAAAAGGACCGAAAGAGCTATCCCTCCTCTAGATTTTAATCTTTTTGGACCTGAGGGATTATGGCACAAAAAGATCGAGCGCTTGTCTAGTTCAGCTCGATAAAGATATCGAACATTCATCCCTTCTGTATTGTTTTATACTTTTTCGGACTTAAGGGATTAGATGACGAAAAAGGACCCCTGGAGTCCACTTTATGTACCCTTTTCAGACTCTCTAAAGATGAAAAGGACCGAGTTGTCTTTGTCGCTGGGCTCGTTAAAAATATTAGATAGCGACAAACTTGTCTTTAGACGAGAACGAGTTTCCCTATCGTTAAGCTCGTTAAAACATAGCGATGGGCTTGCCCAAAGGGCAGGTTATAGAACAAGCATATGTTATCCTCCTCAAGCTTGAAAAAAATAAAGAGGTACTGGTCGGAAATGACTAGGGAAAAATTGGGAAGAACCTCAAAGCTTAAATGGTAGCAAGTCACTCTTGAACATGACACTTTTGCCTCCGTAAATATCGGGTTGGGTTATTATCATTCACCGGTCCCTTCACCATGGTCTCGCCATCCCATCCATACATGGGGTAATGCTACCGATCCATCACATCAGTGTCGTTATATGTTCAAGAGATGTCATTCAGAAAGTGTCAACCGGGTCCCATCCACTACCATACATCATCTTTCGTCCTTCCATGACTGCCACCCTGAATCATATTTCACAGATCGTTTTCACCATCATCACTAGCTCCGTTCCGTGTCACTGATGTGGGATTCATTAAGGCCCTCCTTTGACGGATCACTTCTTGTCGACATCAGCTCACTATCCAAGAAGTTGATCTAGGAACACCCCCCTCAGTACTTTGAAGCTTGCATGCCTCAATGGCAAGTTTCTCACTTCCGGCGATAGGTATACATTAATGACCTTCGACCGGGAGACTTTGCGTGGTGTTCGACGTCAGATCCTATATTCACGCCACGTGAATTGTGCTGCAGTACCTTGAGGGTCATCATCATTATCGGTGATTCCTCTCGCGCTTGTTAACAGTTTACATTATTGACTGGTAATCAAGCGATGTCTTTCCATGTTCGACTTCAAGAAATTCTCACATGGATCGACTTGTACTAGAGTGAAGGTTGGACAAGTTTGAAGACCCTGGATCTAGTTTCATCCATCTGGGCTGCGATATATATTCAGGAGATAAAAACATAGACATGTGCAGCAGATGATCATCCTACTAAAAGGATGATAATTAAAAGCAGAGAATTATCAGTCTATTATCAGACGATCGTCTGTTTATGTACAGCAAATGTATTTATAAAGCTGAGCATGGGAAATGCCCGCATCAGCTAGATCATGAAAAGAAAGTATGAAAAGATAATGTATTGTATTGTATTTTGTTACAGGTCACCTCCCGACGATTGAATGAACTTTGGATCCTCCTAATAAAGCATTTCACCCGATAAACGACCTCATACTTTAGGGGCCAACTGTTATAGACATTTTTGTGCCTTACATCATGGAGCATGAAATGTCAATAATCTGAGGGATCCAAAGTCCCTAAACATGTTGTTCCTACCCCTAGAGGAACAAGGTCAGCAAACCACAGCACTACAGATCAATTCTCCACTGAAAAACACTCAAAAACAGGTCAATTTTGGATCAAAGCAGCTGCTCCACTAAGCATCTGCGTTGAATGTCAAAAGCTCCATGGTGTACCTGCGCTGCATAGCAAGTGCAACAAAGGCTACCTGTGCTGGGCGTACTTTGACATGTGGAGGAATCTTTTCTCAATGTGCCAGTGCCCAGGAAGCTTCCAAAATGACACTTGGATCAGAAGATTCGCCTAATGATGAGTAAAGAGGTTCTAAAACTCCAAGTGGAAGGTAGAAACTCCAAGTGGACTCAAGGACTGAAGAACAACTGGAGTTGAAGAGGACAACAAGTCACACATCAAGCTGACTTATCTTCACTCCAAAACTCTATATAAGGATCTCATCCCATGGGATCTGGAGGCCGGAATTTTGTGCAAAGAATTGCTGTTGGTTTACAGTTGTGAGTATTGGGTGATTGCTTGAGGGAGGTGAAGAGGAGATTTCTTTCCGTCGGGAAGGTGATGCTGGATTGGACCTCTCACGATTGTATCACCGCCTGAACCTTACTTCCTTATATTAATAAAGCATTTGAGGTTCTTCTATTCGCATGTGTTTCAATGGTGTATTGTCTTACTTGCGTATTTGATTTATGCTAATCCTTGAATCAATTATGAATGCATGCTTCTTGTAGTTTCCCTTTCTTGTCTTGTTCGCAGGATCTCGTGTAGTTGGGCCCGTGAGAAGACTTGGAGCTGGGAGCAAGCGGAAAATAGAGGAGATTGGATCGACCATTTGCGCAAGACATCGGTAAGTGGATCTCTTCCTTTCATCTCTTGCATGTCATAAAGAAGTAACTTTAGATAGCTTTGCTTCAGCTGTTGCTAAGGAACTATCACCCTTAGAGTGGGATAGGGTCATTCCGTGTTGGATACTTTTCCCCACAACACCATGCTTCTCTTTACTTGTATTTTTATGTGTGACTTCAATTTGTAGATTAATTTACTATTAGATGCATTTCTCTTATGGTTAAGAATAGGTTGTTTTTGATGATTTAATAGCTTGCTTCCATTTATGCTTTCTGTAGCAGGTTAAACAGTGATCATAGAAGATTCAAAAGGATAGTAGTAGTTCCTTGACCTCTCTTCCTCCCTCTGGGACCATGTTTTGAGGCAAAGACTCTCTTGCTGCCCCAAAAACACAGATTTTCCTCATTCCTAGGACTTCTAGTGTTTGCAGCTCTTTAGTAGGTTGATAGTCCAGTTTTGCTTTGCTTGAGATCTTCTTTATCATGTTCACTTCTTGATTTACAATATTCCTTTTGCATGCTTTCCTTTCTTATGGAATTTCCCAGCATTTCCTTCTATACATCATAGTTTAGGCCATTTTAACGCAAAACTCTATTTTCCTAGGATGCACTCATTTCATTGGTTGCTTGATTTTCTTGGTTGACTGTCAATTTCTATGCAGTAGATCTCTTCCAGCAGTAGGCCAACTTACCAGCAATCACACCCTCCATCTGATCCATTCCCTATAAGTCTCCCAAACCTCACCTCAATTCTGCCCTAGTTTCTTGCAGTTTTCATAGAATTTCTTCCTCTCTCCTTGAGCAAACCCAATCATCTTTCTCTCTCTTGGTGATTCATGTTAGACCTTAGACACCCTAACACCTCATTCCATCCTTCATCCACCTTTTCCACCCACTCTCAAACCCTCAAAGCAGTGAAAATTTCTCTCGGTCTCCTTGTGTAGGCCTCCTGTAGTTTCCTTGTTTTCCTCCTGTAGTCTTCCTGTGTCCTCCTGTACTTTTTCCTGTAGGCTTTCTTTTGAAGGATGAGTGTGGGAAAAGCCTCCAGAAGGCCACCTAATACTTCCTAGGACCCATCCACACCATCCTACATCCTCCCAAGCTCCAAAACCACCCTCTAACGCCACCTGTTCGCTGCCACACTCACACAAAATAAATTAGATGCATGTTAAATTCACATAAAAAAACATAAAAATCCAAAAATATGTTTTTCGCTTATTTACTTCCAGAAATAGCATGGTTAGATTTTGTTTACTTCCTTGAGTAGGTAATGGAATTTCTTTCATGGTTTTCATAGTGTTTTTGGCAAAAGTAGAATTAGCTTGTTAATTAGGGTTTACAAGGCTTTGCTTTATATTCCAGTCTTTCTCCTTTCTGCAGTTAGAATAGCATTTGTAGAGTAATATTTCTTTCCTTTCATCACACATAGTACTTCTTCTGGATTCTATAGAAGTTGGATTGAACTCCTAGTGATCTCGAGCCGACTGACCAAGTGACAACCTGCAGTGAGAACTAGTACTTGTGCATATAGCACCAATGCTTGCAAGTTTGTTATGAACTACTGGGTTGATAAAATTAAAGTTGGAAGCCCAGGAGTTGCAGCATTCTTGCTGCAACACTAGCACTCACCAATGGGTAGTAATGATGTGTCTTAGATGCAATAATGCATAGAGTGTTGTATGGTGACTTTGGTGGGAACAAATGTGTGACTCTACAGAAAGTTCAAGTGAAATGCATGAAGGTTTTAACACACAAAGGGAAAATGAGTGAGTCCCTTATAAGCTTGTAATAATATGCAACTTGAAAGGAACACACCAGCGTAAAGAAACCACAATCTAATATACAAAATAGTTCACAAGTTAATAGTGATGAAATTATACAACATCACAAATTCACCAAGATTCGTACCATTGCAAATGAAGTAGTTCATAAGCACAAGCATAAGTGAAATAGAATACATTGAAAACATAAAAAGAATAATCCTACTATAATTACCAACATATGCATGCAAAATTTTCGGCTTTGAGCTTTTATTAAGTGAAAGTTCCAATTATACATATACCATTAACAAACCACTAGCCCCAATAGTGGAACATGAAATCAACACGTGCTCTTCCAAAGAAAGATACTCCCTCTATGCTATGAAGCAGCCAAGGCTCTCGCAAACTCCAAAGCTCTTGATTCTAAACCTAAGCCTAGCCAAAAGCTTGGCTCCCCAAAATCCCCTTACATGAGTTATCAGGGTCTATTTATAACAAAAGGGGTGACTATTCACTTCCCCTTGTGACTCTTGGACTTCCCTCATGACTCTTTACATTCATTACATCATAACTCTTCACATTCCAATATTGAAACTTGGAATTCCACATACAAATTAATTACAAAAGAATATTATAATACACTCATACCCATATAAGAAAAAAATGGATAGAGGTAACTAGACAACCTAATAAATCAAATTAGTTAAGCATGAGTTTGGGGAAACTCTAGCTTAACAACTTCCACTTGATGTTTCTCGGTTACGTAATGGTGCCAAGATTTGTACTTCGCAATGAAATCCCCAAACTATGTGATGGTGTCATGTTGGAAGTGGAATCTAGCCTCCATGGAATCTAGGTACACTAACTTGGAACTAGTTTGCGTTTCCTTCTTGAACAGGAGAAACACTGTGTTGATTTGGACAGGGCCACCAATGTACTTCTGCATATTATGTTTGTTTAATTCAAGATCTTCTTTGATGGCCATCTGTCTCAAATATTCTAGGTATTTTTCAATCTCCTGCACTTGATCTTTGTGAGTGAGCCGACTGATGGGATCCTGTGCGATTTCATGAAGAAGCCCATGTTGTTGACAATAAATGAGGTGAGATGTTTGTTATTTTGGATGAGCATCTTAACATTTTCCTTCTCCAACTCTTCCTCTTGTTTTGTCTTCTTTCCCAATTCAAGTGGTGCCCCTTTGTATTGCATTAACCATTCATGCACGAAAATAATAGATGATTGCAAAACCTTGAGAGTTTTGACATAATATTTACACTTCTACTGCAACCCATGCAAGTGGACAACTTCCTTATGCATGGTAACAAGCTCCTCATAAAGACTTTGAATGGTCTCTCCCAGTGTCGATACTTCACCGAGTATCACTACCTTCAGTTATTCTCAATAGACCCGCGCGATAGATTCATTTTGTAACTCTGCTCGAAGTTGTTCAACCTCTTTCCTAACAACCTACAAGTTCTTTTCCAACTGTTTGTTCTTGGCCATCAAATAGTCCATGTCTGACTTTGTAGCACCTGTGAAGGTCAAGTTGGATATGATAATGGCACCTAGATTTATTTTGATGTTTGTCACAATCACCCTTTTTCTGATGAATGCAGGAGATGCAAGGTCATCTGGAAAATTTTTCTTCCTTACTTGTAAAATATTTTTCCGAAGCTCATCATAGGTCATATTATACATGTCCATAACTAAATTTTCATCAAGAGGAATAATTTCCTCTTCATCACTTGGATCTTGCTTTGCCAGAGGATGGGGATACCAAATGGTGGCCTGTTGTGTGCTTAGCATCCAGTTGACATCTTGATTTTTAAACTCCATTTCATCCTCCATGTCTTGGATCTCAATCAACTATTCAATCTCTTGAGCAAGGTCCTTGTCCTGCATCTTCTTTCTCTCCTCCTCTACATGTCAGTTTTTTTCTTTTTCTTTAGATTTTCTTTGTGTTGTTTCTTCTACTTTTACCTTTCACCTTTTGTCTTCTTCTTGCTTTTGCCTTTCATCCTCCAAACACTTCTTCTCTCATTCTTCTCTCTAATTCTGCTCTACTTCCTACACCCTTTGTTTCCTCTTATTATTTGATGTTATGGTCACTTTAAATATGACTAGATCTACTTTCATCTTGTGACTTCACTCTCCCCATGGAATGTGCAAAACCTTCCTCTTTCCCTTTTCATGCACTAGGTTGTGCTTTTCCACTGGTTTTTCCTCTGGAGTTTTTTATTTTTTTGGAATAACCTGTGAAGTTCCTACAAAATAAACTGACTCACGGGACTTGGAGGAATTGTAACAATTCTTCCATGGTTCCTCCTCTGGCGAGTGAAAGGTCTCGCTTAGCCGTTGGAAATGAATCCTCACACAATGGTCTCTACAAACATTTCAAGGATCATACGGATTGAAGTCCAGATTACCGAATGCAAAATTTTCTATATCCTTTCCTTCGATATCTGCAACTTTCATATTCTTGATATTGTACAATCCAATTTGCATAGGAAGAGTTGGCCAAGGTGCTTTCTTCTTCCTGTGCAAAGTTGTTGACAACCCTGTGAAGAGATGATACATAACCTCTTGCATGACTAAATTATCGGTGGCATACCTCGGTAAAATATGTAGAGACTTATATTCACTGAACACCTTGAGGAAAGTTTCATCCAGTGAGGAAAAACAACATGCTATCTTCGACACTACTTCCATTGCTCCATGTGACATGCAAGGTGTCTATTCCTTAAAGATCAACTTGTACAACGTAATGAGGAAGTGATCAGTTAGCTTCTTCATTACTCCTATATGGTTGCACTATGAAACCAACTTGCAATAAACATACATGACAGGATCTCGTGGTGTCCAAGTTCAATTCATGCTAGGGAAAGAATTGAGTGTGCATATTGCATCTAGTAGATAGGAAGACATGTAAAATATGTATTTCCTACCCTTGGGGGGAATAAGGGCATTAGATACATGGATCCATAGCTATTGAGACAAAATATATGACCAATTGAATGGTTTACCTTCCTTCACAACTTGGTTAAGTAAGAATGCCCGCACTTCAGGAAAGGTCTTAGTGCTCTATTGGTCGTAGATTCTACAACATAAAACTATCAAGATATGATAGACCCTCATGAGAGATTTTGTCTTGTAGGTGTTGGTGGGCTTATAATGAAACTATTTTGGCTCTTTCACCCAACATTTAATAATATCCTTGGTGCTCAAGTAGTTGAATTTTGCATAGAAGTAAGAATCCATGAGTGATTATGGCTCAAGAAAATGGTACATGAGATGATAGTCTACTACCAGAAAAAAAGCAAGCCTCTCTCTACTGGAACTATTGAGAGTCATAGTCTCTGGGTCTATATGGGATAATATCCATCTGACAATGTTTGTGAATGGAAAAGCTGGATATATGCATGCAATCCCATGGAGACCTGACAGTTGGACATTGACATACACCTGCCACTCTTCTAGATATGATTTGAAGGTTCTCGCTAGGAAAATTTCATTCAACTTCTTCCATGTGATATCTAATTCCTTTTCTAAAAATAGTTGAGTGTCTGAGTAAACTTGCGTACTCTCAACTACCTCCCCAATGCTTCTCTCTATGGTATCCTTTGAAGTAGATCTCTTTGGTGCCATGGTGTCAGTGACTAATGAAGGGAAATTCTCAACACCTGCAATACCCGTGGGAGGAAAAAAAATTCATGGCAGACATAAATTAGCTTCAGTAAATCAACCTACAAAGTAAGATCAAGCAAAAAACACATGGACTGATGAGGAAAGTGCCTAATTTTTAAGGTAAAGGAGGGAGACTGGATTATTGAACTGCACATTGTGCAATCTCACTAGCCAGTGGTGCAGCATGAGGCTAAAGAATGCGCAATGCATAGTTATGCCTAGGAAAACTAAGGTGGAGACTACGAATTGCACAATCTTAGTGGCCAAGTGATGGGATTGAGCCCTAGAACTATGCAATGCATAGTTGGTCTCTCCAAGTACTACGCATTGTGTAGTCTAAGAGGCCAAGTTGAGAGCTTGAGCCTTGGACTTGCAAAATTCCCAACTAGACAAGGAAAACATTGACCAAGGAAGGAGTAGATATGCTCGATAAGAGTGTGGGAAACAAGAATATCTGAGTGATAGTGAAATTTGAAGTGAAAATCTAAATAAGTATGGATAGATCAGTGCAAAATAGGTGCGACATATCAACATGCAAAGTGTTACACTAAAATTTGTCACCATGACTATTTGCAGTCAGTATGGCTCCATCAATAGTCATACTGTCCTCCTTGGCAAGTCTTATACCTCTGCTCCTCATGTCAAACTCCAAAAAAGAGAGAAAGTCTTTAAAAGTCAATATAAACCTGATTAACTTCCTCCAAAGCACTATAAATACAGGCATTGGGCCAGAGGGAGGGGAGGTTGAAAGCTGAACATTCCTAAGGGTAGATGCTGCTGAAATTAGGACTCCCTTATAGAGCTTGAGAGGAGAGATTCCAATCCTTTCTTAGCTTCATTTGGAAGTGGGTGAGCTGATCAAAGTAAAGGAGAACTCTTGCTGGACCCTGGGAGGGACCTGCACAACACCAAGGCACTGGTTGTAATGGTTTCTTTTGTTTCCAATTAATACAATTAAGTTCATTTTTCTCAACAAGTTGTTATATATAATTTGTTTCATAAACTCCTTGGTCTTTATGATGAATATGTTTTATTATATGAGTTATTCACGTGCTATGTAATCGTTTTCTTGTTAGTGAATGCAGGCTTCAAGGAGAAGGAGCTCATCTGGATCGAAGAGGCTTGGCTGCTACAAACAAGCGTTGGACTAGAGGTAAGCCTTAAACACCTGGTTGCTTTTATTTTAAATGCATATTTAGGGAAATATAGTGCTTGATTGTTTTGTTTGTCACTAGAAAAGCCTTGTTTTCTAGGGAGGTCAGTTTTGTCCGCAAAATTGACTCTTTCTGCATGACACAAAGGGAGAAACAAAAATGCATGGAGAGTAGCCGAAATGGAGACCACTAATGGGGAAAAACAAGAAAACAAATGTGACACTTGCGAAAGGTGAATGACATAAAAAACTAACACTTGTACAAGCTATGATACATTAAAATTATAGAAGCCATGAAAAGAAACAATAAAAACAACACTCATAGAAGCCAAATGACAAAAAACGATGGAAAAAGCAACAAAATATGACAAAAGCAAAACTCACCTAAAAAAGCGTCACAAGCTCCACCGAAGGCTCCTTGATCTCCTTGGGAATTCTAGATCCACAATTTTTTTTTTGAAAATAAGCTATAGGAGAATCTATTATATAGATATAGACTGATTAGGGTTTATGACACACATGCCTAAAATAAAGGAAAAAGTGACACTTGGTGGAAAGTTCCAAAAATAATAAGTGTGCCACCTTCGGGAAACTGATTAGTGAATCCCTATTTTGTAGGGATTGTTTTTTTTCTTTTTTTCTCTTCATCCTTTTCAGGAAACTTTCATGCACATTTCCAATAAGGATTGCCAATTCCTAGGGAATGGGAAACTTCTTGATTTAGTGCATTGCGCAATTTCTTAGCTCAAGGGATGATTTGCAAAATTTCCATCGTCAAGGCTGGGCTTCCATCCAGAATTACGTAGTTTCAATGCTCAAGGTTGGCCTACTAAGAAGAAATACATAGTTTCTGGAAGAAAGGTTGGCCTACCTTCCAAGATTGTGCATTTTCTTGAGGCAAGCTCAACAATGCTGCAATTTCAAGTCAAGAGTTAGCTTGTGTTTGAAAGATATCAAGCTAGGATTAGTACATCACAAGAAAAGCATGAAAATATAAGTCTTTTATCATAGCATGAATACTTGATGACAGTAAAGATAAACTCTTGTGGATAGAAGGAAGGCTCCAAAATCAAAGCATGGGAACAATTTTGGAGGGTGATTGTAGCAGCTACAACACATTCATAAACCCCAATCCATTAACCTTGGATTAGAACATAATTACAATTATCTCGACCATATCTACAAAATACCATGGGAAAAACCATCATGCCCAAAACCATACACACGACCATGGGTGTGTTTTCCCACCATCCTTGGGTCCACCTCCCATCCTTGGGTCTGCCCAGCCATCCTTTGGTCCACATAAAAAATAAAAAAAAAAATTGGGGCTCTGCTCCAAATAGAGCTAGTTGTGCAAAGAATATAACACATACTCAACATAATGCTATCATACATCAATCCCTATCAATAAAACAACATTTTCATCGGGGAATTTCATCAAATAGTTTGTATCCTATGAATCATTCAACCATTTAGGAATTTCTTCAAACACTTTGCATGCAAAATGATATAGAAACTTCCTTAGGGCATATATCCTAAATTATAGTAGTCCAAGTTCTGCAAATTGAAATAGATGACCAGTGGGAGTTCCCCTCACAATCGTCCAACTTTCAGCCTCTGGTACTTCCTAGATGAAATGTTAGCATAAATGCCAACAAGACATGTTTGACGCATGATTTGAGGAGCATCAAAGAAGCTCAAATTGCTTTGATCGTATTGCCTAAAAAATTGTGACCCAAGATTTTAAAATTAGATCAGATGATCAACAAGATTTCCCCTCTTTATGGTCCAACTTTTAGCTTATGAAACCTTCCATAAGAAAAGATATAATAGAAATTCCAACATGACCTATTTGATATATGATTTTAGGAGCATCCACAAAGATAAACTTCCTATGTTTGTATCTCCTGAAATATTAGAACTCGAGATTTCAAAGTTGGATCAGATGATCAGTGAAATTTCCCCTCACTATGTTCCAATTTTCAAATTTTGGAATCTCCCAAAGGAAAATTTATAGTAGAAATTCCAACATGAACTATTTAAAGATGCATTTATGATGCCCAACTTCCTTTGATCATATTTCCTAAAATTTCATGATCCAATATCTAAAAATTGGTCAAGAGGATCAATGTGATTTCCCCTCACTATGGTCCAAGTTTAAGCTTCTGAAATCTCCCTAAAAAAAAATTATAGCAGAAATTCCAACATGAGATATTTTAAAGAAGAATTTAGGAATCCTATCTTCCTCAACCAACGTTGCTACAAAATTTATTACATATAAAAATATACAACCAAATAGTATAACAATTATAGCCATGATAAATGTGCTAAAGTGTAAATACATGTACATATAAACATGATGAAAATAAAAATTAAATAATCATGCATAAGAGATACTTATCTTGAGTAAAATATTTTTCAATCTATAATTGAAGAAGGATGAGCCACTCTCCACCCAAACATAGGCTCAACTATGTTGGAGTCTTTCTCATAGCTAGCCACCCCCAAGCCAAATATTGATGCTTCAAGGGAAAAGCTAAACTCAATATTTAGTGCATAGTTTTCAAACCAAATTTAACACAAGATGTGAAGGCCACTCTCCTCAACACATAGGAAAGAATCTTAGTATTTAGCCTTTCCATTCCTTGACCAAGCCCATAGACATTCACAAATGAGAATGCATGTTTGCATGATACAAGGGAGTTCTTCTCTAATATCTACAGTCCCTTGATCCTTCCTTCAGTGTTCTTTGTGCCACACACAAACAAGAAAATTCTTGATCCTTAGAGCCATCTAGTCCAAGGAAAAATCACTACAACAAATTCAATTCCTACTACACAAATTGTCACCAATTCTCGTGCCAATTCAAATTTTTAAGTGGGGGAAGGAAAAAATGAGTGTATGAGAAGAATTATGGAGTAACGTTTAGAAAAAAAAAAGGAAAAAAGAAAAAAAATCCTCAATGGATTTTCCCTTTCATTTTTATAAACATACCTTAACCCTTCATCTTCCCAACATTTCAACTTCTTGGGAAGACTAACCATCACATCAAAGGGAAATCTTCACCCAAGGCTTATAATTCCTCTTAAATTAAGTCCCCTCCCCCCCAAGGCATCGTAATTTATTGGTTGTCCCATTTCTCTAGTTCTAGAATTTTGATTAATAAAAATTAGCATTACATCATATAATAGACTTTTACATCATAGCATCAATGTTGTCACCCCAACATTATATGTTCTTAATTACATTACAAAATTTAGGGTAATGAAAAGGGTGTCACATTGAGATGCCAATGCCCTTTCAAAGTATTTGTAGGCAACCACTCGTAGGAGATTCCAATCCCCTTTTAGATTTTTGACTTGTAGTTTATTTTTTGTTGATTCAATCAGCTCCCTACTCTACTACAACTCTCTACTCAGTTACAACTCCATGTTTTACTACAACTCTTTGCTCATCTACAACTCTCTATTATGCTTATGCTCTCTAAACAACATACATCATTCAATTAATTCTTTTAGTGCTCACACTTATTATATCCATCCTAAATTATTATTTTTCAATCAACAAATCCCCATTATATTCTCAAAAAGATGCATATTACGTTGTGTCAATCTACATCTATCCTTGCTTCACTCTAACCATATTTATTAGCAAGGAGAGCATAACAATAGTGCAAAAGATTTATCCATTCACTTCTTTCTTCCTAAGGGAAAAAATGCCATACATTCCAAAAAAATAGAAAAAACAACAAACAACGAATTGATCTCATTTCATGGAGGAGGGTGGTAAGGATGACCAATTGGAGTAGCCATTGGATGTTAGGAAACCAGCTCACAAAAAGATAGAAAAGATAGTTCAATGTCTTAGAATTTAGCCTCTTTGAGGGGGAAACATCCTTTACATTACACAAATGAACAATTCTTGGATGATACAAATGACTAAACCTCCCTTCTATATATAGGAGTCTAAGGGGTCATAATATAATCAAGCCAACATAACAGTAATAACATAAGGGCACAATAATAATAATAGGGGGTTCTATGGGGCACACTAATAACAATATGGGGACAATCGGGGCACAATAATAAAAATAAGGAATACAATGACAATAGTAATGGGGGAATCACAAGTATTATAGGGACCTAACATGCCCCTCTCCTTTTGAAAAGCGTTGTCCTCAATGCTTGAATAGTTATGGATGCTTCTGTACAAAATTCTCATCCTTCCATGTGGAATCTTCAGCAAATAAGTTCTTCCACTTAATGAGATACTCCGAAATTGATCGATTTTATAGCTGTCGATTTCTTGTTTCTGTGACTGCTTCTAGTTCCAATATGATTTTTCCTTCCTTGTCAAGTTCTAGCAATATTGTTTGAACTGGGAGCTTGTCACCTATAACCTTCTTTAAACATGAAACATGGAAAACTGGGTGCACTCGGGAAGTTGTAGGAAGCTCCAATTTGCATGCCATAGTACCAATCTTTTGCAACACCTTGCACGGACCATAATCTTTTGGTGATAATTTATTATCCTTGTTAGCCTTCTTGAGGGACATTTGTTTATATAGTTGTAGCCGTAGGAATACCCAATCACCTACATCAAAACTTCTCTCACTGGGATGTTGATCTGCCTGTTGTTTCATTTTATTTTGCACCAACATGAGGTTATCCTTTAAGAGTTGGAGAACTTGTTGTTGATGCTCAATGTGATGTTCCAATGCTTGAACCTTAGAATTTTCTCTTAAATATGATGTGATGGATGGTGGATGATATCCATAAAGTGCCATAAATGGGGTCATTTTTGCTGTAGTATGGAAGGAAGTGTTATACCACCATTCAGCCAGAGGCAACCATTTGACCCATTCTGTTTGTTTATCAGATACAAAGCAACGAAGATATCCTTTCAAACATTTGTTTAGTATCTCAATTTTTCCATCAGATTGGGGATGATAAGGTGATCTATGAGCTAACTAAGTACCGAGACAAGAAAATAATTCTGTCCAAAAATTTCTAGTAAAAATGGGATCTCTGCCACTTACAATAATCTTTGGGTTTCCATGTAGCTTTTGAATTGTTTCCATAAATGTAGTAGAAACTGTACTGGCTTTAAATGGATGTGATAATGCACAAAAATGTGCATAATTGGTGAGTCTATCAACTACCACCATGATGACACTCTTTCCTTTGGACTTGGGTAAACCTGTGATAAAATAAATTGAAACCTCCTCCCAATGTTGGCTTGGAATGGATAAAGGTTGTAATAGACCTGGGGTCTTAATTGTTTCAACTTTATTTTATTGGAAAACTAAACATTTTGCCACAAACTTTTGAATATCCGATTTAAGGCCATCCCAAAAAATTCCTTCTAAACCATGTGGTAAGTTTTTAAAAATCCTGAGTGCCCTCCAATGGGAGAAGTGCGCAATTCCATACTAATCTTTTGTTTGAGTTGGGAATTCTTACATAGGTATAAGAGATCTTTGTACCATAACGAATCATTTTTCTAGCTAAATGTATCAGATGTACTGGGATCTTGTTGTAACTTTTGAATGAGTGCCCACACTTCTTCATCATTCTTCCATTCATCCCTTGCTTCGCTTATCCAATCTAGTTGGATAATAGAAATGACGCACAACAATGCTTCCACATCCTCGTCCTTTCTTGAGAGTGCATCTACCAAAACATTTTTGTTCCCTTTTTTGTAGATGATTTCAAAGTCATAACCCAACATATTTGTGACCCATTTTTGTTGCTCTTCAGAGGATAACCTTTGTTCTAAAAAGTATTTAAGACTATCGTGATCCGTTTTTACCTTGAAGTGTCTTCCCATTAGGTAGGGTCGCCATTTATTAAGTGCATGTAGTATTTCCAACATTTCCTTCTCATAAATAGCTTTGTGTAAATAATTTCATTTGATTGGATAACTTTCAAAAGAAATGGATCTTTCATCTTGCATTAAAACAACACCAATTCCATTTCCTGAAGCATCACATTCCACAATAAAGGTTTTTGTGAAGTCTAGCTTAGCTAAGACCGGTGCTTGGCACATCGCCTCTTTAAGATGTTCGAAGGACTTTGTTGCTTCTGGAGTCCATGAAAATGCAACTTTCTTCAATAATGTTGTTAGAGGTGCTGCTATTCTCCCATAATTCTTAATAAACTTGTGATAATACCCTATCAACCTGAGAAATCCTCACAGATGCTTTACGGATTTGGGGATTTTCCATTCCTTAATGGATTTAATTTTGCTAGGGTCTACCTTAACACCTTCATGAGATACAATATGGCCCAGATATTCCACCTCTTGTACTCCAAAGAAACATTTGGAGATTTTTTCATATAATTGTTTCTCCTCCAATAGTTTGAGCACCTTGTCTACATGTTCAACATGATCCTTCCAAGACTTGTTGTAGATTAGTATATCATCAAAAAATACTAACACAAATTTTCTAAGGGTTTGAAAATGGAATTCATCAAACCTTGAAATGTAGAAGGTGCATTGGTAAGGCCAAAAGGCATGACCAAAAATTCATAATGACCCTCATGAGTTCTAAATGTTGTTTTCAGAATGTCTTTAGTCGTCATTCTGATTTGATGATATCCTGAATGAAGATCCAACTTGGTGAAGTAAATTGATCCATGCAATTCATCAATGATAGGAATGAGAAATTTATCTTTCACAGTGAGCTTGTTGAGCTCCCTATATTCTGGACACATGCGCCATGATCCATCCTTCTTGTGCACCAATACTACTAGAGTAGAGAAAGAACTTTGACTAGGTTAAATTATACCAGCCTCTAGCATTTTTGTAACCATATGTTCAATTTCACTCTTTTGGGCATAGGGATATCAGTATGGCTTGATGTTTGGAGGAAAACTTCCTAGATTCAAATGAATAGCATGATTGTGATCATGAATAGGTGGGAGGCCTTTGGGAGTCTCAAATACCTTAGAATGATTGTCCAAGACTTTTTGGAGATATGGAGAACTAGATGATTTCAATGTGGGAACCTCCAGCGAACATAATTGTGCAATTACACCTCGTTGTTCCTTATTTAGAAGCTTTGTCATACCATTAGAGCTGATTATCTTTCCCAGTTTCCCTGTAATACCCCTTAATTCAACTTCCTTTCCTTCCACGCAAAATTTCATGAAAAGTTCTTGAAAATTAAAATCTATTGTACCCAAGGATTGTAGCCATTGGACTCCTAGTACAACATCATCACCACCCATTGGAATGGAAAGCATTGGGCTATTCAATACATATTCTCCCATGGATAGCTTGATATTATGACACTTTCGAGAGCAATTTATCGTTCCTCCATTTGCAACCATCGCTTGACACTTTGGTGCTATATATAGGAAGCAATTCAATTCCTTGACTATATTACAATGAATAAAATTATGGGTACTTTCTGAATCATTCAACACTATTACCTTTTTCTCCTCGATATGTCCTTATATCTTGATAGTTTGAGGAGTGGTAATTCCATCCAATGCATTACAAGATATGGTCTGATTCATTTCTTCTTTATCTAGGGTTTATTCCCGGAGTATATCCTCTTCTTTTGACATTTCTTGTTCCTTTTCTTCCTCCTCTTCACAATCTATGTAGAATAATTTCTTCTCAACACACTTATGACCTTTAGTGTATTTTCTATCACAACTATAACAAAGCCCTTTTGCTCTTTTCTTCTTCCAATTGTTGTGGTGTCAACCTTGTAGGTTGTGGAAGGCTAGGGGCAACAACACTTCCATATTTATAGTTGTGAGTGGTAGGCTTCCTGGTTGCCATAATTTTTCTTTCCATTTTTCTTGCTAATCTGAATGCCTTCTCCAATGAATCAGGTTCTGAAAGGTGAACCTCATGTTGGATATTATCCTTTAAAGTCCCTATGAACACATCAATCCTATGCTTCTCTGGAATATGTTTTACCCTTATGTTCAATTTTTGGAAGTCCTCAATGTGCTCCATCATTGAACCCTTTTTTTTAGATTTGTCATTTGGCTAAAGAAGGTGTTTAGTTTTTTATCCTCATAATGTGTTATCATTTATTCCATAAAAATTTCCCAAGTGACAATTTGTTAATGAGAGAAAAGCCATCGATACCATACAAACTGATTTGTTTCCAAATATAAAACTGCAATACATACCTTTTCTGTGTTTTGCACATTATGGAGATCAAAAAATTGCTCCATCTATAGTATCCATGTTCCAGGATCCTTGCCATCAAACTTCCTCATATTGATTTTTGGAACATGGTGGGTCTTCAATCCAACATTAGAGTCTATGAAATAATGATTAACATTTCTTTTGTTCACATCATGAGTTTCCTTTACTACCCTTTCACCATTAGTAACCATTTCTTGTAGCAACTTATTCAAATTTATCTTCAATTCTTACATCTTAGCATCCATGCCATTCATCTTAGCATCCATGCCATCCATCTTAGCTTCAGTTACCTTTTGTGAGAGTGAAATTTGTTGTACCTGGTCTTGTAATTTTTATATATCATGTTGCATTTCTTCCTCTTCTTCACAAGTCATGCTAGAGCTTTTAGGTTTCTTACTAGGTGTTTCCATTTTCTTTTTTCAGGGCATCAATTAATGCCAATAATTCTTCACTATTCCCTTTGAATTCCTTCAAACTAATTTTTCAAACCAACCTTACGCAAAATTAGAAAAAAAAACTACACACCTTTTTTTTCACTTGTAAGAGCTCGATATTGAATCTGATGTATCTCTGTAATTGCGGATCTCAAATATCTGAAATTGTGTTTTGCAGTAGTCCTTTGAGTCCTATTTCTAACCCCGCAATTCTAATCAAGATTGGATTCTCCAAGGAAGAGTTATGCCAACTCTCCCACACTGACCTGATTATAGACTAGTTCAGTAGACAAACTTGTGTGAAGTCCCACGTGTCAATGTTTTAACCTTAGTACCTGAAACTAATATACGTAAAACTATAGGCCATCCTCTTTCTAAAAATTCTTACGCAATTTCAATCTGATGGTTAGAACAAAAGTTATGATGATTTTCATTAGGTCACCTATTTGGAATGTAATTCAAGAGTCTTCAAAAACCCTAACTTCCTCAGATCATATCGCCAAAAATATAGCGAGACAAGATTTGAAATTTGGACCTGATGTTCAGAACGATTTCTACACAAATGAGTTTCTTTTGTAGTTTCTGAAATGTCACAGGAAAAAATATTATAGCGAAAATGCCATGATGATGTGTTTGGAGCAGCGAAACCCTAGAATCCAAAGCTTTGATACCAAATGTTAGGAAACCAGCTCACAAAAAGATAGAAAAGATAGATCAATGCCTTAGAATTCAGCCTCTTCAAGGGGGAAACCTGCTTTACATTATACAAATGAACAATTCTTGGATGATACAAATTACTAAACCTCCCTTCTATATATAGGAGTCTAAGGGGTCATAATATAATCAAGTCGACATAACAGTAATAACAAAAGGACATAATAATAACAATAGTGGGTTTCTATGGGGCACACTAATAACAATATGGGGACAATAGGGGCACAATAATAACAATATGGGATACAATGACAATAGTAATGGGGGAATCACTAGTATTATAGGGACCTAACATTGGGCCATGGCCTTCATGGACATGGAAATATATATGCTCTAATTATGCCTAGATCTTGTTCCATCTACATTTTTCTAATACTGGCTACAACGCACGCAAGATAACTTCTCCAATATCTCATTCTGGTGGTACTGTATGTCATTATTGTATGCTACCAACTCATTCTGATCTTCATGAAGGATATCCAGGTTGGCTTGGATTCCTTGTAACTGATCAATAATTGTTCCAGGGAGGGAGGTTGAACGACATGTTCTGGGGAGTGGCCTGGACTCTAAGAAATTGTGCCCTCCACCTCCATACCACCATGTTCATCATTGATCTAGTATCCATCCTATTTCACCCTCACACCCTGCTTCCCCTTATGGCCTCTGCCTCTACGTGGCCTTCCATGCTTGTGGAGCATCCATGCATAAACAAAAAAACACCAAACCTACACCTAGATACAAAGGCCAGACTCACTAGACCCACTAGAATTACCAGGTCACAGGCTAAGAGCTGGCCCAGGCCGAGGAAAATTCAGGGAAAATTTTAGGGGATAATGTTCGCGGGTGGGCTAAGTTTCCATGTTTTTTCCAAAAGAAGAAATCGCCAATTTCCATGTTTTCTAAAAATAATTTTCCCAGATTTTATAGTATAAAATTATTTTACCTTAAAAATTACCAAAATTTTATATAGGCTAATATAAAATCATTTGAAATATAAATATTTTTACAAAAATATTGCCAAACATATTATAATTTTAATATTAGGGACTAGTAAGATTCATTAAGGTTTCTAAACTTTAAGATAAACTTCCATCCTTAAAATTTTCTTTGGAGGGGAATGAATCTGTTGAGCCCTGGCTACCCGAAATAGACTAAATTGAGATAAATAAATATCGTGAGGAACCTCGCCACCAACCAAGGGATACCCTTCCAAGAAATTGCCTTATAGTGGGCCCCAACAATTTATGGATAGCCTTGATACTCGCTATAACCCTAGGTGAGCATGACCCAAGAAACACATAAAAGCACAAAAAATTTACGGCGATAAATGTAAAGCTCTCCTCCTAGTCTATGCAATTCCACAAGACATTATAACTAGACTCTATCTTTCTAAATCCACACCCAAACCTTAAGGGCCCCTTACCTGTGTTACACTGGCACCTTAGAGGAAAATCAAGAGCCTTAACTTTGAACAAATCACCACAATGCTTACTGCAAAACCATGTGGATGTGACCCAAAAACAAAAATAGGCACCAACCAGGTAAGAAAAGAATTGAAAATATCACCACCTAGTGTATTCACAATAGCACATGGGCTAACCCCAGATCTAATCCTCCTATACACACACCTGAGCCTCAATGACCCCTTACTTGTGGGTCTCCACCTCCTTTCAGGGAAAACAAGGACATGGACTATAAAAAAAAACCAATAAAACAAGAATACCTCTATACAAACTACAACATTCAAGTATAGAGATCACCTTTTGTAAAATAGTCTGATTGTGCCACTAATGGCTTCAAAACTGGTAAAGGACCACCACTTCCCAAAGTTACGTGCGTTTTTCCACTTCACAACACCTATTTGGCTCCCCAACAAAGCCCTCTCGATTGACCAAGCAAGAGCTACCATCCAAGTCCTTGTTTCTCATTTCCCAATTAGCGAAGCCACTTCCTACCATCATCATTTGAAAGATAAAAATTATCATTCTCTCCATAAACTTCCCCAGCTAGCCTCTCGACCAATTGTACTCACCCACCCAATTAGTCATAAATGTTGCATGGGAGAGAGTGGGAGCCCTGGGATGGCACATGTTCCTCTACATTCACACCCATTGGGGAATATCCATCCTCAATTTGATTGACCATGCATTTATTATTATTTTTTTCTCCTATCCTTTCTTTCTAATGGTTTGGTGCCCATGGTTTTAAATCGACTCATAGTATTCTTTCTTGACTATATCAAAATCTCTCAGAATTCCAATTCCCAAACAAACATGATATTTTAGCTTCTCTTGTTTTTGTAGCCACCTGAATATTTACACGACCCTCCTCCAAGGCACAATGTAGTTCTTTCTTCTATTGCTTTCATTTATGTTATTTTAATTGTCATTTCCACAACTATCTATAGCCATGTATCTCTAGTCACTCTAATTCCATAATATCATTCCAATTTAATGGATCCTCTCCAATTGGAAGGTGAAAGAGGTCCTAAGAACAACATGAGAATGAAACAGGCATCATTTTCAAACATGGCCATCAAGGGACTAATTGAAATTTATTTTTTTGGAACTTCCTTTGTTGACATTGATAATCTCTCAACATATTCAATGCTTGCAAAGTTGAGGTTCAATGGATAATTGTTTCCTTGAATGATGGTTCTTCTCTAGACTACACCGAGTTACATATTCTTGGAACTTGGGAAGCAACATTGTTCCCCATTCCCACCAAATTTTTATGCATTACTATACATAAGAACAAAAGTTGCACTAGCTTTGGAAGAAGTTTTGAAAACTATTACTTTCATAACTTTTATCTTTTTTCAACGAACTCAAACCTTGGATCCATTCACATGCAAAAAAACGTGTTGTGGCCATCTTAGCTTCTTGGTTGCTATCAACTTGTCCATTCTAGTCCTAATTTATTTGGGCAATGATGTATGGGGCTCTATGTGTTTTTCAGGGTGCACAACTAGTGATTCCTCTGATAAAATGGGTTTCTCTAGCACATTTTCATTTGGAAAGTCATGCACAAGCACTTCTAAAATCTCATATGAAGGGGTATGTACAATTATAACCTTCAATTTTTCATCATCAATTACACTTATATTCCACTCATTCTCATACTAAACTGGAAGACTAGATACACAAGTTGCTTTTGATTTTGCTTCTACCCTAGCCTTAGCTACAACATCCTTTGTTGGCTTCATCTCAGTATATTCTTGCTAGTGCTCAAGATGCCTACATAGGAAGTGCCAATTTCTTGAATTTCCTCTAAAATACACATTAAATCCATACGAAACACATTGTTCTTATAGTTTTTCACATAAATTATTTGAATCTTATTGCTACATCTCCCTTTAAAAGAAGCAATTCCGGCTAATGAAGTTGAAGCTTCAAAAGGATAGTAGCCTTGAACAAAAGCATATAAATAATTGGAGAGCTTTATGAGATATTGGATGAAGTTGCAAGAAATATATTTCCTCAAGGATTCTTTAAGATTTTCACCTTTATGAAGTAGAAAACAAAAATGGATGATTCTCCAACTATTGCATATAGTCCCGGTTCCAATTGATAAAGAACCTCTTTTTCTCCTAAGAATCCTTGTTTCCTAAAATCCTCTTCTATTATTTGTTGGTTACTATAGAATCCAACCATAGGAAATAATTGTTGATTTAGTGCATTAAATTTTATGTAGATTTGGGAAAATTTGGTACTGGTAGTTCCTTGAAAATAACTGAATTATTAGAGATAAGGTTTGAATCCATTGAAACAACAACTACTCCCTTTGTCAGCAAGGTTCTAGACATAGGTTTTTTCCTTCACTTTTAACAATTTTTTCTAGTTCAAAACCAACATAATTAAACAATTCCCTTTCTATTCCAAACATCAAATTTGTAGGAATAGTAACTTATGTAAAAGCTTTATCAATTACTTGTCTTCCTTGCCATCCTCTTGACTTCTAAACCCATCCATTGGTGCTTCCATTGCAAAGGACCTATTGTGTCTTTTGTTATCACCTATAGCACGAGTGCTTCAGGGGACATAGAAAGCCTCCTAGAGACAGCCTCTGGGCTAATTGTAGACCAGTGCCTAGGATATCTTAAATAGACAAGTGCATGGAAGATTAACTGTGAGGGGTTTTTTTACAGCACTCCAATTGTCACGTAATAAAAATATCATAAAAGGGGCTTGGTCAATAGGCCTTCACTAAGGTGGACTCAAGCCAATAGATGGATCCAAATGAAGGGGGGTATATTGGGGAAATCTCAAAGAGAAATGTCTTCTTCTGGTGGCCGACACACAACAATGAGACAACTTAATACTGAGATTCTAGTAATGGTGGAGAGGAAGGATGGAAATAGATGCGTAGGGTTGTAGCAAATAGAATCAGCAGCAACAATATTCCAATAGAAATATGGAAGAGGAATGAGGTGGAGTGATAGAAACAGTGGAGTGAAAATGAAGGTTTCAGGCCAAATATAATATGGGTATCATTATTTGCCAACATCATAAGTAAATATGAGTTAACACAGGTATTGCAGGTTTATCAAATACACCTGTCAATCCTTAATTTCTACAGGTACTATATGCTAGTGAATAACACAAGTAAATATGGATTATGCATAGGTATTATTCTCTATTTAACAGCGAAGATAAATCCATGAATAGGGGAGAAACCAATGCTTCATTACACTATTTCAGAGAAGGGAAAGCACAATTGAAATGAGATTTACCAAGAGGAAACATGCTACACATTGATCATGCTTGGAATCACCAAGGAGTTTCATTAATCTGATATGAGTCCAACATACTGATGAGTGCCAGTATTGCAACAAGTGTGCTGCAACTCTTGGGCTACCAACTTTACTTTATCAACCCGGGGTTCGTACAAACTTGGAGGTGACAGTGTTGTATACACAAGTAAAAGTGATGGTTCTGCCTGTTGTCACTATTCAACTGGTGAGAGACCACTGGGGTTCCAAGCCAGACTTCTATGGAGTCAAAAGAAGCTTGATTCTTTGACGGAAGAAAGGTAAATCTACTCTAAGAGAGAGTTACTCTACTGCAATAATGGAGAAGGTTGACATGTAATTCTAAATCACACCATTTCCTAATGAACCGCTAAGAAACTATTCTTGGTAGAAATGCTAAATCAACATGAAACAAATGATACTATCTAAGTTGTAGAAGCAAGAAGCATCAAACATCACTAATGTGCAAGTAAAGAGATTGAACTAAATCTGTTTTTTCATTTTTGTCTTTTTATGCAAAATCAAGTACGCAAACTAATTGCTTCTATTGATGTGGCAAGTGAATTAAGGATGTTTGAGGATGGTTGGAAGGGCTATGAGATGGTTGGATGGTGTGGAGGACCCCTGGGAGGCTTTTGGTGACTTCCCAGAGGTTTTCCATCAATTCGGACTCAAAACAGGGCATTTCAGGAAAACCTACACGATGTACTAGAAACCTACATGATCCCCTGTAAACCTACAAGATACAACCAAGAAAAAAATGAGGTGTTGGAGGTGATGGGAGGCCTAGGAAAGGTGTGTGATGTGTGGAATGGAGTGGGAGAAGGTCTAGGATCACTCAGAAGTAAACATCCACAATAGTAGATGGCTGGATTCGCTTAATGTGCTTGGAAGAATTTCTATGAAAAATGATGAAAAAGTAGTGAAGGTGATGGTGAAAACAAGGGATGGCTAAAGTGGATGGAGTGGAAGGTGGTTGCTGGCTATGAAGTCTTAGTCTCCTCCTGAAGCTCCTGCTTTGCATAAAACATGTATATCTTCCAAAAATCTATGCAAACAAGAAACCTTTTCATAAACTAGAAAAGAAGAATTAATGAATTAACTGCCTATACTATGCATGAGGAAAGTTGCTAAAAGGAATGAAAGCATGGATGAGATCTAATGCAGAAATGGAGATGAAAAAGTTGACAATGGAAATCTACCTTGAAAAACTAACCAAATACTAATTTGAAGACAACAAACTCCAAATCTCATAAAAGAACTAGAAATCTGTGTCTTTTGGGGCTGCTTAAGGGTCCCTTCCTCAAGTCATGATCCCAGAGGGAGGAAGTGGGGCCGAGAAACCTGATAAAAACCTTATGGTGATCCTTTTATCCCTGCTAATCTACTACTAAAGTAAGACACAAATGGAAGCAAACTAATAAACAACCAATCTAATCTACACTACTTGTAATGGAAATGCATCTAAAAAGAAAATTAACAATGAAGCTATGAAACTAAACTAAACATACATATACAAGAAACAGGAGCCTTTGTTGATAGGGTTGGGCCCTAATGCAAGAGCTTCAGCCCTCTGAGCTAACTCAATGTTGGATCAAAACAAAAGTCATTCTTATTACCAAAACATCAAATTACATCAATAGAACTTTCACAAGTACTGCAACTCGAAAATAGCTTAGAGTTTTACAATCAAAAATCTGAATCCTACTGAGGTCCTAGGCCTCTCTACTTATACAACTAAAGTCCCCAACGACTTCCGTAAAATTAGGGAGGCTCGGCTCCCAAACTTGAGATAAACTAGTGCTTTGTCTCTCACTTGCTTGACTGCCTTCTAATCCTCATGATTTGGCTATTTGCACTCTGAGTTGATATGTTGAATGGAGGAATATTCAAATGGAGGGGTAGTAAATGAGGAGGATTTACCTCCTACAATCCCTCTCCCTTGTCCCATTCGATTTTTGACCTTAGTCTTTACCAAAATTCCTTGATTTTCTCCTTTAATCTCGCATTCAGTGCATATTAGTCCACTAAGCATAATATCCAACTCTAACTCACCTCATAAACAAAATATAATAAAAAACAAGTAATAAGTTATGAGAAACATTAGTTTAAGTAAGCTAGGAGGTGAATTAAGGCCCATATAATTACCCAATGATGAGGCTCATCATCACCCCCTACTAAAAGTGTTGGTCATCCTCTGAGCAACTTAATCAATATCCATATTCGTCATGGATCTAGTGGCCTCTCTGACATTCCATACCTGTGTTGTGGTCTCCTCCTCTTGTTCATAGAAGTTTGCTTTATTTTTTACCTCCTCCCACTGCCTCTTTTCTTCTTTTTCCTTTCTCCCTTCTGGCATCCCTAAGAGGGTGGACTGAGTTTTAGGCCAATCCAATTGACTTTCAACCTTTGCATAGATTGCTTATACATGGGTGTCCTATTTAGTGCCTCTCTCAACCTTTGAGGAGAGTGATACTCTCTTATCTTTAAGCTATATGGCAATATGTTCCATCTCCTTAGGCAAGAATGTATGCTATCATCTCTTGACAACCTGAACATGTCCTCAAAATATCTTGGGCATCAAGATATCTAGGTGCAAGCTAAGGATCATTTGCAATCAAATTATGGGTACTGATGAGGGCCATGGGATTTGATTGTTCAACTCTGATCATAAGAGGTTTAGTTTTCTCTCTTTCCAATATATTTTTCATCTCTATAACCCTTGACTCCTCATGGTTCATCCATGATGCCAAAGCCATCAATTGTAAATCTCATAGCTTGGCATTAGGGTCCCATACATTCATGTATCTTAGGGCTATGTTGTGCAAATAAAACTCAGCCATCTTGGCCCTATCTTCTTGTGTGTTATGATCACAAAGATCAATGAACTACCTACAGTCCTGAAATTGCACGGTGCCTCTCTATGCTAGGGACTTGATCTAGAACTGCAACCACTATTCTTTGAGGTATAGAGCATAAAATTTAGCTAGCATCCTAAATTGGATTGCTTCCAAAGAGAGATTGGCCATACATGCCAATTGATTCTCTCTTTCATGTAGTTATCCTCTCAACCACGCATTTTCTATCTCTAGTTGATATCTCATTATGGACTCTTTGTCTCTCGTGCCACTTAGCTCTTTGCTCATCTCCTTGAGTTTCTCCTCAATGTACCCAATGTCTTCCACCCCCTTTGATTTGGCGATATGCATCCATCAGTGAGTTCTGGCCCTCTCCTTCTCAAGCTCGAAGAACAATGGGATAGAAAAATTTTGAGGTATGACCCTGCCTCCTTCAATAAACCTATAGTAGGAGTCCAGGTTAGGTTGGGGGCTGGGTTCTTTTGTCTATGGGTCCTCTTCTTTAGTTTCTTGTTTCTCCCCTACCTCCCTTTCCAATTTTTGTGCCTCCTGTAGGTTTAGTAGAGTATCCTAGAGGATTGCTTCTGCTTCCTGTAGATTCTGCTGTTTATCCTATATGATTGCCTTTCCCTTGGAGGAGGTTGATCTAGTGGTAGGCCTTCTCACATATGTGATAGGAGACTTAGGGGAAGGAATTTTCTCCTTTTTTGTATGGGAATCTTCAATCACAATAGGAATTTTGGTTGATGATTGGGGTTTCCCCTATCTTATTCTTGTGCTTTTTCTTGTCATGAAATATAAGGGGGTTTGCCTCTGTCTTTTTCCTTTTTTCTTGATGGGGGTGCTCAGAGAAGTGAGGGCAGCTTCCACCTCTCCCTCAGTGGGTTCTAGAGACACCCTAGGTGACTCCTCCTTGTTTTCTATCCCTTCTTTTCCATTGCCTTCTTCACCTATGTCCTTCTTGTCTTCTTCCTCTTGTAGATCTTCAACATCTTTATCAATTTCCTCCTTAACATCCTCCTCTGTTTCTTCATCATCCTCATTCTCTTTCCCCTCTTCTTCTTTATCTTCCTCATTTTATTTTGTTTCATCTCCTTATTCATCCATCTCATCCTCATATCCTTCTATTTATTCCTCTTCTTGCTTTACTTCTTCTTCGTCTGCTTTAGCCTTTTCCACTCCCTCTTCACTGACAGTAGGACTCACATCATATGTGAGAGCTTTGATGTCATCCTCTACTGGCATGTCTCTGAAAACTAACCATGTTATAGGAATTTTGAGGTTTTTTAGGGCATCTTCTATAAGGATCCTAATTAACCCATGGTGAGCTAACTATTGGGAATTTCCCTCCTGCACATTGATGCTTGAGTCTATTAGTGATTGCGACAGGAAGTATGGTATGTTGAGCCTTTGGTGAGGGGGTGTTTCTACTCCAAATCTCAATTCTTCAAGAAGCCTATAATGGTAGCCATAGAACACACTATACCTACCCTCACATGAAATGTATTTGATCAGTTGGTAGCTTACCTCATTCCATGGATATGGCAAACTTTCCCTCCTTACTCCATTTTTGTCCTCAGTGGGTTCCTCACCTTCTAAAAAGAATTTCCTTTTGGCAACCTGGCTATCTCCTTTGTCTTCTTTCCTCCATGGCATTCCTAGGGGAAGTGTGGTGACTCTACTGATGAGCTCAAGGGTGAGTTCTATGGAGAGGCCTCTTATCACAACAGTGTCATGGATTCTAGTGAGTGGAATGAGGGAGAGAGCAAATTCTTGGGCCACCTCATCATCATACTCTTTGAATTTTTTGAAAAACCCCATCCAATTATGTATTGTGAAGATTTCAAGCACTTGGGGGTTTTTTTGGATTCTCACAGTGTTAATGGGATCCCTCCTATTAAACCCTGTTGTCATCTTATTGGTGAAGTTTGAGGAGATGAGAGGGTTGAGACAATTTTCAAATGTAGAACCAAAACTGAAATGACTATGTGTGTAATTCCCTTACCCAACTACTAAATTCACTCAAACTTAGATGATTTTGGTTCAAATAATTGTAAAGAGGGATGAAATTATAGAGCCTACCTCTTCATATTGTTTGCAGTGGCCAACTCCCATGCTTTCCCCTCTAAAACTCCTCTCGGCCAATCCTGTAGACAGCCTCTGTGTATCTTGTAGGAATTCCTGTGCAATCCTGTGGGAATTCCTGACTGCTCCCTGGAAAGTGGAAGGAGCATTGCAAGCCAAAAGAAAGGACCCTATAGGCAAAAGTACCCCAAGGACAAGTTAAGGTTATTTTATCCTAGTCTTCCGGGCTGATCTGGATTTGGTTGTACTCACTGAATCCATCTAGGAAAGAGAAAAACCTTTTCTCTACTAGGCCATCTAGCACTTGGTGAAGGGTAGAGGGAAATGGTCCTTCTTTGTGGCTTTGTTCAACTCCATGTAATTGACACAATTTCTCCACTTACCATTTTTCTTTGGAACTAACACCAAAGGAGAGACCCACTCATTGTCGAAGATAGGGTAAATGAATCCTACTTCCAATAGGTTTTGCAGTTCTTCTTTGAATATATATTTAAGAGCTGGATTCATCCTCCTTCAGTGTTGTTGGACTGGCTTGCAACCTTATTTGATGTATATGTGGTGAGTACACACTGAGGGGTGTAATCCCTTTATTTCTTTGTAACTCCAAGTGAAGGCTTCTAGATTTTTCCTTTAGCATGTTGCATAACTTCTCTTCTTGGAGAGCAGAAAGAGATGGATTGATTTTCAAAGGTTCTTTCTGGGCCAAATACTATGGTTTTGACATGGAGTGGGTTGGAACTGGCCAAGAATAAGTCAATTGGATGATTGTTCTGTGTTTCCTTTACTACTTCTTCTAAGGGCAATGAACTGGGAGTTGGACTTTGGAGTAGGTGTTCAATCAAGTCATCCTCATCCTATTGTCCTCCTCCCATGGTTATTTCTAAATTATAAAGTTGGGTGGAATAAACTCCATCTTCTTCCTCCTCTTCCAACCACAAAGGTAAATCATGCTCTAGAGAAGGTTGAGCAGGAGGGTATAGGACTAATTGCTTGGACATATGCCCATTCTTTATGGTCATATTCCCAGCTCTGCAACTAATGCAAGCATTGGCAGTGTCCAACCATGGTCTCCCAAGGATGAGAGGGTAACCAATAAGCTTAGCCTTAGGCTGGAGAACTATGAAATCTACATGGTACTCCCAAGAGTCAATGGAGACCATCACATCCTCCACAATCCCCTAAGGGGTTACTTTGGAACGGTCTGAAAGTTACAGAACTATTGTGGTCTTCCTCAATGAACCTTGGAGGTTGAGCTTGAGCATGGTGTCCTTGGTCATCACGTTAATGGCAGCCCTACGATCGATCATAGTGTGTGGGACAATGGTGCCATTGATGTTCACATCTACTACAGGGCTTCTAGGGTCCAAATATTTTGGACAGATTACCTGCCCCAACATTAAGCCGGACAGTTGCCCAATGACATTAATGGTACGAGAATCCCTTTTTCACCTCCGTGGATGCTTGAAGCACTTCTCCTTAATAAACTTATTGTAAATAGGAACATATTTTATCGCTTGGAGAAGTGGAAACTTTACACATAGATTTTTCAATTCTCCCAGAAGTTCAGTCTCTTCTAGGGTAGGCTGGAGTGGTTGGGCTAATCTCTTAGGAAAGGGTGGAGTCACTTTAAGAATTCTTTCCTCTCTTTCATCCTCAACCTCCCTAGGTGGAGGTGGAGGTTGGTTATCCAAGAGAACTCTCCCAGATCTCAGGTTAATTTCCTGGATTTCCACAACATAAGTTGGACATGATGTCTCTCCACTGTATACTTGTTGAGCCTGCCTATTGTTCGGGTTCAAATTTGGTTGGGCAAGAATTTGGGATTTCTTGGGTGGAGTAGAGTGTAGGAGCTATGGTTGGGCAAGTGGTGGAGGCAATAGAGCAGGAGCATTGTTGTATTGGGGCCTCCACCCTTGGGGTGGTGTATTCCACCAAGGTTGTGGCAGAGCATAAGGTTGAAATGACTAGCTAGCTAGCTGGGAGTGATATTGAGATGCAAAGGACCAAGGAGGGCGTGCAGACTAGGAAGGATGAGTAAGGGATCCACAAGAAGGAATGGTTATGGTTTGGTTGCGGTTGTAATATGCATGGGATGACCCTTGCATGCCCTGCTGGTATGGTCTAGGCCCATGAGGTCTCCTTTGGTCAATGTAACAGAGCTTCTTAGTGACCCCTTCAGATCCTTGATATACATCTTTGAGTCCAGGAAAAGAAGGACACTTGTCTGTGGAGTGGTTTTCTTCACAGACTAAGAAAATTTCAATAGAGTTCAATGGACATTCATTCCTAGGATGCCTCCTGGTGCATCTAGGACAAAAAATGGCCATGGCTCTCTTGGCTTCCTCATGCTTCCTATTAATGTGCATGGTGTCCATTTGCAAGGCAAGGGTTTGCAACATCTCACTTTTCAAATCTTCCAGCATGTTTCCAATTTAACCCTTGATGGATGAGTTGGAAGACGATGTACTAACCATTGGTTGACTACCCCTACCCTTTTTCCTAGCTTCCTAGAATGGTTTCTAAATATAGTCTTGATATCCTCATAGGGTAATTGGTAAATATCTCCTCTTGATAACAAATGTAGGGTATCCAAAAGATATTCCCTTACTCCCCTAAGCAAGACCAACTTTAGTGACTCAAGGTCAAGTGTGCACCTGGACCTTTTGTAACTAAGATGGAATATTTCTTCGTAATCTTATAGGGATTCATCACTGCCTATGGTCATCCTAAAAATTTATTCTTTAGTATCATTTGACCAATCGTAGTCATGATATTTGTTGTTAAAGGCTTGCTGCATCTGAGCCCAAGTTGTGATGCTATCTCCAGGTAAACCCATGAACTAGTGGCAATGTTGCATCCTTGAGGGTAGATGGAAATAGTTTTAACATTAGCTCATCATCTGTATAAGTCATAGGTTCGAAATATAACAACAAACTCAAATAGGAAAGTGTAAGGGTCCTCTATGATTAGGGCATGGAAATGTGGTAGGGCAGAGGGGCTTATACTTTTCATATTAGTGTCTCCATTGGTTTCCCTGATGGGTAAGGCACTCTCAACTCTCTCTCTATCCCCTCTGTCATTTTTGTCTTTAGCCATTGGTTCAGTAGGAATGGGTTCTTCCTCTTCTTCTTCCCTTGTAGGTTCTTCAAATATGTCAGGTTTCTCACCTAAGGGTTCCTCCAATTCACAGCCAGTGAAGAAGAGGGAAGGTTGGATGTTTGATGCAGTGGGGATATTTGTCAAAAATTTCCCTAAGTTGTCCCTATTCCTATGAGGCATGAAAGGAAATATTTTTTGTTTGGTTTTGTATTTTTTCAAACTTGGAATTTACTTTTCAAAATTGAAATTTCTAATTGAATGAAAATTATTTACAGAATAAAAAAGCTACTTGTTGAATTGAAATATTGCTTGCAAAATGGAAAGGAAATCAAAAAATGAAAAATGGAAGAAAGGAAACAACTAGATTACTTTTGTAGAAATAAACTAGTGGAAAAATATTAAAGACAAGAAATAGGAGAAAAGAAAGCAGTAATCATATTTTACTCAGACACCTCCCTGGCAATGGTGCCAAAAAGTGATGAGTGCCAGTATTGCAGCAAGGATGCTACAACTCCTAGGCTACCAACTTTACTTTATCAACCCGGGTTTGTACAAACTTGGAGGTGATAGTGCTATATGCACAAGTAAAAGTGTTGGTTATGCCTGTTGTCATTGTTCAGCTGGCGAGAAACCATTGGGGTTCCAAGCTAGACTTCTATGGAGTCATAAGAATCTTGATTCTTTTATGGAAGAAAGGTAAATCTACACTAAGAGAGAGTTACTCTACTGTAATAATCGAGAAGGTCGACATGTAATGCTAAATCACACCATTTCCTAATGAACCGCTAAGAAAATACGCTTGCCAGAAATGATAAATCAACATGAAACAAATTCTACTATATAAGTTGTAGAAGTAAGAAGCATCAAACATCACTAATTTGCAAGTAAAGATACTGAACTAAATCTGTTTTTCCTTTTTTTCCTTTTTATGCAAAATCAAGTATGCAAACTAATTGCTTCTGTTGATGTGGCAGGTGAATTAAGGATGTTTGAGGATGGTTGGAAGGGCTATGAGATGGTTGGATGGTGTGGAGGACCCTTGGGAGGCTTTTGGTGACTTCCTAGAGGATTTCCATCAATTTGGCCTCAAAATAGGTCATTTCAAGAAAACCTACACGATGTACTAGAAACCTACATGATCCCCTATAAACCTATAGGATACAACCAAGATAAAAATGTGAGGTGTTGGAGGTGATGGGAGGCCTAAGAAAGGTGTGTGATGGGTGGATGGAGTGGGAGAAGGTCTAGGATCACTCAGAAGTCCAAGATAGTAGATGGCTAGATTCACTTAATGTGCTTGGAAGAATTTCTATGAAAAGTGATGAAAAAGTAGTGAAGGTGATGGTGAAAACAAGGGATGGCTATAGTGGATGGAGTGGAAGGTTCCAGTTGCCTATGAAGTCTTAGTCTCCTCCTGAAGCACCTGCTCTGCATAAAATATGTATATCTTCTAGAAAGCTATGCAAACAATGAACCTTTTCATAAACTAGAAAAGAAAAATTAATTAATTAACTTCCTATACTATGAATGAGGAAAGTTGCTGAAATTAATGAAATCTAATGAAAAAATGGAGATCAAAAATATGACAATAGAAATCTACCTTGCAAAGTTAACCAAATACTAATTTAAAGACAACAAACTCCAAAGCTCATAAAATAACAAGAAATCTATGTTTTTGGGGATGCTTAAGGGTCCCTTCCTCAAGTCATGATCCCAGAGGGAGGAAGTGAGGCTAAGACACCTGCTGAAAACCTTATGGTGATCCTTTTATCTCTACTAATCTGCTACTGAAGTAAGGCACAAATGGAAGCAAACTAATAACAACCAATATAATCTACACTACTTGTAATGGAAATGCATCTAAAAATCAAATTAACAATGAAGCTATGAAACTACACTAAACATACATATACAAGAAAGAGGATCCTTGGCTATGAGGGTTGGGCCCTAACCCAAGAGCTTCAGCCCTTTGAGTTAACTCAATGCTGGCTGAGAACAAAACTCATTCTTATTACCAAAACATCAAATTACATCAATAGAACTTTCACAAGTATTGTAGCTCGAAAATATCTTAGAGTTTTACAATAAAAAAGCTGAATCAAACTGAGGTCCTAGGCCTCTCTACTTATACAACTGAAGTCCCCAATGACTTCCTTAAAATTAGGGAGGCTCAACTCCCAGACTCGAGATAAACTGGTGCTTTGTTTCTCACTTGCTCGTCTACCTTCTAATCCTTATGATTTGGCTGTTTGTACTCTGAGATGATGTGATGAATGGAGGAATATTTGAATGGAGGGGTAGTAAATGAGGAGGATTTACCTCCTACAATCCCTCTCCCTTGTCCCATTCAAGTTTTGACCTTAGTCTTTGCCAAAATTCCTTTATTTTCTCCTTTAATCCTGCATTCAATGCATATTAGACCACTAAGCATAATATCCAACTCTAACTCACCTTATAAACAAAATATATTCAAAAGCATGTAATAAGTTATGAGAAAAGTTGGTTTGACTAAGCTAGGAGGTGAATTAAGTCCCATATAATTACCCAATGATGAGGCTCATCACATACTAGTCCATAACATTCAACGCAACATCAGTCAAATCCCACATGAATGAGTAAATAGAACCAAAGTCGCATATCAAAATTAAGAGCCTGCAAGTGAGAAATTCTAAAACCTTTTGTAAGTGTTTCTTCCCCCTATTTATAAGAAGAGGGGGAGCTTGGATTACAGTTTACAAAATATATTTTCCTGAGCTCTAGTTGTTTGCTAGCATAGTTGTCTCAATGTGTAAGGCTCTGTTACCAAAAATGATTACAATCGAGATTCGATCCCTTCTTGGAAATAAGCATAAATTTTCAAAATAATGAAAAGAAAGAGGAAAACATAAAGATAATGGAGGAAGTGTCCCCTCTATTGTTCCTATGAATGGCCTCTAGTCAAGTCATGTCTCAGTTGTGATGTGCTTCTCCTGTTGCTCGGATGGTTCTAGTCACTTCTGCCTTAACTACCTGAATATCTCATTCTCTAGAGTAGGGAGTGGGTCAATTGTGAATGCCAGTCGTAGAGTGGGAATAGAGTGTGTTGAGGTAGTCCTTTTCTAGGTATCAAAGTGGAGCTCCATACCTAGCCATTAGGTCTTCCTGAGCCTCACATACTGTCATTTACTCAAAACATTCATGCAGTGAAACCGTCAAATCCATTTCTACAACCTATGTAGTCCTTGGTTTCTTGCTCCAGAGGATTCTACATGATTATCCCATCTCAGTGTGCCACTACCCCATTCTTTCATTCAATAACACAACTGTCAACCCATACACCTTTAAAGCTCTATACTGTGCTCTTGAGGCCATGTTGTAGTCGAGGCTTTTCTCTTTGAAACATTACAAAACCGAGTGCTATGATTCCATTCGACTCCCCTTTGGTTTAGCCCCTCTCTATTTTTTTCATAAAAGGACCAAGGGTTTGACTTGGGGCTTAGCCCTAAGGCGTACTAGAGCCTTTAGACTCTTGTCAAGGGGCCTTTCCCCTTTGTTGCATAATATCCCGCATGCCGGTGATTTTCTATGCTTTGTCTTTGAGATCTCCCTTTGACCCTTCTTATCGTCAATTTACAAGATTGGGGTTGAATATGCGGCCTTTGAAAACAGGGGATGGACTCGACAGCCCCTTTAAGCTTATCTTATAAATATCACATCCAGGGAGCTCCCGCATATCGCAATCACAAGCCTTGTAACTGGAGTTGTGACCTTTTACCTTCTCCGATTGTTGATAAGAGAGATTGATGATGTCATCAATGCCATGTGGCACTTCCTGAGTGGTGACACATGTCACCCAAAAATGGCCCCATAGGACCCCTGAAAAAACCGAATTTGCATACCACGTGTCTCTCGTACTGTCGTGTCATCTCCATACTACCACATCATGCTAATGTCAGCTGCCCCGTGGATTCTCAGGACCAATAATATTGTACCACTTGGCCCCCTGGAGGAGAGAGAAAAGGCCCACCCACCCTTGGTTTTTGAAATGATTTCCTTTGTTAATTGTTTTTTGGCCCTCTCAGCGCTTTAACATTAAAGCCCAAATTCTGGGCGATTTTACGCTATCAGCTAGTTTCACTCTCACAATTACTTAAGGATGGTCCATTAGGCCTATCGATCGCTAATATGATTGATTGTTGGGAAGTCCAATATGTGGGACTACGGGATCACAGGACTGCGGCACTACGAGATTGCGGGACTGTAGAACTGCGGGACTGCAGAATTGCGGGATCGCGAGACTGCGGAATCGTGAGGTTGTAGGATTGCAGGATTGTGGGACTATGGGACTGCGGGACCACGAGACCACAGTGTTGCGAGAAGCCTGATATGCTATGCCCAGGGCCCTCCGATTTGCGATATACGAGACTGTTTTTCCTCGGACCTGTCGATATGCTCTTCTCTTTCATTCAAGGCAACATAACCCCCATCTTCAATCTTCTCAAACTTTTGATCCATAAGTCCATTTTTGGACTTCCAAATACCATTGGAAAACTTATTATGAGAACTATGAAATGGGGAAGATCCAATTAAGCTTAGAGAGCCTCTATGGCTTGGGTAATGGCTTCAAACTTCACGTCACTTTCTTACCCTTTTCATAGCTGAAAACTCATTTAGCAATGAGTGACAAAATTGGCTCCTACTGGGGATAATGCCTTGCTTGCAAGGTGCTAAGAACCTACAGACCCGTTTCCTTCATCATTGGCCATGGAGTCAGAAATATCTGAACTTACATAAAATCTCCATGAACCTTTGTTTGCAGGGAGTCATTTCCTCCTCAAATTGAAATGAAAAAATAAAAATTATAACAACTAGAAATTAAATGCTTAGTGAGTGAGATTATTTATATACATTCTTACTTATGCATAGGGCTTAATTCACCTAAGTGAGTTCAACCCTCCAGTGGAGCTAGACTAGGATTTGGGTGCTGGACCTAATGCCCTCATGTTGTTAAAAATTAAAAATTAGAATAAGCATGCACCACAAAAATTCTTGAAACAAAGAACTCGATACATGCTCTTGAAATAACCCCTTCTATCGGCTTAAGAATGTCATCATGTAGTCAAGTACAGGCTCATAGAACTGACAAAAAAAAATTGCAGCTGCTTTATTTTCATGGAAAGTCTGCATACCAATTTTTTCTTGGTCAAGGTAGCCACAAATATTGTTCAACTTCTCAGCTTTTGATTGTTCTAGAAAATCTTGTTGTTGATCATTTTCTACCCATTTTTCAATGGCCCAACCCTCTTGTAAATTTGCAATAGGTTCTTCATTGTCTGAACTGTAAGATTTGTTAGAAAATTATATATTACAGAGCAATGGAATGCATAAAATATATTGCAGAAATACAAACACAAAAAACACATAAGACAAGACAGACATAGATATATGTGGTTCACTCAATTTGGGCTACATCCACGGAGAAATAGCCAATCCTTCCTTTTATATTATCCAGCAAACTAAAGAGATACAACATACAACAGGTCTACTATAATTCCCTCTTTGCTCTCACATAATCCCCTCTCTCTTTTTCACTCAGAATATAGTTCTACATAGACACAATACAATTACCTCATATATAGCGAGGGGTTGCTTTATAGGGCAAAAAACCCTAAACTAAACATAACTTCTATCGTCAGATCTCCGCCTAATGAATGGCCCAAATTGATTATGAAATTAAAACATTTTACAAGGAAATTTTACATTGATTTTTAGCTTCGTGGGTGCTACCCCTGATCCCCCCACTAGGGAGGGGCTCCCAAAGGTCGCAGCCACCCCGCCTGGACCCCCCTGCAGTGAAAATATTATGGGTGGTGTTGCCGCCCCATGACGAACTAGGGTCCAATGTAGTGATACCTCATAATAAAGAAGATAATCAAGCTCCACACCCAACAAGAGTCATAGATTGGAGAGTCTACTCAGAATTCCTGGGAGGAATATTTATGCAACCAACAGTCGCAGACTCTTCTTGGTCCTTCAACTTTGGGATCTTCTTGAAAAATTTGTTGTTGGGAGATTTCTCGCCACTTGTTTGTAAGTGGATCCCACTGACAATTTGTAACCACCTCATCATCCTCTGAATCATATGAATCAAAATCGAAGGAGGTAGAAATTTAGATAGTGGAGCCACCAGGATGTTTGCCATACGATTGAAACAATGTATCACCAAGGTGAGAGATATTAATCCCACACTTCCCTTGCTCACCTAACAGAGGAAATGTAAAAATTTGTCATACCCAGGGAAAAATATTCTAATCCGTTCGAAGGCAACGATGCCAAGATGTTGTGGCTTTTTCTAGCACCTGTAGCACGAGTGCTTCAGGGGACATAGAAAGCCTCCTAGAGACAGCCTTTAGGTTGATTATATACTAGTGCCTAAGTCATCTTAAATAGAGGTCCATGGAAGATTATTTGTGAAAGGGTTTTTTGCAACACTCCAATTTTCACGTAATAAAAAGATAATAAAAGGGGCTTGGTTCAATAGGCCTTCACTAAGGTGGACTTAATCCAATAGATGGATCCAAATGTGGAGGGGTATATCGGGGCAATATTAAAGAGAAATGTCTTCTTCTGGTGGTCGGCACACAAAAATGAAACAACTTAATATTGAGATTGTAGTAATGGTGGAGAGGAAGAGAGGAAGGAGGGAAATAGATGCTTAGGGTTGTAGAAAATAGAATCCTTAGCAACAATGTTCCAATAGAAATATGGAAGAGGAAGGAAGTGGGGTGATAGAAACAGTGGATCGAAAAAGAAGGTTTCAGGCCAAATATACTATGGGTATCATTATCTACCAACAACATAAGTAAATCTGAGATAACACAGGTACTACAGGTTAATCAAATACACCAGTAAATCTATAATTTCTACAGGTACTATATGCTAGTGAATAACACAAGTAAATATGGATTATGCACATGTATTGTTCTCTATCTAACAATCAAGATAAATCCATGAATTAGAGAGAAACCAATGCTTCATTACACTATTTCAAAGAAGGGAAAACATAATTGAAATGAGATTTACCAAGAGGAAACATGCTTCACATTTAACATGCTTGGAATCACCAGGGAGTTTCATTAATCCAATATGAGTCCAACATACCATTCCATAACATTTAGCACAACATCAGTCAAATCCCCCATGAATGAGAAAATAGAACCAAAGTGGCATATCAGAATTCAGACGTTGCAGGTGAAAAATTATGAAACCTTTTCTAAGTGTTTCTTCCCCCGATTTATAAGAAGAGGGGGATATTGGATTACAGTTTGCAAAATATCTTTTCCTGAGCTCTAGCTGTCTGCTAGACTAGATGTCTCAGCGTGTAAGACTATGTTGCCCAAAATGATTACAATTGGGATTCGATCCCTTCTTGGAAATAAGCAAAAATTTGCAAAATAATGAAAAGAAAGAGGGAAAAGGAAAGATAATGGAGGAAGTGTCCCCTTTGCTGTTCATGTGAATGGCATTTGGTCAAGCCATGTCTTAGTTGTGAAGTGCTTCTCCTGCAACTCGACTAGTTCCTATTACTTCTACCTTAACTATCTGAATAGCTTGTTCTCTGGATTAGGGAGTGGGTCAACTGTGAATTTGAGTTGCAGAGTGGGAATGGAGTGTGTCCAGGAATTCATTTTTTGGGTATTAGAGTGGACCTCCATGCCAAGCCATTAAGTCTTCTTGAGCCTCCCATACTATCATTTACTCACAACAGTCGTGCAGTGAAGCTGCCGAATCCATTTTTGCAGCCTATGTAGTCCTTGGTTTCTTGATGTAGGGGATTCTACAGGATTATCCCATCTCAGTGTGCCACTGGCCCATGCTTTCATTCAATACCACAGCTACCGACCAATCCACCTTTAAAGCTATGTACCATGATCTCGGGGCCTTGCTATAATTGGGGCTTTTCCCTTTGAAACATTATGAAAACATGCGTTATGATGACCCTCAGCCCCCCTTTCGTTTAGTCCCTCTCTATGTTTATGCATAAAAGGACATAGGGCTGTGACTTGGGGCTTATCCATAAGGTGATAGAGCCTTTAGACTCTTGTTTGGAGGCCTTTCCGCTTTGTTGCATAATATCTCGCATACCAGTGATTTTATATGCTTTGCCGTTGAGATCTCCCTTTGAACCTTACGATCGCCGATCTACGGGATTAGGGGTGTTTGAATATGCGCCCTTTGAAAATAGGGAATGGAATCGACAACCCCTTTAAGCCTATCTTATAAAATATTGCATCTTCGGAGCTCATGCATATCGCAATCGCAAGCCTTGTAACTGGAGTTGTCATGTTTTACCTTCTCTAATCATCGATAAGCGGGATTGATGATGTCATCAGTGCACATGGCACTTCCTGAATGGTGACACGTGTCACCCAGAAATGGCCCCATAAGGCCCCTGAAAAAGCCAAATCTACATGCCACGTGTCCTTCGTACTATCGCATCATCTTTGTACTACCACGTCAAGTTGACGTCAACTTCCCCATGGATTCTTAGGACCAACAGGATTCTACCACGTGGCCCACTAGAGGAGAGAGAAAAGGCCCATCCAACCTTCATTTTTCAACTGATTTCCTTTATTAATTGTTTTTCAGCCCTCCTGGCGATTTAACACTAAAGCCAAAATTCTCGGTGATTTTGCACTATAGGCTAGTTTCTCCCCCGAAATTCCTTAAGGATGGGCCATCGGGCCCATCGATCGCTGATATGCTTGACTGTCGAGAAGTCCAAAATGTGAGATCATAGGACTGCAGCACTGTGGGATCGTGGGACCCCGGTGTTGTGGGAAGCTCGATATTCTGTGCTCGGGGTCCTCTGATTTGCAATATGTGGGACTGTTCTGCCTCGGACCTGCTGATATGTTCTTCCCTTTCATTTCAAGGCAAAAAACCCCCCATCTTCAATTGGCTCTAACTTCTGATCCAAAAGTCCATTTTTGGACTTCCAAATACCATTGGAAATATTATTTTGAGAAATATGAAATGGAGAGAGTCTAATTAAGCTTAGAGAGCCTCTGTGGCTTGGGAGATATATAAATTCACTAATATTTCTTACCCTTTTCACAGCTGAAAACTCATTTAGCAGTGAGTGACAACATGACCCACTCTAGAATAATTACTTGTTGAGCGTCCATTGAAATCAATGAAAACACATGTTCAACACGAGATGAGAACATCAACTCTTGTTTCCACTGAGGGAGGAAGTAGGTGAAGTCGACATGTTCATGGAACTAATGGAAACAACAATATTTGAGTTTTTATCATGGGAGGAATTGGTTGGACAAGGTTTAGGGGAGGCAAGTGTTAAATAATAAATAAAAGATAACCTATACACATGAGGAATAAATAAAATAGGAGATATGTGAAAAAGCATGCGGATATGGTTAGGTTGGTCATGGGAGTGGGTGTGGGATTAAAGGACATTTGAATCTTATCAATAATGTCATCATTAGCCATGACATGGCTAAAACAATTTAGTGGGTGAAATAAAGTGATGGATAAAGCATAATCAAATAGAATACTTGGGATATCTTCCAAACTATCATTTCCTAATAGATGGTGGTTCACATTTGACCTCAAATGAAATCCATTGTGGCCTAATATTTTAGCTTGAAAGTAATTTTAGGGTCCATCATTTGTGGACATTCAAAAGTGGAAGATAAGATTTAATCCAAAAAAAAAATATCCATGTACATCTAGCTAATTTCGGTCAAACTCCTTATCATGCTAGTGGAACCACAAAATGGAAGGTGTTAATTTCTTAAGAGATGGAATAGGAAGATCTATTTCCTTGGAAGAAGGTTTTCACATAAAATTTGACAAAAGGGTGACTAAAATATTAGTTAAAATCAACTTAGGGAAGGCTTAATTGAAGAATTAGAAATCAAGGGGGTGAATGACAATTTGTGTAAGTGCTTGATTATTAGAAAATATCGTTTAGGTGTTCAAGGTGCTAAGAGGTTGGAAACATTTGGAAATATTGACAATACCATAATAGGAAGTGGATATGGATGGAAAATAATAAGCATGAGTATCCAACGCATCCAAAAAAGAATCAAGGACCTTTATAGAGACAAATAAGGTCTCAAGGGTTATATTAAAATATTTAGGGCCTAACAAAAATAAAGAAAATAAAGTTGTAGAGAAGGCGCTAGACAATCCTGGTGAGGAAAAGAGTGCAAGTAAGGTTGGGAAGATTCAAGAAAAGGTCATGCTTGAATCAAATTAAAACAAGGCAATAGTAAAAAGAATGAGCAATCTCATGTCAACTTCCAATTCCCACTGCATTTCATACTTCTTTGATTCACAAGATAGAATAATTACTATCTCCAAATATTATTTGGGTTGGAAGGATGGGATATTTTCCCTTTGCAACCTAAAATGAGATAAAACATTATCCATGGATCATTGGATGTCATTAGGGTGGAAGCTAATTAAGATCCCTCCAAGGAAATCCTTAGAGGTTACTATATCTCAAGAATCTAAGGATTATTCCATGGATTGTGATGGGAAAATGATTGTATATACAAATATAAGAATCAAAAGTGATAATTCCCATAAAGAAGAAGATGGTATGGGACAATGTTTGAATAAATAAAATGATGAAATTCTTTTAGTGGGTCAAAAAACTATCTAACCCTAACAAAGAATAAATCTATTAATGAGGTAATGGAAGAGAAGCATATGATGATGAAGGGGGGATCTTAGAGTAGGGAAAGCCAAAAAAAGGTTAAACCAATGCTTATTTTATCACTATTACGAGAGGATAGAAGGTAGCCACATAAAATTAACTCTCAAAAGATGTTTCCCCAAATTCCATCAAGATGTTATATTGCTACAAGATAATATTTGTTATGGGGGGGGGGGGGGGTGGCGGGTGGTAGACATAAGCTATTTTATTAACATTTTGTTGGCATTATGGTACATGTGTTGTCCTTGATGGAGACCCACATGCAGGTCAGTTCAGAAATGAAAAAGGGAAATTCACATTGTAACAAGTCTATTAAGAGGTAACCAAGTGGAAGTTTTCGGCAGTGAAATGATATATATATTTTTTTTTTATTAGCTAGGGAGGAGCGGCGGAAAACCTAGGGTTTACTCGGCTCTGGTTGCTGCCTGAGCCTGCGGTGGCAGGGCTTTCCGCTGGTGGGGGTACTGGTCGCCCTTCCGGCTGACATCGTCTGGTGTATTGTGCAGCCAGTTTCTTCCAGTACCGGTGCTCGCTGCCTCTGGTGGTTCTGCGGCCCTCGCGCAGTGCCCTTCTTCATCTTTCCTCAGCGAGCCTCGGACCCATCTTATCGGCCTCGACTGGTGTACCCGGGTAGGCAGCCTACACTGCATCCATCTGCACATCATCGGCTGTGGTCCGGAGTATTACATAGTGCTTTGAGCTGCGCGGCGGCGGCGTTTTTCCTCTGGTTCCTCGGCGTTTCTCTGCGCACCGTCCGACCCTCCGACTTGGCGGTTTAAGCAAGGGGTTTTGGCCTCTGATTTTTGTGCTGCGCCGCAGAGCGGGGTCAAGGGGTTTAGGCTTCCTGACTTTCTTCATGGGGGCGAGGTGGCTGCCCTAGCCGCCTCTGCCCCCGGAACCGACCCGCCTCAGCTCGTTTCGGGACCTGTTGGGCTCCCTTGCTGATGCTGGGTACTTTTTTTGCTAGTTACCAATGCAGCTATGGAGAGTGTTGAGGGATCTGAGGTGTGGAGTCTGTCTCTGCATCGATTCGTGCCGCTTTTCTATGGCTGTTGCTGGTTAGTTTCTTTTCTGGCTTCTCTGGATATATGGGAGGTTTTCTTCCACTGGCTTCTGAGGTTTTTGGTGGAGAGTTGAGGGGATGGGGGAGGTGTGGCTACCTCTACCATTTCGTGCCTCTCCCCTCTGTCTTTTGGCAGCCATTTTGAAATATTTCTGCACATTCCACAGGAGCTATCGTTTATTTACTGTTTTTATTTTAGCTTGTAAGGGTAGGCGTATACTCCTGTTGGGGTTTACATACCCTGTTTCTGGATGCCCTGTCTAAGGGCTTTATCTGCATACTTCCCTGAAGTATTGGTTATTGTAAGTGGTTTACCCACACTACAGCATATGCGTCTCTGCATCTACAACATGTAATTTTATGAAATTAATGGAAATTACGAGTTCTTTTCTTTGGAAAATTAAGAGGTAACCGAGTAATGGTACATAAGAACAAGATGATGGGACAAAGGATTACAAATCAGAATCAAGAAATTGAGGAAAGAGAATGTTTTAAGTTGTATACATTGTTTACCCTAGTCCAAGTAGCATATACACGTGGGTACACAGAATAAAAGGAGTGTATATGTATGCACGTAGTTTCACAGAAGGAAAAGCATGTATGGGATGGAAAATTAAGGTTAAAGAATATCAAGGGTCCATACCATGGTATTAGCCCACAATATTGAGAGGAATAATGGTTACTTGATCCCATCTAAGAATAGCATAGTTTCTAAGTTCTGTTTTGGTTCACGGTATTGACAAAGGCTTTAATATATAAGTAGAAGAAGATCAAAGGGTTGTGTGTGTAAGTGAAAGGGTTTTTCATGAATACTTCTATATAAAGTATATTTTGTGCTGAAGGGCTATGGTTATGACATAGATCTGAAATATCTTGTGCACCCTTAGATACAATGATGGATCAGGATCATGAGACTTGAAATGACTTATCATTGTAAGATCTAATAATGGAATATGGATAGTCTAGATCTGATTGCTAACACATGTTTTATCCTTTATATGCTATGATGTGGGTATATCTAAAGTCTTGAAAAGCTGCGAAGTTATAAGTCATTATTTGCATCTCTATAAGCTTGTTCGCCTCGGTGAAGATGCGTATACACACTGGTTAGGCACTTCCAAGTTGCGTATGCAGAGGAAGGGCTTATTGTTAATAAATAACTGATCTATCTAATTAGTGTTGTTGTTTTACTGTTGTTTGTCAATGATGTCTTCATTAGATCTGAAGTAAAATTGATTGTATAAGGAGATTGAGTCTGGTTAACTGATTGATTAAGAAGGGTGATGTTTGTTGCTATCTGTTTAGAACTTTGTAATATGATAGTAGATCTTTAGAATGTCTTTAGGTAGTACAATTTTTGTTTCTGAAGTTTTATGATTCAGTATATTTAGAGGTATACGCAGGTTGGGTTACAGAAAGTAGTGTATACACGTAGGTTGGCCTCGTTGAAGTAAAATATACATTCTGACATATGGTTTTTAAGGTTTTAGTGGGTTCTAGTTGTTGATGCATATTTCTAGTTTCAGCTCTATGTTCTAGTGACAGTGATCTAACTATTCAGATTGTTGATTATGTTTTTCTTCAGAGTTGATGGGTTTTAGTGATTGATTGGTGTAGTTTTATTTGATGGTTGTATTATAGTTGTGGTGATTGATTTTGAGCTTCAATGTTACTAATGGGTCCAGTATGAAAATTTGATGAAACGTGGCCTACATATTTTGTTGATGTGTACCAGGAGCATCCAATTTGAAAATTTATGAAACGTGGTCCCTGGAGAAAGAGTGAATGTTGTAGCCTTTTATGGGTTGATGCGTACCTACTGGTTAACATATCAGCCAGTACAAGAGCTAGGGGGTTGTAGCTCCCTTCCAGTAGAAGCTAGAAAATGAGTGAAGGTTGTAGCCTTCAACAGGTAGATGCCTGTGTACTGGAAAAGGTCTGCACCAGTACAAAACTTGTAAAAACTTCTTATTATTAGAATATTGAAGACTAAGACGAAAACAATGATGGTTTTTTCCCACATTGGGTTTCCACCTGAAAAATCCTGGTGTTCATGTGTGCTTCTTATGTGTGTTGATTTATTTAGTTTTTACTGCATCTGTTTATTGCTTAGTAAATTAATCACACTCTGATTTAAGTTCAACATAAAATTAGCTATTTTACAAGTTTATTATCTATACATTGGTTCCATTCATTGTAGTCATGGACTTACTCTATTTGGCTTCTGCAAAATCGCATATACAGTTTGAAAAGGGAAAATTATTGTTGAAAGTTTAAACACTGATTCACCCCCCTCTCAGTATTTTTCCCAACAATTGGTATCATAGCAGGTCCTTCAGAAGAAGCTTGATCTCTTGAAGGAAGATATTTCAAGATGAGTAATCACGAAGGAATGGGATCTATCAGACCACCAATATTCAATGAAAATAACTTAGCATATTGGAAGATAAGAATTAGAGCCTATCTTCAGTCACTTGGAGTTGATGTTTGGGAAATTGTGGAAGGAGGATACCAATATCCAACAGCATTCCCCAAAGATCTAGTAGAAAATAAATCATATGGAATTAATGCCAAAGTCATTAATTCATTATTTGGAAGTCTATCAGAATTAGAATTCATGAAAGTCATGTAGCGCAACACGGCCAAAGAAACACGAGACAAAATAATTGAGATCTACAAAGGAGATTCCCAGGTAAAACGTGTTAAGCTCCAAACTCTCAGCATTCGATATGAAACTCTCAAGATGCATAGTGATGAAAGTATTGCTAGTTACTTTTTATGAGTAGATGAGATTGTAAATCATATGAAGAATCTGGGTGAAGAAATAAAGAGGCCACTATAGTAGAGAAATTTTTAAGATCTCTATCTTCTAAATTTGAGTCAAAAGTATCTGCCATTGAAGAGAAGCAGGATCTACAATCTATTATTGTTGTTCAACTTCATGAATTTTAACTCCCTTTGAAATGAGGAAAGGAGGTCCATAAAAAATTAGAGAACCTGCTTTCAAAGCCTCTGCAAAGGGAAAAGAAAAGGAATATCTAAAGGAATCAAGATATATATCAGAAGGAGATGAGAAATTTGTAAAGAAACTTCAACTGGGTACTAGAAGATTCAAAGGTAAGCTTCCCTTCAAATTTTTTCTTGTGGTCAAGTTGGTCATTATGCTGCTAAATGTCCTCATAAAGATAACCATGAAAAAGGAAAGGATTCTGCAGAAGGTAATAGGAAACAGTTTGTTAATAGAATAAGTTATTATAATCATGAAGATAGTGATGGCCTGTCTAATAGTGATGAAGGTGAATCTGAACAAGATATCAAACTACTCATGTCTTATGAAAATGATAATTTTATGGATGCATTAGAAGAAGAAGATTTTCTTGAAGAAATCACTCAACTCAAAATATTCTTGGAAGAAAATGATATGTTCATAGACACTTTGCCACATCAACTCACTGAAAGGGAAAAGCACAATGAAAAATTAGAGTGTGAAGTAGTGAGTCTAGGAAAAGAACTTGAGAAGAAAAAATCTCTAAATCTTAGATTTTCTAAAGGACTAGAAACCTTAGATGAAATCATCAAGGTTCAATGTTCTCCTCTTATAAAAACTATTCTTGGATACATTGGGGAAACATCCCAACCAGAAAAGTCTTCAGCTATCACCAGAAGTTATCTTAATGTAGCAAAAACCAGTCAACAATGCATCAATCCTCAACAAAAGCCTAAAGGTACTCCCCAGGTAAATCATGCTCAGTCTACTCCAAGGGTGAACATCAATAGAAGCACTAACCAAAAGGTGAACAATACTAAAATATTTTATGATCACATAAACTTCTTCTTTAATGGACAATGATTTTCATGTCATAACTTTGGTCATAAGGCTACTCAATGTGTTGCTTACAAAACTATCATATCTAGAGAACAAATAAAACAAAGGAGCGTGACAGGAATCAAGAATAACTCTTATAATAAATTTTCACCTCTTGAAGATGAAATTTAATGTTAATTTTGCAATAACTTTGGTCATGAAGAATCTGAATGTAAGAGAAAAGTTTGTTCGAACATATCAAAAGGAGCAAACATCATCAACTCCAAGGTAAGGAAAAAGAAGGAACTACAATCAGAAAGGTGTGACATAACTCTATTTGCAAAAGGACAAGAAAATCAGTGGTACATTGATAGCAGATGCTCTAAACACATGACAGGTGATAAAGATAAACTCCTTTCATACAATGCTTTAGAAAAGGAAAAGAATGTCTCTTTTGGAAATGACACACCAACTACCATTAAAGGTAAAGGTTTTTTTTAGTTAAAAGAAAAGTTTAAAGCTGGAAATGTTATAATGTATGTTTATGGTTTAAAGCATAACTTATTGAGTGTTAGTCAAATGTGTGATCAAGGAAATGAATTTGTGTTTCAATCAAAAGAATGTGTGATTCATGAGCTTGACAAAGGAAAGACCATAATCAAAGGTACAAGAACTCCAAGAAATCCATATATACTACAAGGAGGTCAAGAAAAATGTTATCTAAGCAAAACATAAGAGAACTAGTTATGGCACAAAATATTGGGGCATCTAATCTTTTCTCAAATAAGAAAATCATGCAGGCTCAAGGCTGTTGTTGGCATTATGATAAAAGTGTTGTCCTTGATGGAAACTCACTCACAGGTCAGTTTAGTTTTGATGAAAGGCAACCCACAGTGTAACAAGTCCATTTAGATGTAACTGGGCATTGATATAGAAGAATAGGAAGAAGGAACTAAAGTCTACTAATTAGAAGGAAGAAGCTGAAGGTAAAGGATGGTGAAAAAAAAATTAATATGTATATGCAGGTCCACTTAGTCAAAACATTGTATACACGTTGGTTCCTAGAACAAAAAGAGCATATACATATACACACACTTTCACAAGAAGAAAAGCATGTATATGTTGGAAAATTAAGGAAATCCAAGAGGAGACAATACCAGGGGTCAATACCATGGTATTAGCCCACAATATTGGGCGGAGTAACAAATATTTGATCCTGTCCAAAAACACCATAGGTTCTAAGTGGTTTTGGTCTGAGGTATTGAGAAATGCCTAAAACTATATAAGGAGGAGAAGATCATAAGGCCAGGGTGTGTAGGTGAAAGGGTTTCTAAGGAAGTATTCTATCTAAAGTATATTTTATGTTATAGGGGTTATGTTTGTGATTTGATCTGAAATATTTTTTGCACCTTGAATTCAATGTTGGATCAAGATCATGAGACTTGAAATGACTTATCATTGAATGATCTGATATTGCTTGGGCTAGATCTGATTATGTACTCCTGTTTTATTCTTTAAATGTCATGATCTGGGTTTGTATGAAGTCCAGAATTGCAGCTAAGTTATGAGTTGATATTTGCAGTTCCATACACTGGTTCATCTCAGTAAAAGTGCATGTACACGTAAGTTCTACCCTTCCAAGTAGCGTATACAAAAGAAAAGCATTTTCCTCAAATCTAACTGATCTATCTGATTAGTTTTGTTGTTTTACTATTGTCTGTCAATGAAGTCTTGTTAGATCTGAATGTAAAATTCAATGCAAAAGGAGTTTGGTATCTGATTGATTGATTATATAAGTGAGAAGGGTGATCTCTGCTACATCCTGTGTAAACCTCTGTAAATTGATAGTAGATGTTCAGTTTATTGTTGGCTGACACAAACTTGAATCAGAAGTTTTATGTTTCAGTAGTTTTGAAGGTATACGTAGGTTTGATTAAAGAAAGTATTGTATACACACAGTTTGGGTTCAATGAAGTAGTGTATACATTCTGATGCATGATTTTGAGGTTGCAGCTAGTTCTGAATGATAATGCAGGTTTCTGGGTTCAACACAGTGTTTTGGTAACAGTGATCTGACTATTCAGATTAACTGAATATTGGTTGATACAGTTTGAAAGTTTTGATGGGTCCAGTATGAAAATTTGATGAAACGAGGCCTTCATGTGTATTGTTGTGTACCAGGGGAATCCATACTGAAAAATTTATGAAACATGGTCCCTCGAGGAAGAGAGAAGGTCGTAGCCTTCTGTAGGTCGGCGCTTTGGTACTAGTAAACACATTGGCTAGTACAAGAGCTAGGGGATTGTAGCTCCCTTCCAGTAGAAGATGGAAAACAAGAGAAGGTTGTAGCCTTCTGCAAGTGGGTGCCTACATTTTGGTATGACTCTGCACCAATACAAGATTTTAAACATATTTTCTTATTATTAAAAGAAGACGGAGACGACTGCAGCAGGTGGTTTTCTTCCACATTGGGTTTTCACCTTAAATCTTGGTGTTCATGTGTGTTTCTTATGTGTGATGGTTTATTATGTTTTTGCTGCACTATTTAATAAGTTATTGATGCACTGGTTAAATATCAACACATGATAAATTTACTAAATCACAAGTTCTCTAGGTATATGCTGGTTTCTCTAATCATAGTAGCTTGTACACGCTAGTTCACTTCACAGAAGTAGTGTATATAAATTTGTTTGGGAAATGAAAAATTATTGATCTGATAATATTGATTCACCGCCCCCTCTCAATATTATTTCCAACAATTGCTATCAAAGCAGGTCCTTCAGAAGGAGCTTGATCGCTTGAAGAAAGATCTTTCAAGATGAATAATCACGAAGGCATAATATCCATCAGATCACCAATATTCAATGGGAGAAACTTAGTATATTGGAAAATAAGAACCAGAGCCTATCTACAATCACTTGGAGCCGATGTTTGGGAAATTGTGGAAGGAGGATATCAATTTCTAGCAGCAATTCCTACAGACTCTGTAGGTAAGAAGTTATACGAAACCAATGCCAAAGTTGTCAATACGTTATTGGGAAGTCTGTCAGAATCAAAATTTTTCAAAGCCATGTGCTCAAGACAGCCAAAGAGATATGGGACAAAATCATTCAGAGCTACGAAGGAGACTCTCACGTAAAATGTGCTAAGCTTCAAACTCTCATAATTCAGTATGAAACTCTTAAGATTCATAGTGATGAGAGTGTTGCTAGTTAATTTTTACATATAGATGAGATTATTAATTGTATGAAGAATTTGGGTGAAGAGATAAAACAAGCTACTTTAGTTGAGAAAATTTTGAGATCTTTGTTTTCTAAATTTGAGTCTAAAGTGTCTTCCATAGAAGAAAAATAGGATCTTCAAACTATTACTATGACTCAACTCCATGGAATTCTAACTACCTTTGAAATGAGAAAAGGAGGTCCATCAGACATGAGAGAAGTTGCTTTTAAAGCATCAGCAAAGGGAAAAGAAAAGGAAGAGCACAAAGAATCATAACACATTTCAGAAGAAGAAGATGAGGTAAATTTTGTCAAGAAGCTTCAACGAGGTTGCGGAAGATTCAGAGGTAAGCTACCTTTCAAATGCTTTGCTTGTGGTAGAGTCGGCCTTTATGCTTCCAAATTCCCTCATAAAGATAAATATGAAAATGGAAAGGAATATGCAAAAGGAAATAGAAAATAGGTTGTGAATAGAAGGAGTTACTATACGCATGAAGATAGTGATGGCTTATCCAATAGTGATGAAGAGGAAATTGAACAAGATTATAGACTACTCATCGCTTATGACAATGATGATTCTTTGGATGCCTTAGAAGAGGAAGAATTTCTTGAAGAAATCACTCAACTCAAAATTTGTTTAGAAGAAAAGAATATGATCATAGATACATTGACACACCAACTCATTGAAAGAGAAAAACAAAATGAAAATATAGGGTGAAATTGTGGGTCTTGTTAGTGTCAGTCTTTCCAGCCTTCCTACAGTGATCAAATGTGCTCTTACAAAGTGATTTTGAAGTTTCAAGGTCAAATTTTGTCATTTCAAAGAGTCTTCAAGCAAAATTTGGTCACTAGGCATTAGGTCTAGGGTTTGCTTTCACTCCTTCTAAAGTTGTCCAAATGTCAGTCCATGTCATCATTCTGCTGAGTTTATCATCATTCATAGGGTTGTCATTATCGTATCAGTGTCTAATGAGCCATTTTACACCTTGTTCATGCTTCAGTTTCACCTAGGCAAGGTCATTTCCCTCTCCTAGGGTTTTGAAAGCTAATTTCTCTTGGATGGTCAAATCATTAGTAAAAATTGTATCCAGATGTTCATGCACCTTCCCCTATCCTTAAAGTACCTTACCAAATGCTTCCCATCACTGAGATTCCCCAAATTCCTCATTTTCGCACAAACCCTAGTTTCTAGCTACAACTTGGCAATTTTCTAGGTTGGGCCTATGTTTTGCCCTTTTGGACCCCTTCCCCTCACTCAATCTCTGAGATTCCACTTTACCCTGCTTCCTAACATCCCTCCCTACTTCCAAAAATTTCCCCAAGAATTTAGAAGCCCCTTATCCCCTTCATTTCGCTTCATTTCGACAAAATTCCTTGTTTCACACATCGAGATAAGTTTCACTCAAAAGATGTTTCAGAGAAATCAAAGATGAATTTTGGAAACTTGAGAGAGGTTTTTGTCCAAAACATGCCAAAGAAGAAAAACCTCCTTCACTTTTTGCACAGGTGTCATGGTTTTAGAGAAATGTCAAAATTGCAATCGCCAGATCCAAGGAGGTTGGCCAAGGCACTAAAACGACGGAAGAGGCCCGATCCACTCCAAATTTTGGCCAAAGCCTCTTTGACTGAGCATGGTACTTTATTGGGGACTCCCAGCCCAAATTTCAAGAAATTTGGAGAAAATTTTGTCAATTGTGAATTTTTTGTGCCAAGCACAGGTTTTCTTCACCAACGGGTCGCGCGTCGCGCGCGACCTTTTCGTTGGGCAACTCCTTTTTGGGAAAACTCAGCATTTTTGGATTTTTTATGCAAAGATACACTTGCTCAGCAATTTCCAAGAAATTTCACCACGTTTTGGGCCTCTAGAAAGTCAAAAAACAAGCAAAAAATGACTTTCTGCCACCTTTTTGACACACAGGAAACAGTCTTGGGAGATTGCAATTTTGGAGGGGCAAACGGCCACCAAATTCCGAAATTCCACTTGGGTTGGAAAGTATACATCCAGAACAAGCCCAATTTGGCTTCATTTGGACACCTGGAAGTGCTTGAAAAGCAGCTCCAAAGGCGCGCGACCTGTTCAGGATCAGGGCGCGACCTGTTGGGAAAGTTTGCCAATTTTTCATCTACAGCTCAGGAATTCGCCCAACTTTGACCAGTTTTGACTTGTGATGGGATTTTTCACCCTCTTTGATGTAGTTAATGTATTTTCATGTTGACATGACACTTATTTACCTATTCTAGAAGATTCATTCATGAAATAGCAAACATTTAATGAATGAATTGGTTTCCTAGCTTATAGAGGCAAGTTGTTTTGACTGCCTAGATTTTAGTGCTCAGTTTAGAATTGGTTGAAACAGCTCCTAGAAGGATGAGCTTGACCCCTAGAGGCAAGGAAAGATGTTAGCTTGCCTATATTATGTATTTTCTTAGTCATTTTCAAAGGTTGGAGGGTTGGACTCTTGAGGGAGAAAGCTTCTATTGTATTACTCATTGTATCTCTGCAATTTTGGCAAAGGAAGAAAGACCAGGGTTTTGCAATCCTTTTTGGGATTCCTGTGGTTACATGTATTGATGGTGTGTTTCTCTTTGTACTTGTAATTTTGTTATGTGAATCATCTTCTTACTTTTCCTTCTGCAAATTAGGCAAATGAAGTGTTAAAGTAGAATTCATGATTGCCATGCTCTGTTTTTAAGTTTGCTTAATATCAATGTTTTCATCTGTTTAAGGAGAAATCAAGGTGTTTACTTGCTCTCCTTAGCTCCTCACCAGTCATTCTTGCCCATATGACTCTTTCAAAGGCATCAATACAGTCTCCTACCTTGCCCCAAAGAACCCCTTGCAAAAACTGTGTCCAATCCCCGCACCCAAAATTGCCTTTCCCCGATTTTCCACCAAAATCCCAAAAATCTCAAATCAAACCTTTTATCAGTTTACTAGCCTAAAATCGGTGTTCTTTATTGGTTATCTCCGCCCTTTGAAGATCTTTGCCGAGATATACCGGAGAGAGCCCTCTCCTGCCCCGTAGGGCTAGCTACGAGGCTAAGTGGTTTGATGTTGCCTTGGAGTTTGCCTTTCTCAGCCTGAGGTGAAATTTCAAGCGCTAACATATTGGCGACCATACTGGGGAAGAACAAATGGTTTGCTTGTTGATGTCCTTTGTTTTATAAGCTACAGACGGAGCTTGAAGTTATGTCAGGTAGCCTTCGGAACGCTTTTGCTTTGCTTTAGCGGAAGTAGATAAACGATGCTTCAGTCAATCTCCGGTCTAGCTTGTAAACGTGACATTTAACTTGTTAATTACCCTAGTACATGTATCAAGTTTATATCTGTTTGTTGATGGTGAACAACGATCAGACACTTGAAAGGCTGAAATCATTCACCTGGCGACTCTAAATTATTTTCGAGATCAAATCCAAAGACTCCACTGGAGGATGATCCCGACCAGCAAAAACATGAAAGGACAACATGGACAGATCAGGTATTCAAGTTGGAATTTCATCCAAGACATTTTGTTCTTTGTCATAAATTATTTCTTCTCTTTTCCCAAGAATGTCAAGAAGGCTTTGCAAAGTATACTATGCTTGAGAAAAGATCCTCGGCCTACAGTTGATTCTTTCCCTTTGAAGATTGTGAATACCAAAGATTTGCATACCTTTGAGCTTGATCAAGACCTTTCTTCTAAATTTTGTGATGACCATCTTCAAATTGATGAGCCCCAAGAGACCAAGACTAATTCTATACCTGTTGTACATACCCCTACACCTTGTAAAATTCCAGATCGGTATAAACCTCTTGTTTTACCTTCTGTTCTTCATGCTTTCCCCAAAAACTATGATCTATACTTGCCGAGGTTTGTCGGTGCATGTAAGAATGTCAACGCTGAGCAACATGTGCAGAATTTTGAATCTTTTCTAGATCTTTTTGAAGTTGATGAAGAAGATGTCAGTATAAGGCTTTTTGCTCTTTCTTTGCAAGCCAAAGTGAAGAGTTGGTTCAAAGCCCTGCCTGATGCAAGCATTTCAGATTTCCAGCAGTTTGTCAAAGTTTTTCTCGACAAGTGGATGATCGGGCAGAACCTTTTCTTGATTGTAGAAGAGTATAACCAGCTGAAAAGATTGCCAAGGGAGACAGTACAACAGTTTTCAGCAAGATTTAACCAAGTTTATTATTCGATGCCAGTTGATATAAGGCCTACTCCTAGATCTGCTCTCTTGCACTATCCGGGTGCCTTTGATCCGGAGATGGAGTTTCAGCTGAGAGAAAGGGATATTGCAACACTTCACGAGATGCAAAACAGTGCAGTAAATGTAGAGGCTCATCTGCTAATCCGAAGGGCAAGGATGAAGGAAGAAGAGATGAAAAACATAGATCCGGCCGAATCAACATCTCTAGAGGTGAAGCTTGACATTTTGGTAAGTGCAGTGGAAAAGATGATGGAGAAGGTCACCGCAAGGAATGATTATGATGTTCAAGCTCATGGCTCGCTGATTGAAGAAGAACAAGTTGTTGATCCAAAACATTTTGTTTCTTATCCTAGTTGTCATAGATCTAATAATGATTGTTTTGTAGATCATCTTGGCGAAGAAAGAACTGTTGATATGACCTGCATGCTTGATGATATGCTTTATACTGATGATTTGCCTCAGTTTGATCAGTATGATGATGATTATGTTCTCCAAACAGAAGCTAATCTTGTAGACGAATCAGCAGCTAGTTTGTGGGAGGAAGAAGTTCATTTTCAGCAGCTTGAATACAATGTTCAGCCATCACATATCAGCTATGACAGTGACGAGGAAAGTGCATCAAAGTTTGAAGTAAGTGATGGATCTTTGCCTTTTTGTTTTGATTCGTTTCAGTTCATCAGAGATAACTACCATGCAATCAGAAATCAAATGTCAACAAGTCTTGATTTGAATCATCTTGAGAGCAATGAAAATTTTGTTCAAGACTTCTCATATTCAGATATCCAGCCCCCAAAAGCCATTGATTGTCAAGTTGCAGTTGAAGACTTGGAAGTGGACACACATGATTTAATGATTCAAGGTGACTCCGTACCATTCTGTTTTGAATCATTTCAGTTTTTGAAGGGTAGATTGCATAGTAAATCTTCAAATGAAAAGCCAATAACAAATCAACAATCTCTCAGTGTTAATGTTGAGGATGAGACAGATAACAAAATTCTTGAGCAGCCTGTAGCATCAGATTTGCAGCCACCAAATGAAATTGAAGGGCAGATTACAGATGAAGTTGTGGAAGACAAAATACATGATTTGATGATACAGGAAGATTCTATACCCTTTTGTTTCGAAGAATTTCAGTTTATAAGGCAGAATATTCGTAAAATCTCTCAAGAAAAAGATGAACAGCTAGAAGGATGTCATACATTTTCAATGGATACATTACAACAGTATTTTCAAGTTTTTCATGATCCAATAGCTGATGTTTTGGATGCAATTTGCAGTCAGAGTCTTTCTCCATTGACTACATGTGAGCTTGAAACATGTGCTGATATGAATTTGATCCGGCAGCCGGTTTCTTTCTCATTTTCAGCAGAGGTCTTGTCACAAGGCTCAGATCAAAGTTTTCATTCATGGTATGAGGAAATGAGAAGTAATCCATTGGATGAGCTAAGTTCCAGTGTGCTTGAATTTCAAGATCCTTATGCAGTGTTTTTGGAGGCGGATAGAGAATCCATAGCATTCAACGGATCTGTTTCTAAGTTATCATGGGAGTTGCCTTTCAATAGTTCTCTCTTGTTGATCATAAGCGAGCACTTGTGGAGAATTCAAACAACAGATGGGATACTTACTTGGTTGCATTGGTTGTTTCATTTCACTTGATCAGGTGATGAATGAAACTGTTAGAGTAGGTTTTGATGAATAAGCTCAACTTTGAGCATCATTTCCAGTTGTCAGTTGTGTTTAAGTATTGAGTCAATTTTTAGTTGAGTGAGAGTCAATTTGTGTCATTCGAGTCATCAGTTTTCAGTCATGCATTTTAGTTTGAGTTTTTGACTCCATTGCCCAATGGATAAGGCGCTGGTCTGCTCTCCCAAAGATCTGCCGTTCTTGGCACCTCCAAGGAGCTACCATCCCCATTGGAGCCAATGTTAGTGTCAGTCTTTCCAGCCTTCCTATAGTGATCAAATGTGCTCTTACAAAGTGATTTTGAAGTGTCAAGGTCAAATTTTGTCATTTCAAAGAGTCTTCAAGCAAAATTTGGTCACTAGGCATTAGGTCTAGGGTTTGCTTTCACTCCTTCTAAAGTTGTCCAAATGTCAGTCCATGTCATCATTCTGCTGATTTTATCATCATTCATAGGGTTTTCATTATCATATCAGTGTCTAATGAGTCATTTTACACCTTGTTCATGCTTCAGTTGCACCTAGGCAAGGTCATTTCCCTCTCCTAGGGTTTTGAAAGCTAATTTCTCTTGGATGGTCAAATCATTAGCAAAACTTGTATCCAGATGTTCATGCACCTTCCCCTATCCTTAAAGTACCTTACCAAATGCTTCCCATCACTGAGATTCCCCAAATTCCTCATTTTCGCACAAACCCTAGTTTCTAGCTACAACCTGGCAATTTTCTAGGTTGGGCCTGTGTTTTGCCCTTTTGGACCCCTTCCCCTCACTCAATCTCTGAGATTCCACTTTCCCCTACTTCCTAACATCCCTCCCTACGTCCAAAAATTTCCCCAAGAATTTAGAAGCCCCTTATCCCCTTCATTTCGCTTCATTTCGACAAAATTCCTTGTTTCACACATTGGGATAAGTTTCACTCAAAAGATGTTTCAGAGAAATCAAAGATGAATTTTGGAAAACTGAGAGAGGTTTTTGTCCACAACATGCCAAAGAAGAAAAACCTCCTTCACGTTTTTCACAGGTGTCATGGTTTTAGAGAAATGTCAAAATTGCAATCGCCAAATCCAAGGAGGTTGGCCAAGGCACTAAAACGACGGAAGAGGCCCGATCCACTCCAAATTTTGGCCAAAGCCTCTTTGACTGAGCATGGTACTTTATTGGGAACTCCCAGCCCAAATTTCAAGAAATTTGGAGAAAATTTTTTCAATTGTGAATTTTTTGTGCCAAACACAGGTTTTCTTCACCAACGGGTTGCGCGCCGCGCGCGACCTTTTCGTTGGGCAACTCCTTTTTGGGAAAACTCAGCATTTTTGGATTTTTTTATGCAAATATATACTCTCTCAGCAATTGCCAAGAAATTTCACCACGTTTTGGGCCTCCAGAAAGTCAAAAAACAAGCAAAAAATGACTTTCTGCCACCTTTTTGACACACAGGAAGCACTCTTGGAAGATGGCAATTGTGGAGGGGACAATGGCCACCAAATTCAGAAATTCCACTTGGGTTGGAAAGAAGACATCCAAACCTTTCCAACAAGCCCACTTTTGCTTCATTTGGACACCTAGAAGTGCTTCAAAAGTAGCTCCAAAGGCGCGCGACCTGTTCAGGATCAGGCGCGACCTGTTGGGAAAGTTTGCCAATTTTTCATCTACAGCTCAGGAATTCGCCCAGCTTTGACCAGTTTTGACTTGTGATGGGATTTTCACCCTCTTTGATGTAATTAATGTATTTTCATGTTTACATGACACTTATTTACCTATTCTAGAAGATTCATTCATGAAATAGCAAACATTTAATGAATGAATTGGTTTCCTAGCTTATAGAGGCAAGTTGTTTTGACTGCCTAGATTTTAGTGCTCAGTTTAGAATTGGTTGAAACAGCTCCTAGAAGGATGAGCTCGACCCCTAGATGCAAGGAACGATGTTAGCTTGCCTATATTATGTATTTTCTTAGTCATTTTCAGAGGTTGGAGGGTTGGACTCTTGAGGGAGAAAGCTTCTATTGTATTACTCATTGTATCTCTGCAATTTTGGCAAAGGAAGAAAGACCAGGGTTTTGCAGTCCTTTTTGGGATTCCTGTGGTTACATGTATTGATGGTGTGTTTCTCTTTGTACTTGTAATTTTTTTATGTGAATCATCTTCTTACTTTTCCTTCTGCAAATTAGGCAAATGAAGTGTTAAAGTAGAATTCATGATTGCCATGCTCTGCTTTTAAGTTTGCTTAATATCAATGTTTTCATCTGTTTAAGGAGAACTCAAGGTGTTTACTTGCTCTCCTTAGCTCCTCACCAGTCATTCTTTCCCATCTGACTCTTTCAAAGGCATCAATATAGTCTCCTACCTTTCCCCAAAGAACCCCCTGCAAAAACTGTGTCCAATCCCCGCACCCAAAATTGCCTTTCCCCGATTTTCCACCAAAATCCCAAAAATCTCAAATCAAACCTTTTATGAGTTTACTAGCCTAAAATCAGTGTTCTTTATTGGTTATCTCCGCCCTTTGAAGATCTTTGCCGAGATATACCGGAGAGAGCCCTCTCCTGCCCCGTAGGGCTAGCTACGAGGCTAAGTGGTTTGATGTTGCCTTGGAGTTTGCCTTTCTCAGCCTGAGGTGAAATTTCAAGTGCTAGCAGGTCTAAGAAAAGAAATTGAGAAGACAAAATATTTTTATTCTATATTTTCTAAAGAATCGAAACTTTAAATGAAATCATCAAAGTTCATTGTTCTCCTATGATAAAGACAGATCTTGGATATATTGAAGAATCATCTCAATCACAGAAGTCGTCAGCCTCCCCCAGAAGCTATCTTGATGCAGAAAAGACCAATGAACAGTATGTCAATCATCAGCAAAGGCCTAAAATTACTCATAAGGTAAATCATACCCAATTTACTCCAAGGATGAATATCAGTAGAAGATTCATCCAAAGATAAACAATGCGAAAAGATTCTATGATCGCAAAAACTTCTTTAATGGGAATTGTTTTTTACGTCATAACGTTGGGCATAAGGCTGCTCAATGTGTTTCTTACAAAACCATCATGACTAGAGAAGCACGAAATCAAGGGAGTGCAATAGGAATCAATAAAAGTTCCAATAATAACTTTTATCCTCTTGAAAATGAAGTAGAATGTTTGATTTGTAACAACTTTGGTCATGAAGAATCTGAATGTAGGAGCAAATATCGGTGATCACTTCAAAAGGAGAAAACATCATTAAATCTCAAGATATGGAGAAAGAAGGAATCTCAATCAGAAATATGTGGCATAGCTCTGTATGCAGAAGGACAAGAAAATAAGTGGTACATCGACAACGGATGCTCCAAACACATGACAGGTGATAAAGAGAAACTTCATTCATATAGTTCTTTAGACAAGGAAAAGAATGTCTCATTTGGAAATGACACTCTAACTGTCACTAAACGTAAAGGTTATGTCTTCTTGAAAGAAAAGGTTAAAGCTGGAAATGCCATGTATGTAGATGGTTTAAAGGATAACCTATTGAATGTCAGTCAAATGTGTGATCAAGGAAATGAAGTTGTGTTTCGATCAAACGGATGTGTGGTTCGTGAGCTTGATATAGGAAATATCGTGATCAAAGGAACAAGAAATCGAAACAAATTATACATACTCAAAGGAGGAAAACAATAATGCTATCTAAGAAAAATAGATGAAAACTAGTTATGGCATAGAAGATTGGGACATCTAAGCTTTTCTCAAATAAGAAAAGCATGCAGGCTCAAGGTAGTTTGTGATCTTCTAGATATCAACATCCCAAAAAATACCATATGCAAACCATGTCAAGTTGGTAAGAAAACCAGAGTTCACTTCAATGAAAAAGAAGGATCAACAAGTAAGCCTCTTGAGCTCATCCATACTGATTTATGTGGACCAAAAAGGAAAAAGACACCTCATGGAGAAGAATACTTTATTTTATTTATTGATGATTTCTCCTGATTGTGTTGGATATGACTACTAAAACATAAAGATGAAGCATTTGAAAATTTTAAAGCCTTCAAAGCTTTAGTAGAAAATGAATCAAATTGAAAAATCAAATGTCTCAGATCTAATCGAGGGGGAGAATTCATATCAGATGAATTCTTTGACTGTTTTGAACAACATGGAATAAAAAGGCAATTCTCTATCGCAAGAAATCCTCGGCAAAATGGCGTGGTGGAAAGAATGAACAGAACTACTACAACCTTCTAGGGTGAAGCTACATTTTTTGCCATGACTATTCTCAAAAAACCAAATGTTTCAGTAAATAGCAATTAAACTCCATATGAACTTTGGTATGGTAAGCCTCCTATTGTAAAACACTTTAGAGTTTTTGGAAGAAAATGTTTAATCAAAAGGACTGATGAAAAAGTTGGTAAGTTTGAACCCAGAGCAGATGAAGGAATTCTTCTTGGTTATTCATCCAGAAGTAAAGGATACAAATGTTATAACAAAAGGCTTCGGAAAATTGTTGAAAGAATTGATGTTGTAATTGATGAAACATGTAGAAATCTGGAACAAATGAAATCAACAGAGGAATATGACAATGAGGAAGATGGGGAATACTTTCCCACATCAAATCAAAATGATATAGAAGAAGAAACCAAATGAAGCACTAGAAGAAGATAAAACAAACATGGAAAAGACTCCATCCAAGTATGTTCAGAAGAATCATCCAGAATCTCAAATTCTAGAGAGAAAGGGTATGGTGTATAGAAAAGAAGAACTCTTACAGGAACCTCAAGTTATCTAGCATTACTATCCTGCATAGAAACTTAGAATGTAAATGAAGCTTGCAAAGATGAATGTTGGGTCAAGGCCATGGATGAAGAACTTGACCAAATTGAAAAGAATGATACTTGGGAATTAGTTCATAGATCTCATGATAAAAATGTTATAGGAACAAAATGGATATTTAAGAATAAGTTGAATGAAAATGGAGAAGTTAATAGAAATAAGGCAAGACTTGTTTGTAAAAGGTATGCTCAACAAGAAGGTATAGATTTGAAGAAACTTTTGCACCTATTTCTAGACTTGAAACCATAAGGATGTTTCTTGCTCTTTCTAGTTTTCGAAAATTCAAAATATATCAAATGGATGTAAAATTAGCTTTTCTTAATGGAGATCTAGAAAAAGAAGTTTATATTAAACAACCAGAAGGATTCATTCTTGGAAATGATGCAAAACTCATGTGCAAGCTCAAAAAGGCTCTCTGTGGTCTGAAATAGGCTCCAAAGGCTTGGTATTACCACCTTGACAAATATCTACAACAACAAGGTTTCACAAAAGGTTCTGTAGATAGCAATTTATTCACAAAAATTGAAAATGATAAACTGCTAATTATTGTTGTTTATGTTGATATCATCTTTGGTAGCAATGAAGAATCCATGAGTCAAAATTTTGCTTTAGTAATGCAACAATAATTTGAAATGTCCTTACTTGGTGAACTTACTTATTTCCTTGGTCTACAAGTACAACAAACAAAAGATGGTATCTTTCTTTCACAAAATATCTCAAGCATATCTTGAAGAATTACGGAATGGAAGATTCTAAACCAGTATATACTCCAATGATAATAGGATGTAGTTTTGGTTCTAATGATGAATCACCAGTAGTGAACCAATCAACATACAGATCTATGATCGAAATTCTTCTCTATCTAACAGGTACGAGACCTGATATCATTCATGGAGTAGAAATTGCTGGAAGGTTCCAAGCAAATCCAAAGGAATCACATCTTCAAGCAATTAAAATAATTTTCAAATATCTTAAAGGAACTCAAGACTTTGGAATATGATATCCTAAATATACAGATCTGACTCTTCATGCATTAATAGATGCTGATTGGGTAGGTGTTTGGAACGGGTCCATTGGGGTCAATTTTGGGGTTAAGAGCCCATGTTTTGGGGCTAACATCCCAATTTTTGTGTAAAGTATCCGCATTTTGTGGTAGCGGAGCATGAATATGTAAAGAGTTACTAAGGATTTTCCGCCCTTCTTCTGTATAAGTCATGTAAGCTCTAGAGATCTACCCATGGTCCGTGGACCATGGTGTTGTATAAAAAGGGAGTCTTAGAAGATTCTAAGGAAATTTTTTTGGTAAGGAGTTTTGGTGCTATGTTTTAGGTATGGGTCTGTGATAGATAAGAGCGAAGAGTCTTAGCATAGGAAGAGGCTTTGCAACCGAGTGTGCAGAGTCCTAGGGTAGAAGTTTGCAACTTAGTGCATGGACCCCTGTAGCTAGTGCAAAGGGCAGTTAGAGTTTGCACTGGAAATTTGGATTATTAATAGAGGAATATTCTACAATTATCTGTGTATGCATTATTTTACTTTTGTTATGAATGTTTTGGTTATGTTATGTTGAAAAATGGAGTATGAAGTAATGATATATTGATGTGTGAATCTATGTATTTTACCTTGTCATATGAATGCAAGTAAGAATATTTGTTTACACGAAGATAACCATAATGCATGTTAAAGTAACCAATACTTAAGGGAATCTGGGTAGATACAGAAGTAAGACTAATTACAGGGATGCTAAGTTCCTAATATATCTATTTAGGGCCCGCGAAGGATGATCGGAGACTTCTGTGGAGGCTTCAAGGATGAATAAGAGAAGTAGTTTGATAAGCCCTAAAGGGCTTATCGATCTGCATGAAGGAAGGTTAGGGCAAATAAAAAACATCACAACCATCTTAGGGTGCAGAAACTTGGTTCCTGCATCCCCCCATACTGCTTCAGGTGAGACTTCAGTCCGCGCTCCGTGGATTGATGCCGAAAGAGCCAGTACTGTAGGGATTTTCTTGACTGCTTAACGATGAACCTGGGTCAGGAACCATCAAACCAACAAATGGTTTCGTTGCCGGGACCGGGATCTGCATAACGAGATGTGTTATGTCGCATCATTAGAATCCAACTAAGAAGGAGATTGAAGATTGGTTGGATAGAAAGATCCACGAATTCACGGTGTAAGAAAACAGGAATCTGTGATTTAAAAAAGAGAAGTGGTTGGAAATATATTTGTACATAGAGGTAAATGAAATCTTCTTTTTTTTCTTCCCAGTTGAATTATACGAGTGGATCGCGAAGTTGACAGACGACCAAGGGAGGTGGAGGATTGACGGTCCGATTTTCCAGACCCTGGAGTTAGTGTGGAAATTGGAAGCCTATGAAGATAAGATCACATGCACTGTTGATCATTGGCTCAGCCGTATCATAGGAGGGTTTGTGACAGAGTTTGCGATTGATACTTCGGTCAGTTACAATGAAGAAGAGTGCCACTTCTTCAAGGGGCCGCGAGGTAAGTATTTGAAATCATTAAATACTTCGATTGAGACACTTTTATGTGAAATGCATGTTATACAGTTACCTTGATGTTTGGGGCTACACGAAGTGGAATGACTTTTAGGGACCGAAGAAAAAAAGGCCCTGAATATAGCCCGCTAATTGAGCCTCCTTTAAGTGAAAGTGAAGGAGCAAAAAAAGCTTCTCCGTTGAGTTTCATTCAGTTGATAAGACAAGGTTTCCCATGAATACCTACACCACCTCCATCCTCACCTCCACCACTTACTCCCTTACCCACACCGTTGCCACCTCCACCATCGTTCAACATGGCGAACTTCGTAAAGCTACATGTGTTCAAGGGTGTAGGAAATGAAGATCCAGACCAATTTTGGATCATCGTGAAGGCTGTGTGGGAAGCTTTGGGTATCACAGATGATCAAATGAAGAAAGAAATGTTGGTTAGTGCTTTGCAGGACCGCACACTAACTTGTTACATTAAGAACTGCACTAATAATCCATCATCTGCATTGGTCGATATCGAGACTACGGTGAATAAGGAATTTGGTAGGTCTAAGTTTGATGCGCAATCAATTGTGGGATTCAAAGAGATCATGATGAAGGCTAGTAATACACCCTTGGATTTAGATAAGAGATTTAAGTGTACAATCCATGAAGCCAATATGAACTTGACTGAAGGACAACACCGCGAATGGTTTGTGTCCTCGCTCCTACTTCATCTAAGGGTTACGCTATCACAACAGAAGCTTGAGACTCAAGTGGAAGCTTTGGAAATCATGATGAGCTTACATGAGATGCTGATGCAAGATGCTAATCTTAGGATTCAGTAGATTCATGTGCAGTTGTAGAACCTTTGCCTCGAAATGAAAAGTCTGAAAAGGGATAGAATAGCTCGGCTAGAGGCATGCGAAGAAGTATAGTGCCTAAAGTGCAAAAGCCAGAGGCATGACAAAGATCATTGTCTTGTCTTTTCAAGTTATGTTGCATCAAGGGGAACAATTCCTTTGAGGTCAGAAGCTACAGTAGGTCCAAGTACAAGGCCTGCGCTATGGTGTGTTATTTGTCAGATAGTTAGGAAACATGCAACAGACAATTGCCATTTGCTACAAAAATCCGTATATACACCACAACATCTCATTTGCAATTTTTATCAATCTGTGGGTCATGATGAGTGAAATTGCTGAAGTTATGAATTAATGATGGATAGGACACCTGGATACAGGATGCAGGCAGAAACGTGGCCTCTAGACCAAGGTGCTAGAGGAGTGCAAAGTGAGTATCAGGGGTGCAACCGACGCCGAAGTGTATGAGGACCTGGTAGAGGTTAAGGGTAGATTATTTGTTACAATTGTGGACGGCCAGGACACTACGCACGAGACTACCTGAATCTGAAGAGGTTGTCATGCAGCTATTTACTCAGTTTTTCCATGTGACAGAGTATTTCCCTATATTGCTAGCAAAAATACATGAGGAGGGAGCGCAACCTTAGGAACCGACTCAGAACCTACAGATGATGAAGGTTGAGCCTCGCGAGGAAGACCCCAAGGTAAATATTGTGTTGTGGAGTGGAGTGATGATTGATGAGGATAAGGGGATGAAGCCTGAAGAAGGTGCGTGGGTCCGCAAAGCACAAGAAAAGGAAACTGGGTTTGATCTAGAATGTGCAAAAGAAACATTTAGGAAGCAAAGAAAAGTTTTGTTGAGGCCTCTACCTCAGGGATTCAGGAGAAACTAGTTGAAGAAATGGACTCGTCCATGATTACCACATTCTTGGAGACCTACATGAAACTGCTCCACAATAGTAAGGCTGTGAAGGGACTGTAGGAACTAATCAATAGGTGTGCTAGCAAGGAAAACACTACTGACGAACCGCACGTAGTCATAAATCTTGGTAAGCATAAGGAAAGGATTAGATGTGAGATGAGAGTCACCACACAGATAGGAGAATATGAAATGGACCAGCTTATCTTGGACCTAGGGTCCGAAAGAATGTTTTTCTGAAACAGACATGGGAAAGAATGGGTAGACCTATGCTACAATGGTCTTCGTTTCTGTTAAGGATGGTGAATCAACAGAAAATAATCCCAATGGGGAGGTTGCAAGGGGAAATAGTTGATATTGAAGGCACGAGCACACTAGAGGATTTTGAAGTGATAGAGATTGTGGATGATAGAAATCCCTACCCCACGCTCCTAGGGATCAATTAGGCCACTGACATGAATGGGGTGATTAATATGAAGAAGCGAAAGATGATATTTAAGAAGAAATCACTATGCTTAGTGGTGCCAATGGACCCTAGAGAAGGACCGTGCTACACTGAACCAGTCCGCGATTATAAAAGTGATGACGATTTAGACCAAATTTATAAGATAATGGCGCAAGATCAAGGTTGGGTGAATCTGACAGTAGACAAATATGTTTCATGGGACCACGAGAGATCCTACACATCATATTCAGATGAAGAAATGAAGCACTGGAAGAATCAACTACATGAAGTATCTAAGCTGTGTTGTAATATGATGACCAAGTCAATGCACTGTGTATCATCAGAGGTAATAAATCTACCTTACTATGATGGGTTAATTGATGTTGATCACCTTTTTTATGCATTTGAAAGGGAAGTTCCAAAGAAGCATCACTTCCAAGCCTCGGATTGGGCATTCTATGCCACGTTCACAAGCTGGTGGGGTACACACAAACATAGTTTTGATGATTGGCATGAATATAGGAGGATGATGAGGGTATTATTTGGCCACCAAAAGTTATGATTAACAGAAAAGTATGATGAGAGAAATTATATGCGCGATCATTTGGCCAAATGGACTGAAGTGTACGAAGTGAAGCCTCAACCAGAGTGGGTCCATTTGGTTTGTCATGCCTTGGATGTTATACCAATGAATTGGTACTTAGAGGCAAAACTCCACCATGGCACCAAAGAATGGGATATTTTGTGCCAGGGATTTTTTATGATCAATTTTGAGGATGGATTTGAATCTATCAACGAACTGTTGCAGGAGGTTGAGATGGTAACTTTCAGGATACCGTAGGATCCTCTAGATTTGATTCAACTTGATTGGACCACCCAGTTGAGCCATGCATTGGAGTGCTACAATGTCACAACAGAAGATGAAGATGAAGACCCGAGGAAGATTAATATTCCAGAGACTGAAGGACACCATGAAGTTGAAGGACCATAGCTAGAGAACCCATACATAACTGAGACGCTCAAAACCAGGAAGGTGAACATTGGCACAGAGGTAGAGCTGAAGTTTGCAAAGATTGGACAGTAGATAAGGTCGCCGCACTACTCTGCAAATATCAAGATCTGTTTCCCACGAAATTTTCAGATCTGAAAGGGATAATAAGGGACCTGGGTGTCATGAATATCACCCTAAAATCAGCCACGAAACCTATGCAGCAAAGACCTTATCACCTCAATTCGAATTATAAAGAAAGGGTATGCTTAGAGTCAGACAAGATGCTCGTGACAGCGATTATTGAACCAGTGGAAGAATTTGATTGGGTAAGCCTAATAGTGGTTTAGGAAAGAAGTAGAAGGAAGAAATAAGGATATGAATAGATCTCAGAAAGTTGAATTATGCCTACGTGCATGATCCCTTCCCAACTCCATTCCCTAATGAGGTCCTGGATAATGTTGGTGGCCAGGAAGCATATTCGTTCACTGATGGGTTCTCTGAGTACCATCACATCAAGATCACATCGGAGGATAGAAGTAAGATGACCTTTGTGACTAAATGGGGATGCTTCCAGTATACTGTGATGCATTTTGGGCTAAGGAACGTGCCAACGATCTTTTCGTGCATAGTCATCGTGAAGTTCAAGGATTTCATTCATAAATTTCTGGAAGTATACTTTGACGATTGGACAGTGTTCGGACTGGTGAAGCACCATGTGGCAAGTTTGCACTTAATGCTAGATACATGCCGAAGGTACTAGATCATGCTCAATCTGAAGAAATTTTTGTTTTGTGTCCCTTTCGGGATCTTGCTAGGCCATGTGGTATGTAGACAAGGCTTGATGGTAGACCATGCAAAGATAGAGGTCATAATCAATTTGGAGGCGCCAAGGAGTGTGAAATAGATGCACACAACATTGGGACATACAGGATACTATAGGAAATTCAACAAGAGCTATGCCCAGATCACCGCACCAATGGAAAAACTGTTAAATAAGGATGTTACGTTCTATTGGAATGAGGAATGCCAGAAGAGCTTGGATGTGCTAAAGGAGAAAATGGTCACCACACCAATCCTAGTCTTCCCAGATTGGAAGAAGGAATTTTATGTGCATGTGGACATGTCATGTATTGCGATGGGAGCAGTACTGGCATAGGCCAGTGAAGGGGACTTGGATCACCCTATAACGTTCACAAGTAGGAAGCTATCCAAAGATGAGAAAAATTATTCCACGATAGAGCGTGAAGGACTAGCTATGGTGTACGTGCTCTAGAAGTTCAGGCATTCTTTGTTAGGCATACATTTTAAGATGTATAAAGACCATTTGGCATTAAAATACCTAGTCAACAAGCCTGTGTTGGGGGAGAAGATATGTAGTTGGCTGTTATTGTTCCAGGAGTATGATTTTGAAGTTATTGTGAAACTAGGACGCTTGAATGTTGGACTGGATCATCTGTCGCACATTGAAATAGGAGAGGAACCTATGAATTTGGAGGAAGGACTAAACGATGCACAAATATTTGTAGTATGCATCGTAGGCAGCCACTTCAAAGATATTATACACTTCTTGACGATGGGTACGGCTTCGAAAGGATATACAAGCCAACAGAAGAAAGAACTGGTGATGCACACGATAGACTTTTCTATTATTGCAGGGCACTTGTACAAAATGGGATCAGATGAAATATTGCAATGTTATGTGCCAGAGTTTGAACGAAATAGCATCCTCACTGAGGCTCATGGTGGAGCCATAGGAGGTTATTATGCAGGAAAAGAAACAACGCAAAAGATTATACATGTTGGGTTCTGTTGGCCGACCTTGCATAAGGATTCAAAAGCATATTGTAGGGAATGTGATGCACGCTAAAGGATGGGCAGACCCTCACATAGGGATGAGCTTCCACTGAATCCTCAGATATCGCTATAGCCCTTCGAGAAGTGGGCGATTGACTTTGTAGGACTAATTCATCCTCCAAGAAAGAAGACGGGTGTGCGGTACATCATCACCGTGACTGAGTACTTAACCAGATGCGGGAAGACACAGCCTGTGAAGGATTGTACAAGTACAACAATAGAAAAATTTATCTTTGAGTATGTTCCGACAAGGTTTGGTTGTCCAAAAATTCTAACGAGCGATCACAATACACACTTTCTTAATGAGACGATCAGCGCAATGACAAAAGAGTTTTAGGTTTATCATCAAAAGAGCACACCCTATCACCCACAAGCTAATGGAACAATAGAAGGATTTAATAAGATACTAGAGAACGTGGTAACAAAAGTTTTCAATGCTCAAAGGAATGACTTGGATGTGTGCGTACCCATGGTACTATGGGCTTACAAGACGAATTGCAAGAAGTTGACTAAACAAATGCTACTCAGAATGGTTTATGGCATAGAAGTTATGATACCAATGGAGTACATTGTACCTAGTCTACGCATAGTGACATTCACAGGAATGGCGGATCGCAAAGCCCTAGAGGAGAGGCTCGCGCAGCTAATAGAGCTTGACGAGGATAGATTTCTAAGTGGATTCCATCAATAGGTTCAAAAGGAGCACTAAAAGGCATGGCACGATCGACACATAAAACTGCGCACCTTCAAGGTAAATGATTTAGTTCTATTATATGACAACAAGTTTGATAAATTTCCAGGAAAATTTCAGATGCATTAGCCGGGGCCCTATGTCATCAAGGAGATTACCGATGGTGGAGTAGTTTAGTTAGTAAAGTTGAATGGAGAACCATTCCCAGGGTAGGTGAATGTCATCCAATTGAAGCCATATGTGGGTGATCCGGCTAGATGACTACATGATGGAAGCATAATCTTAACGCTCCATGTAGCTGAAAGGAGGTGCGAGATTATAAACTATAGTTCCTAGGTTGGGGAGCTACGATTGGGGAACTGCGTGGAATGAAGGAATGTCACAGTGTCTGTAGAAACTCGCAGGAGGCTGCACTATCAGAGAACGGACTGCGCATGGTATCCGAAAAGTGACCATTATGGTCACTGTTCATGAATTGACAATGGGAAAATGGCCAAATGGAGCAGGGGGGTGGCATTTAAGTTGAAATTTAAGGGAAAGATATATGAAAATCCGCCACTAATCCAACATTTATGAACAAATTTTGGGGGGAGCGGTCAGAATTGAATTCCAAAATTCCTATAAATTACAGGTGGATTCAAAGAGAAAAACACTTAGCATTTTGAGAATTGAGGTGTTGAGATCTCAGGCATGCATGAACCATGAGAAATTTGAAGCTTTGATAGCAATTTCAGTGTTTGAGAGGTTTCCAAAATAGACACAAGAGTTGTTGTCTAGTATTGTGTTGGCACCCACAGAAACCTTGAGTGCAAGAAAAGTTGTGGCAGTTGAGGAAACTGCCACAGAAGTAGCAATGGTAGTTGAGGAAGCTGCCCCAGAGGTTGAGAGCATCGAAGTACCGAAAGAAGTGCCTAAATCACTGAGGACACCCAGGTCGAGGCCTATTCCAAACCAAGAGGGTCCAAAATCAAAGAAATATAAGCAGAAAGTGCCACAACCGGTGCGCACATCACCCAAAAGGCACCTGCAGAAGGAAAATCCCACTGTGTAGGAGAAGGGAAATCTAATTGACCTTGAATGTTATGAAACCAGCTCAAGAAAAGATAGAAAAGATAGATTAACGCCTTAGAATTCAGCCTCTTCGAGGGGGCAACCTCCTTTACATTACATAAATGAACAATTCTTTGATGATACAAATGAAAAAAGCTCCTTTCTATATATAGGAGTCTAAGGAGTCACAATATAATCCAGCTGACCTAACAATAATAATATAAAGCCACAAAAATAACAATAGAGGGATTCTATGGGGCACAACAATATAAATAAGGGGTATAACTACAATAGTAATAGGGTAATCACTAGTATTATAGGGACCCAACATGCACCTCTCCTTCAAAAAAGTGTTGTCCTCAGCGCTTGAGTAGTTCTGGATACTTCTGCATAAAATTCTCATCCTCCCATGTGGAATCTTCAACAGATAAGTTCTTCCACTTGATAAGATACTCTGAAATTGATCGATTTCGTAGCTGTCGAGTTCTTGTTTCTGTGACTGCTTCCGGTTCCAATATAATTTTTCCTTCCTCGTCAAGTTCTGGCAATATTGTTTGAATTGGGAGCTTGTCACCTATAACCTTCTTTAAACATGAAACATGGAAAACTGGGTGCAATCGAGAAGCTGCAGGAAGCTCCAATTTGTATGCCATAGTACCAATCTTTTGCAACACCTTGTATGGACCATAATACTTTGGTGATAATTTATTATCCTTCTTAGCTTGCTTTAGGGACATTTTCTTATATGGTTGTAGCCATAGGAATACCCAATCACCTACATCAAAGCTTCTTTCACTGCGATGTTGATCTGCCTGTTGTTTCATTCTATTTTGTGCCAACACGAGGTTATCCTTTAAGAGTTGGAGGACTTGTTGTTGATGTTCGATGTGATGTTCCACTGCCTGAACCTTAGAATTTTCTCTTAAATATGATGTGTTGGATGGTGGTTGATACCCATAAAGTGCCATAAATGGGGTCATTTTTGTTGCTGTATGGAAGGAAGTGTTATACCACCATTCAGCTAGAGGCAACCATTTGACCCATTGTGTCTGTTTATCAGATACAAAGCAATGAATATATCCTTCCAAACATTTGTTTACTATCTCAGTTTACCCATCAGATTGAGGATGATAAGATGAGCTATGAGCTAACTGAGTACCAAGACAAGAAAATAATTATGTCCAAAAATTTCCAGTGAAAATGGGATCTCTGTCACTTACAATAATCTTTGGGTTTCCATGTAGCTTTTGAACTGTTTCCATAAATGTAGTAGAAACTGTACTGGCTTTAAATGGATGTGATAATGCACAAAAGTGTGCATACTTGGTAAGTCTGTCAACTACCACCATGATGACACTCTTTCCCTCGGACTGGGGTAAACCTGTGATAAAATCCATTAAAACCTCCTCCCAACGTTGGCTTGGAATGGATAAAGGTTGTAATAGACCCGGTGTCTTAATTGTTTCAACTTTATTTTGCTGGCAAACCAAACATTCTGCCACAAACTTTTGAATATTTGTTTTAAGGCCATCCCAAAAAAATTCCTTCTTAACCCTGTGGTAATTTTTTAAAAATCCTGAGTGCCCTCCTAAGGGAGAAGTGTGCAATTCCATAAGAATCTTTTGTTTTAGCTGGGAATTCTTACAGAGGTATAAGCGATCTTTGTACCATAACGAATTATTTTTCCAGCTAAATGTATCAGAAGTACTGGAATCTTTTTGTAGCTTTCGAATAAGTGCCCACACTTCTTCGTCATTCTTCCATTCCTCCCTTGCTTCTTTTATCCAATCTGGTTGGATAATAGAAACGGCACACAACAATGCTTCCACATCCACATCCTTTCTTGAGAGTGCATCTGCCACCACATTTTTCTTCCCTTTTTTGTAGATGATTTCAAAGTCATAACCCAACATCTTTGTGACCCACTTTTGTTTCTCTTCAGAGGATAATCTTTGTTCTAAGAAGTATTTAAGGCTATCATGATTCGTTTTTACCTTGAAGTGTCTTCCCATTAGGTAGGGTCGCCATTTCTTAAGTGCATGGAGTATTGCCAACATTTCCTTCTCATAAATAGCTTTTCTTAAAAACTTTGCCTTGATTGGACGACTTTCAAAAGCAATGGGTCTTTCATCTTGCATTAGAACAGCACCAATTCCATTTCCTGAAGCATCACATTCCACAATAAAGGTTTTTGTGAACTCCAGTGTAGCTAAGACCGGTGCTTGGCACATTGCCTCTTTAAGATGTTCAAAGGCCTTTGTTGCTTCCTGAGTCCATAAAAATGAATCTTTCTTCAATAATGTTGTTAGAGGTGCTGCTATTCTCCCATAATTCTTAACAAACTTGCGATAATACCCTGTCAACCCAAGAAATCCTCGCAGATGCTTTATGGATGTGGGGATTTTCCATTCCTTAATGGCTTTAATTTTGCTAGGGTCTACCTTAACTCCTTCATGAGATACAATATGACCCAAATATTCCACCTCCTGGACTCCAAAGAAACATTTGGAACTTTTTGCATATAATTGTTTCTCCTCCAATAGTTGTAGCACCCTGTCAACATGTTCAACATGATCCTTCCAAGACTTGCTGTAGATTAGTATATAATCAAAAAATACTAATACAAATTTTCTAAGGAATGGTTTGAAAATTGAATTCATCAAACCTTGAAATGTTGAAGGTGCATTGGTAAGGCCAAAAGGCATGACCAAAAATTCATAATGACCCTCATGAGTTCTAAATGCCGTTTTCGGAATGTCTTCAATCTTCATTCTGATTTGATGATATCCCGAACGAAGATCCAACTTGGTGAATTAAATTGATCCCTGCAATTCATCCAGTAATTCATCAATAACAGGAATGGGGAACTTATCGTTAATAGTGAGCTTGTTGAGCTCCCTATAATCCGGACACATGCGCCATGATCCATCCTTCTTGTGCACCAATACTACTGGAGCTGAGAAAGAACTTTGACTCGGTTGAATTATACCAGCCTCTAGCATTTCTGCAACCATACGTTCAATTTCACTTTTTTGGACATAGGGATATCTGTACGGCCTGATGTTTGGAGGAACACTTCCTGGAATTAGATGAATAACATGATCATGACTATGCATAGGTGGGAGACCTTTTGGAGTGTCAAATACCTTGGAATGATTGTCCATGACTTTTTGGAGATCTGGAGAAATAGATGATTCCAATGTGGAAACATCTAGCGAACATAATTGTGCAATTACACCTCTTTGCTCCCTTTTTAGAAGCTTTGTCATGCTATTAGAGCTGATTATCTTTCTTGGTTTCCCTGCAATACCCCTTAATTCAACTTCCTTTCCTTCCGTAGAAAATTTGATGAAAAGTTCTTGAAAATTAAAAGCTATTGTACCCAAGGATTGTAGCCATTGGACTCCTAGTACAACATCAACACCTCCCATTGGAATGGAAAGCATTGGGCTAGTCAATACATATTCTCCCATGGATAGCTTGATATTATGGCACTTTCCAGAGCAATTTATTGTTCCTCCATTTGCAATCATCACTTGACACTCTGGTGCTGGATATAGGAAGCAATTCAATTCTTTTGCTACCCTACAATGAATAAAATTGTGGGTGCTTCCTGAATCAATCAACACTATTACCTTTTTCTTCTTGATTTGTCCTTTTATCTTGATGGTTTGAGGAGTGGTAATTCCCGCCAATGCATTACAAGATATGGTCGGATTTATTTGTTCTTCATCTAGGCTTTGTTCCTGGAGTATATCTTCTTCTTTTGACCTTTCTTGCTCCTTTTCTTCTTCCTCTTCACAATCTATGTAGAATAATTTCTTCTCAGCACACTTATGACCTTTAGTGTATTTGCTATCACAACTGTAACAAAGCCCTTTTGCTCTTTTTTCTTCCAATTGTTGTGGTGTCAACCTTATAGGTTGTGGAAGACTAGGGGCAACAACACTTCCGTCTTTATAGTTGTGAGTGGTATGCTTCCTGGTTGCCATAATTTTGCTTTCCATTTTTCTTGCTAACCTGAATGCCTTCTCTAATGAATCAGGTTCCCAAAGGTGAACATCACGTTGGATATTATCCTTTAAAGACCCTATGAACACATCAATCCTATGCTCCTCTGGAATATATTTTACCCTTATGTTCAATTTTTGGAACTCCTCAATGTGCTCCATTACTGACCCCTTTTGTTTGAGACTTATCAATTGGCTAAAAAAAGTGTTGCTTTTTGTATCTTCATAATGTGCTATCAATTCTTCCATAAAAATTGCCCAAGTGATAAATTGTTTACGAGAGCAAAGCCATTGATACCATACAAACTGATTTGGTTCCAAATATACAGTTGCCATACGTACCTTTTGTGCGTTTTGCACATTATTGAGATCGAAGAATTGCTCCATCTGTAATATCCATGTGGCAGGATCCTTGCCATCAAACTTCCTCATATCGATTTTTGGAATATGGTGATTCTTTGATCCAACCTTAGCGTCTATGGAATCATGATTAACATTTCTTTTGTTCTCATCATGAGTTTCCTTTACTACCTTTTCACCATTAGTGACCCTTTCTTGTAGCAACTTCTTCAATTCTTCCATGTCTGTCTTCAAATCTATCTTCAAATCTGCCATGTCTCTCTTCAAATATGTCTTCGAATCATCCATCTTAGCTTCCATGCCCTTTATCTTAGATTCCATGCCATTTATCTTAGATTCCACGCCACTTATCTTAGCTTCTGTTAGCTTTTGTGAGCGTGACATTTGTTGCACTTGTTCTTGTAATTTTGATATATCATGTAGCATTTCTTCCTCTTCTTCATGAGTCATTCTAGAGATTTCAGGTTCCTTACTAGGTGTTTGCATTTTCTTTCCTCGGGGCATCAGTTACCGATAATGCTTTACTATGCCCTTTGAATTCCGTTAAACCAAGCTTACACAAAAATTTAAAAAAAAAATACACACCTTTTTTCACTTTATAGAAGCCTGATATTGAATCTGATGTATCTCTGTAATTTCAGATCATCCAGTTCTGAAATTTCTACCTGTAGTATCCTTCTGCGTCCTCTTTCCAATGCCACAAGTCTGAGCCAAATTGGATTCTCCAAGGAAGAGTTATGTGAAATCTCCCACAGTGACTTGCTTTTAGACTGGTTCAGTAGAGAGAACTTGTACGACGTGCCACGAGTCACTGTTTCAACCTTTGAATCTAAAACACACACACAAGAAACTAAAGTCCATCCTCTAACTGTACCTTCTGACGAAATTTCAATCCGATCCCCAGAGAGAAATTTATGATGATTTTCCCCAAGTCACCTGTTTTGAATGTAATTCAGGAGTCTGCAAAAAGACCAACTTCCTCAGATCATATCTCCGCAAATATCGTGCGAAAAGCTCTGAAATTTGGACCTAAGGTTTAGCGCGATTTCTTCTAAAATGGTTTTTTTTTGTAACTTTTGAAACGTCACAGAAAAAAAGTTATACCGAAAATTCCACGATGACCTGTTTGGAGCAGCGAAACCCTAGAATCCAAAGCTCTGATACCAAATGTTATGAAACTAGCTCAAGAAAAGATAGAAAAGATAGATCAATGCCTTAGAATTCAGCCTCTTCGAGGGGGCAACCTCCTTTACATTACATAAACGAAAAATTCTTTGATATACAAATGACAAAAGCTCCTTTCTATATATAGGAGTCTAAGGAGTCACAATATAATCCAGCCGACCTAACAATAATAATATAAAGCCACAAAAATAACAATAGAGGGATTCTATGGGGCACATAAATAATAGTATGGGGGTAATAGGGGCACAACAATATAAATAAGGGGTATAACTACAATAGTAATGGGGTAATCACTAGTATTATAGGGACCCAACATTGAACCTGAAGAGGATGTTGAGGAAATCCTTATGGATGAGGAAGACATTGACATGGGGGCGGAGGATGTTGACATTGAGGGGTTCAACCCTATCTCTAAGTTTCCCAAGTACATTCCTCTGCAAAAAGGAAAGACAAAGGTTCCAAAGGACATTAATGAAAGCAAGGTCGTGCTACATACACCCTTACTGCCAGAAAAAAATCACCTTTGAAGGACCATGCCTGGGGCATGTCCCCCTGTTTAAATTGGAGGATTGGGATTTGGCTGATATGGAGCACTTTCCCTACTTAGCCATAGATCAACTCATGCACTGCGTCTTCTACAAAGACTCTAGTGTGACCACGTTGGAGCCAATAATATGGGTAAAAGGCGTGGATAAGGCTGATCTGTTAAACATGTTGTGGGTACCACATTAAAACCGCATGCCCATAACCATGATAGTGATCAAGCAGTTGTTGTGCTTGGTGGACGATGGGTGCCTGTGGCTAGACGAGCTGATACCAATCAATGACATGCTAATCCATAGGATCACTTGACTTCTTCATGCACGAAAGAATCTGGCCATTGCATCTGGAGGAAAGATAGGTGAGCATGACCTCGCCAAAGCAATGAAGGATAAATTTAAGTTTGCAAAGAAGCCGCATGGCTACTCCATCACTAGCATATCCAACCCCATGGTCAAGGTAGCCGCTTAGATCCTGGCAGGAAAGATTATGCGGAAGTGTCGCATAGATGAAGTGCCAGCACTAGTGGTGTCTTTAGAGGCCTAGTGCGTAGAGGGCATACAGTTCAACTAGGCGTGCTACCTCTGTAGTGAGTTTCTTGCTAACTATAGAGAGGCATAGGATCAAAGAAAGATGTTTCATTACGCATGGCTGCTGCTATCCATACTGATGGTTGCATGGGAGTTACTAGAGGATAGTCAGTTTCCTCTGGTCACGTAGGACCTACCGGAAGCGGAAATTTCGCTTCACTCTAGGTTATGAAGGACCCTCAAAGGGTTAAGTACAACAATGTCTTTTGGATCTTGATGGAGATGAATATCCACATGGCTATTGGGCATGGGATCCCCCACAGCAGGTTTTTGGGCTCAAAGCCCAAGTTTTGGACAATTGTGGTGTAGAACTCCGCAAAGTGCGGGCGGAGAGCGCGAAGTGTACAATCGAGTCATAGGGTTGTCCACCCTAAGAATTGTAATTTAATGTAAATTTGTGTCAGCCTACCCATGGTCTGCGGAACATGGGATTGTATAAATAGAGTGAGGCTCTAAGTGTAAAGATAGTTTTTAGCTAAAATTGGAAAACATATAGAATAGCGAAGGCATGGTTAGAGCCTAGAGTGGAAAGTTGAAGTGTACTAGGTCGTAGTAGTAGGAAGAGGCTCTGCAACTGAGTGTGCAGAGGCCTAGTAGAGTCTTCAGCTGAGTGCGCGGACCCCTACAGTTGAGTTCATAGGGCAGAGTCGGGTCTGTACTTGGGATTGAAAGATAATAAAGAGAATTTTATTCTGTGCATCTATTCTTAAATCTTTATGTTGATGTCATATATTACTTTTACTCTGTTTATTTACTACGCACACTTGACGAATACTCCTATGAATGCTTATCTATGAATTTAATCTAAGTAATCAGCTAACAAAGACTAATTAAGAAAGACTTGGGTAAATAACACGGGTTGCGCTGTGGCTAGACCTGCGCAAAGACAATATCACAAGGTGCGGGGTGCCCGTAGGTGCGGGTAGCATAGTAAGAACGGAGGTTGGACAGCATACCAATCACCTCATATCAGACATCCCCAGGGTGCGGAAACTTGGTTCCAACACCCTCCCATACTACTTCGGGTGAGACCTCAGTTCACACTCCACGGATTGTTGCAGAAAGGGTCAATAGTACCAAGATTTGCTTAGCTAAATCACTTCGGAACTTGGGTTAGGCCCCACTAAGCCAAAAAATGGTTTCATTGCTGGGACTGGGATCTACATAAGGGATGTCTGATGTCGTGCCATTGGAACCCAACAAAGAAGGAAATTGAAAAGTGGTTGGATAAGAAGATTCACAAGTTCGCGGTGCAGGAAAACAGAAATCCACGGGAATATAAGGAACAATAGTTAGATCACTATTTGTACACTGAAATCCACAAGATTTTCTTTGCATCCTTTCTGTCAGAGCTGTATGAGTGGATCGCGAAGTTAGCAAACAACCAAGGAAGGTGTAGGCTTGAAAAACCACTAGTGTGTACTCTAGAAATAGTGCACAAACCAGAAGCCTCAGACGATAAGATAACATGAGCTGTGGACCACTAGATCAACTGAATAATAGGATGATTTTTAACTGAGTTTGCAGTGGAAACGAGTGTCAGTTACAGTGAGGCAAAGAAACATTTTCTCAAGGGACCGCAAGGTAAGTATATTAAATCTTTAAATACTTGGATTAAGATGCTATTATGTGAAAAACAGGTTATGTGAATAAATTAATGTTTGGGACTATGCGGAGTGGAAAGAGATACAAAATTGGAAGTAATGAAGAATTAGAAACAATCCCTTAGTTTCACCCTCACGGGAGAGTGAGGAAGAGCTTGTGAAGGTCTCTCCGAGAAGCACGGTCAATTTGATAAGACAGCACATTCCACAGTTACCTCTTCCACCCACACCGCCACATGCTTCACCTCCCTCACCTCCATCTCCACCCGCTCCACCTGCACCACCTCCATGATTCAGTATAGAGAGTGCGATCAAACTACCAGTATTCAAAGGAGCAGGGAATGAAGATCCAGACCAATTCTAGTTCATGGTAAGAGCAGTATGGGAAGCACAAGGTGTCATAGACAACAATATTAAGAAGGCTACATTAGTGAGCACGCTACAGGATCACGCATTAACATGGTACATCAAGCACTCTAAGGACCACCCAAATGTAGGGATAGCAGAGATACAGAATGCATTGAAAAGAGAATTTAGTAGGCCAAAATCAGAGATGCAGTTGATCATCGGGTTTAAAGAGATTGCGATGGTTCCAGGCAAGACCCCCCGGGATCTGGACCAAAGGCTAAAGAGTATGATCCACGAGGCCAATATGACATTAACGGATGCACAACATCGTGCATGGTTTGTAGCATCTCTGGCATTGCACTTGAGGAAAACGTTGTCACAGCATAAACTTTCCACCCAGGCCGAAGCATTGGAAATGGCAATGAGATTACATGAGACCCTGATACAGGACCCTACGTTGGGAGTTCAACAAATCCACACGCAACTACAGAACTTGTGTTTGGAAATGCAAAGATTGAAGCAGGATAGGGTACCACAGCTAGAGGTGCGCGAGAAAGTATGGTGCATAAAGTGCAAAGGTCAGGGCCATGACAAGGATCACTGCCCAGTATTTGCAAACTACTTGGCAGGAGGAGGGCCAATGCCACTGAGACCAGAGGAGTAGGTAGGGCTGAGTACGACACCCGCTTTATCATGCGTGATCTATCAGATAGGAGGGAAACACATGACGAACAATTTTCATTTGCTGTAGAAATATACACAGACACCCCAACAATTGTTTTGTAATTTCTGCAGGTAAGTAGGCCATGATGAGTTCACTTGCTGCAATTACGAACTAATGATGGATTGGACCCCAGCCTATAGGATGCAGACTGAAACGTGAGCTATCAACCCAGATGCAGGGATGGCGTGCTCTAGATTTCAGGGGCAAGGTTGAGGACGAGGTGGAATGGGACCAGGAAGGGGCTGTGGACAGTTAATTTGTTACAATTGCGGAGGACCAGGGCACTATGCCCGTGATTGTACCAACCCGACGAAGATATCCTATATGTATTATGCTCAGTTTGATTATGAAACCATATATTGTCCTACGTTTATCACAAAGATGTGTGAAAAGGGGGTATTCTAACCTCCCCTGACTCAGAATATACAAATGATGAGGTCTGAGCTGTGCGAAGAGGACCCGAATGTAAACATGATGCTCAGAAGCGATACGGCCATGGGAGAGAATATGGGGAAGCAGCCAGAGGAAAGTACATGGGTTCGCAAGGCTCCTACAAAGGAACTCGAGTTTTACTTAAAACGTGCAAAGGAGACATTCATGGAAGCTAAGAAGAGCTTCGTATAGGCCTCCACTTCAGGTAGTAAGGATCAACCAAAGCCAGGAATGGACCCTTCAATGCTCACTAACTTTCTGGAGACATGTATGAAGCTGCTGCGTGACAACAAGGCAGTCAAAGGACTACAAGAATTGATCACCAGGTGCACAGGGTTAGGAGAACCATGCGTAGTCAGGAAATTAGGAAAGCATGCATTACGCACTAGAAGGAAAATGAGGTTGACTGAGCAGATTGGTGAGTATGAAATGGATCAGGTAATACTAGATCTAGTTTCGGACACAAATGTATTACCAAACAAAACATGGGAATGCATGGGCAGACCCTTGCTACAATGGTCCCCTATTCATAATTGAATGGCGAACCAATAGAATATTTTTCCCATGGGGACGTTGCAAGGGGTGACAGTTGATATTGAAGGCGTGAGCATGCAGGTGGATTTTGAGGTAATGGAGATTGTCAATGACAACAATCCCTATTCCGCACTGTTAGGGATAGACTGGGACATCGATATGAACGGAGTCATCAACCTAAATAAGCACAAAATGATCTTCGAGAAAAAGTCACTACGCGTAGTAGTCCCACTGGACCCAGCCGAAGGAGCACGCTACACTAAACCAGTGCGTGACGATGAAAGTGACGATGAGCTTGATTGTATTTACAAGATAACTATGTAAGACCAGGATTGGGTGAATCCGATTGCATATGGGAGAATCTCTTTGGAGCATGAAAGCTCCTGCACTTTCGATTCAGACAAAGAAGTGGAGCGATGGAAGAATCGATTGCACGAAGTGACAACGCTGAAATGAAACATGAGAGTTAGATCACTACGTTGCATGACTACAGAGGCAAGAGAGCTACCAACATATGATGGATTGACAGTGGTGGATGAATTCCAGACAAAATTTGAAAGCGCGGTACCCGAACAACAGCGGTTCAATGCATTGAAGTGGGCACTATGCACAACACCTGTGTGATGGTGGGGTACACATCAAGGAAACTTTGAGGATTGGCATGCATGTAGAAGGATGATGCGCCTACGGTTTGGAAGCCCCCAGCTTTGAACAAGAGTCATTCAGCAAGGACGGAGCAACTTGCGCACCCATCTATCTCGATGGGTACAGACATGTGCGGGGAAGCGAGCATACCAGAACATGATACAGCAGTAGGAAAGGCGACGTGCACCACAAATGTTCCACATAGAAGCATTCAAGAAGTTATGGGGACTCTTGAACAGAGTTCACCAGGTGAGAAAAACTGATTGGGACCTGCGTGTGCCAACAATTCGATGGGCCTACAAGGCCATGGGAAAAAACCTGAGCGCGGATATGATTCTGAAACTAAAGAGTAGGGTCGAGACCATAATTTTGGAGGAAAGGAATCCTCACGCAATAACTCCCACAATTGGGACAGTATGCGAGGACTAGGATGAAGGAATTATGAAGCTACACGAGGGTGAATATATGCGAATTCAGGAATCCATTCTGTGAGGGAACCTTAAGATTCGCGAACTCGAAGAGGATCGAGTACGACTAAGGAAGAAATGCATGTTAACGAACGCAAAGATCAAAAAATTGGAAAATGAAATCATGCAACCATGTCACGTCAATAAACTAAGAATGATAAGACCAGATACAGACAACCATACTACTACATTAGAAGATTGTTGTTGAGCATTTGTGACTCTACTACCATGGTTGCGACCGCACCTTACCAGACAAAGTAAACAGGGGAGCGCACTGCATAAGGCATAACACGCAACGCTGATTGTCATGAGGGTAATTGAGGAGTGGCCGCGGACTAGGCTGGAAGGTGAATTGCAGTCTTGCACAGGTGGTGTGGCCACCTGACTAGTCATCAGAAGCATAGTCTCAACACTCCAAGCAGTTGAGAGAGAGCGCGGGACTATAAAAGAGTCTGTGTGGGAGTCACGCGATAAGGAGGGTACATGCAGGATCAGTATGTCACAATGGTCGCGGCTGCACATAGGGGGTTGTGTTGCTACATGGGTAGGCTAGGAGGTGACTGTTGTTGTCACTGTTCATGACAAGATGTCTAATTTAAGGCAAAGAGGAGCGGGTGCAGACAATTAAGGCATGAAGTCAAAAATAGATTTGTGACGATCTACCACCAATCTAGTATTAATGGGCGAATATGGGGGGAACGGTTGAATTTGAATTCAAAAAGGCCTATAAATCATATGTAGCTATCTAGCGAACAACCCTTGGCATTTTGAGAATTTAGTTGTTGCGCTATCAAGTGGGTATGGACCTTATGAATTTGGAGGCTTTGAGATCAAGTTTAGTGTTTGAGACACTGCCGAAGGAGACACAGGACTCTTGAATAGAATGACGTCGAAAATCGAGGAAGCTGTGCAGAGCCTTATGTTGTAGGGGGGGATGCACTAGAAATGCCAAAATCACCCCGGATGTCGAGGCCCAAAAAGGATCCACAGGCAGCAAGACCATTCCACATGTCCCCACGAAATCTGTGGTTTGGTAAACTGTCTATGGAAGACAAGGGCAAGATTGTTAATCTTGAGACAAATGATGAGGGGTAGGACCTCCAAGATTTCATATAAGAGATCGAGGTAGATGAAGAAATGGAGGAAACATTCAACCGGTGCACGCTGTAGCAAAACTTCCTAAGTATGTCCCTCCGTGAAAGGGGAAAGCAAAAGTACCCGAGGATTTGGATGCTAGTAAGAGCAAACTCGAAACCCCACTCCTCCCAATGGAATTTTGATTGAAGGCTTGGTCCTAGGCCGCATGCCCAGGATAAAATTTGAATATTGGGACCTCATGGTTGGTGAAAAGTTCCCACATTTACAGAATGAGAACCTCATGACACAGAGCAAAGAGGGGTCTGTTACAACACTAGAACCACAGAAATGGCTACGCAGTGTGGAGAAGGCTGGGCTACTCCATCTACTATGGATTCCGCATTTTCACCACGCACCAATTACGATCTTTGTCATCATGTAGCTGCTATTCCTGGTGCATGATGGGTACCTATGGCTGGAGGAGCCCATTCCATAGGATTTCTTGGCTTCCCTATAAAGGAAGGGACCTCACGGAAAAATAGTTGGCAAAAGCGGAGATTTGGTTCTATCCAAGGCTATGAAAAAGAAATACAAGTTGGAAAAGAAGTAGAGAGGCTATGTAATTAGTAGCATTCTAGACAAAGGGGTGCATGTAGCCATCCAGCTGCTGGCCAGGAAGGTGATGAGAAAATGTTGTGGTAATGAGGTACTAGCGACAGTCATCGCGCTGGCCGAACAATGCAAGGAGGGGGTCCAATTCAACTGGGTTGCCTTCCTCTGTGAAGAATTCCTCACCAACTGCAAGGAAGTCCAGGAGTAGGGCAAGACCTTCCACTACACGTGGTTGCTCTTTTCCATCGTACTAGTGTCAGGGGAACTGCCTGAGGATAGTCAGTTCCCTCCTCTTGAATAGGACTTGCCAGAGGCAGAAAAATACTCATCACTCTGGGCGATGAAGGATGCCACGCAGATCCACGAGACCAAGATCTTATGGGTGCTCATGGAGGTGAGCATCCAGATGTGGATCAATAAGAGGTTGCACCTATCCCCATAGTGTACAACAACCTGCAGAGCTTTGTCTTCAAGGCGGATATGCACAATGTGTACATAAAGGTGCATAAGGATTTGACACAGAACTGGACCAAACTGTCATTCATCGCGATTGATGATGCCATCTTCACTGTGCTCGACTCATGGCCACTTGAGTGGCATGCCTTGGATCTAGCGACATGCAATAAGACAATAGTACAAAAATAGAAGGCTACCACCAAGCTGCTGGCTCAGCAGAAGCGCAACGAGCAGTTGGCTGAGGAGGTAAGGGCTTTCCGCGAGGCAGCAAAGACCGTCGCAAAGTAGACCAAGGGTGCCAAACAAGTAGCAACAACACAAGCAATAGGGGCGCCATGACGTGGAAAGAAGGGGGCCTGGACTTGACCATGGGATAGGGAATAGAGGACATAGCGGAAGGTGTGGACCTAAGCATGACATTTGCACAACTGAAACGGCCGCATGGTATAGAACGAGCAGGCCCATTGAAGAAGACCAAGGCTTCCAAACTGGACAATGAACCTATTAAACTGATAGAGGGTGACCTCTACAACATCGATGATACAATTTGCGGGGTCACAAGGGAAGCGCTCCAGGAAGTGATGATGGAGTAGAAGAATGTGTTGGGGGCCCTTAGGGCGTAGCTACAGCAACTCTAGGCACTACCCCCATAGGAGGGAACGGTAGCCGCCTATGGTGCCAAAGGAATATCAGCAACAGAGCAATTGCTGCGGGCCAAGATGGCCAACACTGCCACACTGCCAGAAGGAGCACTGGCAATGAATAACATGGAGGGCAGAGCCGCGATGGGCCGGATCAAGGGACTTGGCCTAAACTTGGCTGCCCTTCTGCGGGATATATTAAACCAGCTACAGGACGAAGTGACAATAGAACTCCGCACTAGGGAAGGACATGCAATACAAATGCTCAGTGAACATCGAATCAATATTGAGCAACTTAGTCTACAACATGATGAAGTGCTAGTGCAGAATCAACAACTGGAACAGATAGTAGAGGAGGCATTTTGTCATGCTCTAGAGAAAGAAATTATGACAGACCTACCAGTTGGAGTGTGAATTCACAGATTGGCCAGTGGATTCCTTGAGGCAAAGGAGGAAGCAATGAGGATACAGCGAGACCTCAACCTCCAGGTTTCTAAACTGTGATTAAAGGCGCAGCCATAACCCCCGGAAGTTAGGGAATAGCACACTGGAACTATCCAAAAGGGTTGGAGGAAATAGGACAAGCAGTTCAGAACTATACTATGATGTTGGAAGAATCCTTAGTGGCCCTCAATTCCTTACAGGATGACCCCACCATACAGTGCCTGGAAACAAAAGCATGGGAGCTTCAAGTGAAGTATGATAGTGTGTGTGGAACTTCATAGACAGTTGTCCTGACTCAGTGGCTGGCAAAGCTACAACATGTGAAGGCATTGAAGGAATAGGTGGATGCCGCACGACAGAAAGAGGCAATACTTAAAGCACGCATCCAGCCTTGGGTTGATGAGGCTTTCCACATCACTGTCAATATCAAACGAAAGCCCGTACAAATGAAGGTGACACATGCATTAAGACATGGATTTTCCCCTGAAAGCAAGCATTCGGTAGAAAGAGTAGAGAAGATCTAGCAGATGGCAGAACAATGTGCTGTGGACCTTCGCGCAACACAGGCACAATTGGAAGGGCTCCATGCCAAGCTCAGCGCACCAGTAGAGTGACTCAGGACAAGTCACGATGATTGTGTTGGGGGCCTATTGGGCATGGGATCCCCCGCAGCAGGTTTTGGGGCTCAAAGCCCAAGTTTTGGTCAATTATGGTGTAGAGCTCTACAAAGTGTGGGCGCAAAGCACGAAGTGTACAATCGAGTCATAGGGTTGTCTGCCCTACGAATTGTAATTTAATGTATAGTTGTGTTGGCCTACCCATGGTCCGTAGACCATGGGATTGTATAAATAGAGCGAGGCTCTAAGTGTAAAGATAGGTTTTAGCTAAGCTTGGAAAACAGATAGAATAGAGAAGGCATGGTTAGAGCCTAGAGTGGAGAGTTGAAGTGTACTAGGTCATAGTAGTAGGAAAAGGCTCTGTAGTTGAGTGCGCAGAGGCCTAATAGAGTCCGTAGCTAAGTGCATGGACCCTTGCAGCTGAGTGTGCAGGGCGGAGTCAGATCTGTACTTGGGATTGAAAGATAATAAAGAGAACTTTATTTTGTCCATCTGTTCTTGAATCTTTATGTTGATGTCATATATTACTTTTACTCTATTTATTTACTGCGTGCACTTGATGAATACTCGTATGAATTCTTATCTGTGAATTTAATCTAAGTAATCATCTAACATAGACTAATTAAGGAAGACTTGGGTAAATAACATGGGTCGTGTTGCGGCTAGACCTGTGCGAAGACAGTATCACAAGGCGTAGGGTGCCCGCAGGTGCGTGTAGTGCAGTAAGAATGGAGGTTGAACAATGTACCAATCACCTCATATCAGACATCCCCAGGGTGCAAAAACTTGGTTCCAACACCCTCCCATATTATTTCGTGTGAGACCTTAGTTTGCACTCCGCGAATTATTGCTGAAAGGGCCAGTAGTACTGGGATTTGCTTGCCTAAATCACTTTCGAACCTAGGTCAAGCCCCACTAAGCCAACAATGGCCATCAACCACAAACCATGGTTTTTGCTGACCATTTATGATCAGCTGGCAGAGTATGTGGAGTTCAAAGTGGACTTCTACCGAGTCTCCATGCATGCACAAAAGGATCCAGAAAAAAAGTGGTATGACCTTCCATACCTAGCCATAGAAGACGTGGTCACATCAGTCCTCAATCACTGGCCAACAGATTGGCACACCGCTTCGGACTTGACAATTAGGTCTAACAAGTCTGCAGCATAGCGAAATAAAGAAGAGGCCAAGCGGAAGATGGAACAATTAGTAGAAAAGAGGAAGAAGGAGGCTGAGGAAAAAGTAAGGGCAGAGTGCGCTGCTAAAAAATAGATAGAGTTGGAAGGGGAATGTGATTTTGATAGGAGTCAAAAGTCGCCTTCCCCAAAAACAAAAGAGGAGGATGAATAGCAGATAGGGCAGGGAAGAGCGAACCCAGAGACTACTACGTTCTAGATTAAGTGCAACAAGGAATCAGAGAAAGTAGGGCCGCGGAAGAATTCCAAGGCCAACAAGACTTCCATCAACCCAATCACCTTGACAGAAGGTGATATAAATGAAATTGGTGATATGGTGAGGGATGTCACTGTGGAATTGCTATAGCAGTTTGAGCAGCAGCAGAAGTAGACCTTGGGTGCCATTCAGACAGTTTGTACAAGATTTAGATCTAGGCATCGCAAGTGCAAACTAGTGTGGGTTGCAGTATCATGGCATCAACCAGCATGGTGCCTAGGACAGTTGAAGCAACAGAAATGGTTCACCTCATGGACCCCCAGTTTATTGTGTTGCCAGATGGAGCATTGACCACAGAATCAGAAGATGATCAGGCCACTATCTGCACCCTCTAGAAGGTTGGGCTAGACTTGTCCACGCTTCCAAGAGAATCCCTTCACACCTTGCATGATGGTGTGATCGTAGAACTTCAGGCTCAGGAACAATGAGCATTGAATGTCATCAATGAGCAGAAGGTGAACAATGCCCAAATGTTTTCCGAGAAGACTTCTACCATCGATATCTTTAAGGATATCATGCCAAAGAATGAGTGCACTACCAAGGTAGTGATGGAGGCATGCAGGTTTGTCCCCAAGTTGGATATTCCTGAAGATGCACCGGTGGATGAACAAATCTGGAAGCTCGCTGTTGGAGTGCGCAAAACGAGATCAGAGCTGGACAAGGTTCATTCAGACCTGAACCTTAAGATTACAGAACTTGCATTGAGGGACTGGCCCTCGACTCCGCCAGAGGTAAAGGAGCAACACAAGGCTATTGTAAGAGATGTAGTAGCCACTATAGATAACACAGTGAAGGAGTGCACAACGCTCTTCGAGCAGGTTCAAAGTGGTTACCAATTTGCAGGAGGATCCTACCTTACAAAGGTTGGAAATGGAGGCCTGGGAGCTGTAGTAGAGATATGATAAAGTCAAAGTGACGGTGAGCACCGTCACCCTTACGCAAAGGCTAGAAAAACTACAGGAGGCAAAGGTTCTAAAGAAGTAGGTGGATGCAGCAAGCGAAAAGAGGGCATCCTCAGGGCTAGAAAAGGGCCTTGGCTTGATGAAACCTATGCACTCACAACCACCATCGAAGGAAAACTGGCTAGTCTGCAGGGAACATAGCAGAAGGTACAAGCAGATGGAGCAGGGCCAGTAACAAAGCAGCTAGTCAAACAAATGAAGTAGGCGACAACACAGTGCATCATCGAAGTTGCAATGGTACAGGTGGAGCTGGGAGGACTTCGTGACAAGATCTCGACACCATCAGAGTGAATCAAGGGTGAGTCACTTGATTTGTATTGGGGGCCTATTGGGAACAAGTACCCTGGGGTCAATTTTGGGGTCAAAAGCCCAAGTTTTGGGGCTAACAGCCCAATTTTTGTGTAAATTCTCCGCATTTTGTGGTCATGGAGCGTGAAGATGTAAATAGTTACTAAGGGTTTTCCACCCTTCTTTTGTATAAGTCATATTGGCTCTAGAGATCTACCCATGGTCCATGGACCATAGGGTTGTATATAAAGGGAGTCTTAGAAGAGACTAAGGAAAGTTTTTTGGTAAGGCGTTTTGGTGCTATGTTTTAGGTATGGGTCTATGAGAGCTAAGAGTGAAGAGTCTTAGCATAGGAAGAGGCTTTGCAGCTAAGTGCGTAGAGGCCTAGGGTAGAAGTCTATAGTTGAGTGCGCAAACCCCTGCAGCTGTGTGCTCAAGGAAGTCAGACTCTGTACTGGAAATCTTGATTATTAATAAAGAGGAATATTCTACAATTATATGTGTATGCATTATTTTACTTCTGTTATGATGGTTGCAGTTATGTTATGTTGAATACTGGAGTATGAAGTAATGCTATATTGATGCGCGAATCTATGTATTTTACCTTGTCATATGAACGCAAGTAGGAATATTTGTTTACGCGAAGATAAACATAATGCATGTTAAAGTAACCAATACTTAAGTGAATCTGGGTAGATACAAAAGTAAGAGTAGTTACACTATTTACGGCCTGCAAAGGATGATCGAAAACTTGCACAGAGGCTTCAAGGATGAATAAGAGAAGTACTTTGATAAGCCCTAAAGGGATTATCAATCTATGTGAAGGAAGGTTAGGGAAAATAACTGACATCACAACCATCTCAAGGTGCAGAAACTTGGTTCCTGCATCCCCCCATACTACTTCGGGTGAGACTTCAGTCCGCACTCCGTGGATTGATGCCGAAAGGGCTGGTAGTGTAGGGATTTCTTTGGATGCTTAGCGCTAAACCTGGGTCAGGGCCCATCAAGTCAACAATAGGAAATGTCGATGATCGAAAGAGCATTAGTGGAGGTGCATTCTATATGGGTTCACGGCTAGTGTCTTGGTTCAGCAAGAAACAAAGTTTGATTGCCTTATCTACCACTAAAGAAAAATATGTGGCTACTTCATCTTGCTACACACATCTACTTTGGATGGTACAAACATTGCAAGACATTAAAATCACATGTACTCCACCCATTTCCATTCTATTTGATAATACAAGTGGCATCAATATTTCAAAAAATCCTATCATGCACTCCAAGACCAAGCACATACCCATTAAGTACCATTTTCTACGAGAACAAGTGCTTGAACAAAAAGTTAAGTTGGAGTATATTCCCTCCAAAGAACATGTTGTTGATATATTCACCAAACCACTTCCCAGAGAAACTTATGAATATCTCAGACAAAAGTTGGGAGTAGTTGTTGCATCATCCTGTTGTTAAATCTAGTTTTTTAGAGGAAGGTTATTATACACGGGTTTCATGAAGTATAGTTGCATATACACGTCGGTTTTTGTGGCTGAAGAAGCATATATGTTTTTTTGACAGAAAAATAGTGGGTCAGACTCTAATATGGGTGCTCTGTCTGATATTGATGGTTACAGTCTGATGATATGCTTTGTTCATTGACTTTTATCTAATTGACAAAGATGCCTTGATGAATAACTTGTTGACAATTCACATGTAGCACAAGTTTAGGAGGAGCATTAGCCTTCACACACATTTTGCATTGTTGGAATCATGGTTGTTGAGTTCAGTTATGGCTTCAGATACTTATATCATTTGTTGCATAAGTCATGGGTGTGATATGACTTTTTCTGTCATGGTCAATATTTGAATGAGTCCTATTGGACATATGATGTAATTTGTATCCCTACTTTGCATGGGATGGATGATGTAATAATTTTTGTATTTATATCATGTATAAACAATCGGTATATCCCCACTTGATTGGGTGGCTGAGTCAAATATGGTGTATCCCCACTTGGTTGGGTGATTGATGTATGAGTCATTGGTCATAGGGAGGTCATACTCACTTAGTTGAGTTATAGAATGATGCTATTCTTTTGAAACATATCTTTGAAAACACGGCATGCACTTAGGGGGAGCATGGATAGCATAATTTATATCAAAGGGGGAGAATGGCTTGGTCCACCCTTTGCCATTGATGTCAAAAGGGGAGAGTATTTTGGTGTTGCTTGTTATCTGTAACAGTTTCTACATCTTGCAGTAATCAACACCAGCATGGTTGCCATCAAGTCCAAAGGGGGATATTGTTAGCATTATGATAAAGTGTTGTCCTTGAAGGCAAATCACTCATAGGTCAGTTCAATTTTGAAGAAAGGAAACCCACAGTGTAAAAGATCCATTCAGATGTAACAGGGCATTAGTACAGAAGAAGAGGAAGAAGGAACTAAAGTCTACTAATCAAAATGAAGAAGTTGAAGGTAAAGGATGGTGAAAAGTAGTTTAAGATGTATACGCAGGTCCACTTAGTCAAAACATCGTATACATCCTAGTTCACAGAAAAAAAGAGCGTATATGTATACACACACTTTCTTATACGTATACACACACTTTCACAAGAATCAAAGCACATATATGTTGGAAAATCAAGGAAATCCAAGAGGAGACAATACCAGGGGTCAATACCATGGTATTAGCTGACAATATTGAGTGGAGTAATAACTATTTGATCCCGTCCAAGGATACCATGGGTCCTAAGTGGTTTTGGTCTGAGGTATTGAGAAAGGCCTAAAATTGTATAAGGAGGAGAAGATCACAAGGCCAGTGTGTGCAAGTGAAAGGGTTTCTAAGGAATACTTCTATCTAAAGTATAATTTATGTTACAAGGGCTATATTTGTGATTTGATATGAAATATTTTGTGCACCTTGAATTCAATGTTGGATCAAGATCATGAGACTGGAAATTACTTATCATTGAATGATTTGATATTGGTTGAGATAGATTTGATTATGTACACCTGTTTTATTCTTTAAATGTCATGATCTGGGTTTATCTGAAGTCCAGAATTGTAGCAGAGTTATAGGTTAATATTTGCAGATCTATACGCTGGTTCATCTCAATAAAAGCATGTGTACATGCAAGTTCTACTCTTCCAAGTAGCGTATACAAAAGAAAAGCCTTTTCTTCATATCTGACTGATCTATCCGATTAGTTCTATTGTTTTACTGCTGTCTTTCAATGAAGTCTTCTTAGATCTGAATGTAAAACTGAATGCATAAGGATTTTTGTGTCTGATTGATTGATTGTATAAGTGAGAACGGTGATCTCTGCTACTGCCTATGTAAATATCTATAAATTGACAGTAGATGTTCAGTTTATTGTTGGTTGATGCAAACTTGAATTAGAAGTTTTATGTTTCAGTAGTTTTGAAGGTATACACAGGTTTGATTAAAGGAAGTAGCATATAAATGCAAGATAGATTCAGTAAAGTAGCGTATACATTATGATGCACGATTTTGAGGTTGTAGCTAGTTCTGAATGATAATGCAGGTTTCTTGGTTTAGCACAATGTTCTGGTTGTTAGAAAATTATATATTACAGAGAAATGGAATACAGAAAATCTTGCAGAAATATAAACACGGAAAACGCATAAAACAAGAGAGACACAGATATACGTGGTTCACTTAGTTTGGGCTACGTCCACGGAGAAACAACCAGTCCTTCTTTTATTATATTATCCAACAAACTGAAGAGATACAACCTACAGCAGATCCATTGTAACTCCCTCTTCGCTCTCAATCTCCTCTCTTTTCCTCACTCAGAATATAGATATATATAAACGTAATACAATTCCTTCATATATAGTGAGGGGTTCCCTTCTAGGGAAAAAAATCCTAAACTAAACATAACTTCTACTGTCAGATCATCTGCCTGATGAACGGCCCAGATTGACTAGAAATTACTAGACTTTTACAAGGCAATTTTACATATATTTTTAGCTTCAGGGCACTGCCCCCGATCCCCCGCTGGCCCTCGAACCCCCCAGCCAGAGGGGACCACCCCCCCCTCCCGAACCCCCGCGGGGGGACAAGTCGCCCCTTGCACCCCCCCACTTGGAGGGGTGTACAATCTTCCTGGGTTATACATCGACTGAAACTTATGAATACAGAAGATAATTAGGCTCCACACCCAACACTGGTGATAGTAATCTAACTGTTCAGATTATCTAATTATTGGTTGATGAAATTTGAAAGTTCTAATGGGTCGAGTATGAAAATTTGATGAGACGAGGCCTTCATGTGTATTGTTGTGTACTAGGAGCATCTAGTCTGAAAAATTTATGAAACGTTGTCCCTAGAGGAAGAGATAAGGTCATAGCCTTCTGTAGGTCGGCGCCTACATACTACTAAACACATTGGATAGTATAAGAGCTAGGGGGTTGTAGCTCCCTTCCAATAGAAACTGGAAATTGAGAGAAGGTTGTAGCCTTCTGCAGGTGGATGCTTGTGTACTGGTATGATTCTACTGACTAGTACAAGATTGTAAATATATTTTCTTATTATTAAAAGAAGATAGAGACGACAACAGCAGGTGGTTTCCACCCACATTGGGTTTCCACCTTAAATCTTGGTGTTCATGTGTGTTGCTTATGTGTGATGGTTTATTTTGTTTTTACTGCACTATTTAATAAGTTACTGATGAACTGGTTAAAGATCAACACATGATAAATTGACTAAATCACAAGTTCTTTGGGTATACGATGGTTTCTCTGATCATAGTAGCGTGTACACACTAGTTCACTTCACAGAAGTAGCGTATATAAATCTGTTTTGGAAATGAAAAATTATTGATCTGATAATACTGATTCACACCCCCTCTCAATATTATTTCCAACAACTGTTCGTGATCTTCCAGATATCATCATCCGAGAAAATACCATCTACAAACCATGTCAATTCAGTAAGAAAAGTAGAGTTCAATTCAATGCTAAAGAAAGATTAGCAAGTAAGCCTCTTAAACTCATTCATAATGATTTGTGTGGACCAACAAGGAAAAAGTCACCTCATGGAGAAGAATACTACATTTTATTCATTGATAATTTTCCTAAAATGTGTTGGATTGGTTTAATAAAACATAAAGATGAAGCATTTGAAAATTTTAAGGTCTTCAAAGCTTTGGTTGGAAATGAATTAGATCTAAAAATCAAATGTCTTACATTTGATCGGGGAGGAGAATTCATATCAGATGATTTTTTGAATTTTGTGAATGACATGGAATAAAGAGACAGTGCTCTGTTGCCATAACTCCTCAACAAAATGGGATGGTGGAAAGAATGAGTAGAAAAATTCAACAAATGGATTGAACTACGATTGATGAGTTTGGAACCCCTGACACCTTCTGGGGTGAATTTGCACATACTATAGTAAATATTCTCAACAAAGCTCATGTATGTGTAAATAGTTATCAAACTCCATATGAACTTTGTATGGTAAGCCTCCGACTGTAAAACACTTCAGATTTTTTGGAATCAAATGTTTCATTAAAAAGACTGATGAAAAGCTTGGTAAGTTTGAACCCAGAGGAGATGAAGGAATATTTCTTGGTTATTCATCTATAATTAAAGTATACAAATGTTATAATAAGATACTTCGAAAAATTGTTGAATGCATTGATGTTGTAATAGATGAAGCATGTAGAAATCCGAAACAAGAGACATCAACAAAGGAATATGATAATAATGAAGACGATGAATACTTTATCATATCAAACCGATATGATATAGAGGAAGAAACCAATGAAGCATTAGAAGAAGATACATCTGACAGGGAAAAGGCTCCATCTAGGTATGTTAAAAAAAATCATCCAAAATCTCAAATTCTAGGAGAAAAAGGGTATGGAGTACAGACAATAAGAATGCTTGTAGAATTTTCTAGTTATATAGCATTATTATCCTCCATAGAACCAAGAAGTTCAAATGAAGCTAGCATATATGAATGTTTGGTTAAGGCCATGGATGAATAACTTGACCAAATTGAAAAGAATTATACTTGGGAATTAGTTCCTAGGTCTCATGATAAAAATGTTATAGGAACCAAATGGATATTCAAGAATAAGTTGAATGAAAATGGAGAGGTAATTAGGAATAAAGAAATGCTTGTTTGTAAAGGGTATGCACAACAAGTAGGTATACACTTTGAAGAAACTTTTTCACCTATTTCTAGACTTGAAGCCATAAGAATGTTTCTTTCTCTTTCAAGTTTTTGAAAATTCAAAGTTTATCAAATGGATGTAAAATGTACATTTCTTAATGGAGATTTAGAAGAAGAAGTATATGTTGAAAAACTAGAAGGATTCACTAAAAAATTCTTTATATGAACTGAAACAAGCTCTGAGGGCATGGTATTATCGCCTTGACAAATATCTTCAACAATAAGGTTTCACAAAAGGATCTGCAGACAACAACTTATATACAAAAACTGAGAATGATAAACTGTTAATTATTGTTTTTCATGTTGATGATATCATCTTTGGAAGTAATGAAGAATCTATGAGTCAAAACTTTGCTTCTGTTATGCAACAAGAATTTGAAATGTCTTTACTTGGAGAACTAACCTATTTTCTTGGTCTACAAGTGCAACAAACAAAATATGGTAGCTTTCTCTCACAAACTAAATATCTCAAGCATATTCTGAAGAAGTACAGAATGGAAGATTCCAAACCAATATGTACTCCAATGGTAATAGGATGTAGTCTCAGTTCTAATGATGATTCTCCTACAGTGAATCAACCAGAGTACATATCTATGATTGGAAGTCTATTTTATCTAACAGGTACCAGACCAGATATCATGCATGCGGTAAGAATTGTTGGAAGATTCCAAGCCAATATGAAGGAATCACATCTTTAGGCAGTAAATAGAATATTCAAATATCTCCAAGGAACTCAATACTTTGGTCTATGGTATCATAAAGATATAGATCTCACCCTTTATGCATATACAGATGTGGATTAGGCTAGAAATGTTGATGATTAAAAAAACACTAGTCAAGGTGCATTTTATATGGGATCATGATTAGTATCTTGGTTCAACAAGAAACAAAGTTTGATTGCCTTATTTATAGCAAAAGAAGAATATGTGGCTATTGTGTCTTGTTGCACAAAACTTCTCTAGATGATGCAGACATTACAAAATATTCAAATTACATGTTCTCCACCCATATCCATTTTATGTGACAATACAAGTGTGATTAGTATCTCGAAAAATCCTGTTATGCACTCCAAGACCAAGCACATACCCTTTACGTACCACTTTCTATGTGAACAAGTGCTTGAAAAAAAGGTTAAATTAGAGTATGTTCCCTCCAAAGATTAGGTTGTTGATATATTTACCAAACCTCTTCCTAGAGAATCATTTGAATATCTCAGATAAAAGATGGGAGTTGTTCCTACCTCATCTTGCTGTTAAAACCAGTTATTTCAGATTCAGAGGGATGTTTCCTATACGTGGATTTCATGAAGCAGAGTCGCATATATACACGATTTTCTGTGTTGGTAGTAGCGTATATGTTTTTCTGATAGAAAAACAGTGGGTCAGACTCAAAATTAGTTTCTGACATGCCTGTTCAGTCTGATGTTGATGGATACAATCTGTTGATATGATTTTCTCATTGATGTTTATTTGATTGATGAAGATGCATTAATGAATGAATTGTTGACAATGCACAGGTAACAAAGGTTTAGGGGGATCATTAGCCTTCAAAACATTATGCATTGTTGGCATCATGATTGTTTAATTCAGCCATAGTCTTAGTTATTAATGTCATTTGATGAAAAGGTCATGTAAAGACCTATGGTGTAATAATATGTCTCTTTTTGTCATATTCTATTATTAATGAGTCCTTTTGGACATATGATGTAATTTTTACCCCCACTATGCATGGGAAGGATGATGTAATAATTGCAATTTTCAATCATGTATGAACATTTGGTGTATCCTCACTTGGTTAGGTGATTGATGTATGTATGAGTCATTGGTGATAGAAAGGTCATACTCACATGAGTTGAGTTATAGAGTCATGTTATTCTTTTGAAAAATATTTCTATAGACTCTGCATGTGCTCAGTGGGAGCATGGACAATATAGTGCATCTTAGCATGTACTAAGGGGCAAAATATCTTGGTCTTCACTTTTCCCTTGATGTCAAAGGGGGAGAGCATCTTGGTGTTGCTTGATATATCTAACAGGTTCTACATCTTAAAGTGATCAACACCAATATAATTGCCATCAAGTCCAAAGGGGGAGATTCTTGGAATTATGGTACATGTGTTTTCCTTGATGGAAACCCACATACAAGTCAGTTTAGAAATGATAATGGGAAATTCACATTGTAACAGGTATATTTAGAGGTAACAGAGTAATTGTACAAAAGAACAAGATGATGGGACAAAGGATTACAGATCAAAATCAAGAAATTGAGGAAAGAGAATGTCTTAAGATGTATACGTTGTTTACCCTAGTCCAAGTAGCGTATACACGTGGATACACAAAATAAATGGAGCGTATACGTATGCACGCAATTTCATAGAAGGAAAAGCGCGTATGGGATGGAAAATTAAGGTTAAAGAATACCAAGGGTCCATACCATGGTATTAGCCCACAATATTGAGAAGAATAATGGTTACTTGATCCTGTCTAAGAATACCATAGATTCTAAGTGTTGTTTTGGTGCATGATATTGACAAAGGCTCTAGTATATAAGGAGGAGAAGATCAAAGGAATATGTGTGCAAGTGAAAGGGTTTTTCATGAATACTTCTATCTTAAGTATATTATGTGTTGTAAGGGCTATGGTTATGACATAAATCTTAAATATCTTGTGCACCCTTGGATACAATGATGGAACAAGATCATGAGACCTAAAATGACTTATCATTGTTGGATCTAATAATGGAATCTGGATAGTCTAGATCTGATTTCTAACACATGTTTTATCCTTTATATGCTATGATCTGAGTATATCTGAAGTCTTGAAAAGATGCAAAGTTATAAGTCATTATTTGTAGATTTATACGTTGGTTCACCTCGGTGAAGCCACGTATACAGAGGAAGGGCTTATTGTTCAGAAATTACTGATCTATCTGATTAGTGTTGTTGTTTTATTGTTGTTTGTCAATGATGTCTTCATTAGATATGAAGTAAAACTAATTGTATAAGGAGACTGAGTCTGGTTGACTGATTGATTGAGTAAGAAGGGTGATATTTGCTGCTATCTATTTAGAACTTTGTAATATGACAGTAGATCTTCAGGTTGTCTTTGGGTAGTATAGTTTTTATTTCGGAAGTTTTATGGTTCAATATCTTTATAGGTATACACAAGTTGGGTTACAGAAAGTAGTGTATACACGCATGTTGGCTTCATTGAAGTAGTGCATACATTATGACATATGGTTTTTAAGGTTGTAGTGGGTTCTGGTTTTTGATGCAGTATTCTAGTTTCATCTTTGTGTTTTGGTGATAGTGATCTGACTGTTCAAATTGATTGATTGTGTTTTTCTTCAGATTTGATGGATTTCAGTGATTAATTGATGCAGATGTATTTTATTGTTATATTATAGTTGTGGTGATTGATTTTGAGCTTCAATGTTACTGATGGGTCTATTATGAAAATTTGATGAAACATGGCCTACATATTGTGTTGATGTGTACCAGGAGCATCCAATCTGAAAATATATGAAACATGGTCCCTGGAGAAAGAGTGAAGGTTGTAGCCTTCTATAGGTCAGCGCCTACGTACTGGTAAACATATCAACCAGTATAAGAGCTAGGAGGTTGTAGCTCCCTTCCAATAGAATCTAGAAAACGAGTGAAGGTTGTAGCCTTCAGTAGGTAGATGCATGCGTACTAGAAAAGGTTTGCACCAGTAAAAAACCTATAAACACTTTTCATTATAAGGATATTGAAGACTGAGACGACAACAATGGTGGTTTTTTCCCACATTGGGTTTCCACCTGAAAAATCTTGGTGTTCATGTGTGCTTCTTATGTGTGTTAATTTATTATGTTTATTACTACATTTGTTTACTACTTAGTAAATTCATCACACTCTAATTTAAGTTCAACAGAAAATTAGTTGTTTTACAAGTTTATTATCTATACACTAGTTCCATTCATTATAGTCATGGACATACGTTGTTTGACTTCTGTAAAATCGCGTATATAGTTTGAAAAGGGAAAATTATTGTTGAAAGTTTCAATACTGATTCACCAACACCCCCACCCCCACAACAGTATTTTTCCCAACACATTTCTTAAAAATTGGTCCTTTAGATCCCTAGAATCTACCAGAAGATTAATAAGTCTTCTTACATGTTGCAGTGAATATATGGATATTAGTAATTTTTTCTTCTTACATCACATCTTACTTTTAAGTATCAAAGAAATCTAGGCAAATAATTCTCAATCATTAATATATATGGGTCATAAGATCACAATAATATCTTCTAGGAAATCTTTCTAATGAGTGAATGGAATCAAGGTTGAAAATATAATCCTAAGAGGTGATCTAGATATAACAATGAAGGTAAGGGAAACATGGAGAGAAGGAGCTAAAAAAGATTCCCTAACTAGTTACTTTGTCTAAGATATGGCCATTTATATTGCATCCAAAGGTGTATAGTTTCATTTCAAATTTTAGAAATATATTTCATTATATTTTAATATTCCATTCCATTTTTAGGTAATTCAATGTTTTCTCCCTTTCTAATTTGCATGTGCACTCTTCCCAATTCCTTGTGTGATTTTGATGAATAAGAGAAAATGTTTTAATTTCTAAAATTTGTCCTACACTTTCTAAAATCTTGGAAGATTAGAAATAGAAAGAAAAATTAAATGTTTTAGGTAGAATTGATATCTAACACCAATCTTATAAATTTTAAATAAAATAAAAAAATAAAAAAAATAAAATAAAATAGTTTTTTTTTTAGTCATGTTGAAGTTTTGTGGGGAAAAACAAGGATTTTTAGGTTTAAAAACACTTTGAGGCAAAGAATAGAAGAGAAGGGGCCTCCTTGCTTTGTTCTAACATTTTTTATATCCTTTTTTTAATAATAAATTTGATTGAAAGTTAATTTATTAAATTGAATATCTTGAGTTCTTCTTAAATTATTTTCTACATGCAACTTTAAAGTTATAAAGTAACTTCATTGTAAAAGTGATTCTCACTTATTTTATAAAATAAGGTCACTCACATTAGAAAACTAGCTTATTTTTGAAAGTTAGTTTATAGATAAAGTTAAACAAGGAGGGAAAATTTGCTTTTATTATTTAGAACTCAATAACCCCATTGTGCACCCATCACCGCCTCACAAAACCTCCACTACTACACAACACATTGGTTCCCTTTATGCCTTAATTCAAAAGGGCATAACTTTTACATCCAAACTTTGTTTTTAATGTGTTTTTCTTTTTCTTTTTCTTTTATAAATTGCCCTTTTCTTATAGAGTTGTCAATCTAAACAATAAGTTTCTATTTTTGAATCCATATTTCTCTGATATTGTAATATGGCTAGTCTAGGTTATCCACTACTTACAAGTTCAAACTACTTCTAATCAAAAACTTGTATGGAAGATTTACTATGAAGTAGGGGACTTTACTAGGTTATTTTGGGAACAAAATAACCCTCTTAATGCAATAAAAAAAGTTAAGTGGGATAACAAAATGATGAATCATGTGGATTAATTGAGATGTGCATCTCTAGTGATATTTAGTTTCATCTTCAAGGAATGGAGATCTGAGATACAACATGATGATGGATGGAAACCATGTAAACATAATGATATTTGATTCCATTAGATCAAAAAACAATTGATTTCTTTAAATTCTAGTGATTTCTCTGGCATTGAATATTTTCTATCTAAGTTCAAAAAGACATGTACTTTTATTTGTAGAACGTAACATAATCAAGATAGATGGTCATATTACATATGTTATTTTTTCTAAGCTTTGGGATACATATTATTTTTTTGTATCTACTTTTCACTCCAACAAAAGCCTTTTATTAGTTAAGGAGATGCTTACAAAATAGCCTATTTTGAAGTTTATTGTGGTCCTTTGATTAGAGAATAGGAGTTCCATCAAATGGTTTTTAAATCCACCTTCTTTCATGAGGATCTACAAGAAGACATTTACATGGAATATGCTCTTTCCTATATTCATAATCATTCCAAATTTGTTTATCACTTGAAGAAGTATCTATATGACATTAAGCAAGATCCTCGAGCTTTCTATGCTAAAATAGAAATATCCCTTCTTGAAATCATCTTTTTTAGATGTCATTATAATATTAATGTCTATACCAATGAATTAATCATATAATAATATTTGTTCTCTATGTTTATGATGCTAAAATAGAAATATCCCTTCTTGAAATCATATTTTTTAGATGTCATTATAATCTCAATGTCTATACCAATGAAGTAATCATCTAATAATATTTGCTATCTATGTTGATGATGCTAAAATAGAAATATCCCTTCTTGAAATCATATTTTTTAGATGTCATTATAATCTCAATGTCTATAACAATGAAGTAATCATATAATAATGTTTGTTCTCTATGTTGATGACCTTAAGCTTTTAACCTATGTGAAATAAAATTTAAAAATAAATTTGAAATGATCAGCTTATGACATTTGCATTATTTTATTAGCCTACAATTCTTTCAAACCATGGAAATAATTTCCCTTTCTCAGTCTAAGTATGCATGTGACCTTCTTAACCACTTTTGTCATCTCCATTGTAGTCTAGATTCAAGCTTGATATCACATGTACTATGCCTAAAGTATAGGATACTCTATACTATTAGTAATTTGTTAGCATTTTGTATTTGACTCATACCCATCCTGATATTTCCTTTATTGTTGCTCTTTTTTCATAGTATATACAAACACCCTAAGAGAACCATTAAAAAGGAACAAAGATGATACTTCTATATATGAAGGGTATAATTTAATTTGGGATACATTGTAATTTAGGGGGACTCTTTTTAGGTTGGTTTCACTAATTATGATTGGGCTAATGACCCTAATAACACAATGTTTATTGAAGGTTATGCTTTTAGTCTTGATTTTGGGCATGTCACTTAGGTTTGTAAAAAGCAACATGCCCTTCTCTTTCTTCAACAAAATGAGAGTATTGAGTAATAGATAGGGGAAGCCAAGAATCCATTTGGCTTTGGAAGATCCTTTGAGTTTCTGGGTTTCAACAACAACATCCAACCACACTCTAATGTGGCAATCAAACCATCATATTGTTCCAAGATATAGTTCAACATCAATGAAACAAACATATTGAAATATGTATGTGCTTCATTGGGATCTTCTTAGTGATCATGTTCTCAAAGTGCTCTACTTGCCTACAAAATATCAAGTTGTAGATATTTTCATAAAGTTCCTTAAGGAAGCAAAGTTTTCAAAACTTTCAGATATCTAAGGAGTCTAAGTTCTCATTAAGGGTGGGGGGTGGGGGAGGCGGGGATTTTAATCCCTCCTTCCTTTTCCTAATGTGTCACCTTTATAAATATTTCAATCCTCTCCCATATTTTTCTTAAAGGGGGGATACTAGGATATTTAAACACTCAATAGTTAGTTTAGATCAACTTGGTCTAATGTGTTTATACATAGAGGGTTTTTCTTTAGTGTGCATTTGTAAGTATCTAATCCAATATTCATGATTATATTATAGACATAAAGTGATGTGACAGTTCATCATCTCTTTGATACTAATGGCTATTTGTATTTGGCTTAACATTTATTAGTCCATGATCCCTATATAAAGAGCATAGAAGGTCATGTGCTAATGATTAATTGTGAAAAAATCATATGTGATTTTTTTTTTACATTAATGTAATGCCTCAAGTGGTTGTATTCATTGGGGTTGTGGATTGTTTCTTTATTTGAGGTTTTTAATGATATAATACGCTAGTGAATTTATATTTGATATGTTTGTGTGAGCAATTGTCTTAAGGTGTTTAACATATGTTGGTATACCCTATTTATGAAATAGATCGAATCATGCTTCAAGAGGTTTAAGACAAGGATATTTGATGCCCCCCTTCCTTTTTTGTATGGTGGTAGAAGGCTATCACACGGAATGAGTCGTTCTTGCAGACAAGACCGACCTCCCTAGAATATAATGATATCTAGTGACAAGCAAGCCAATCAAATCCTATCTTTCTCTAAGTATGAAATTTATAAACAAAGGCAAACAAGTGTTTTAGGCCTACCTTGGGTCCAATGCAAGTTTGTGGAAGCCTCACTCCTTTGATCCAAATGAGCTCCCTTGTAGAAAATATGCAAACACAAACAAGCACACAAATTAAATAGCACCTGAAAAGCCAATATCATAAAGCACACTTATCATGATGATCAAGGAATTCATGAAACAAATGACATAAGACAATTTTTTGAGGAAAATGAATCTGATTATATTAATTTAAATCAAAGAAGAACTTTACAACCTGTGCCTTGATGCTGTACAAGCTCCTCCCAGGGTCCAACAAGAAGTCTCCTCTACTTTGACAAGTTTCACTCTCTTCCCAATGAAGCCAAAAGGTATGTGATATCTCCTCTCAATCTTAACTAGGAAGTCTCGATTCCACCAGCACAACCTGTGCCTTGATGCTGTACAAGCTCCTCCCAGGGTTCAACAAGAAGTATCCTCTACTTTGACAAGTTTCACTCTCTTCCCAATGAAGCCAAAAGGTATGTGATCTCTCCTCTCAAGCTTAGCTAGGAAGTCTCAATTCCACCAGCATTTACCCTAAAAAATGTTCAGCTTCTAACCTCTCTAGCAACCAGCCCAATGCCTTAATTTATAGTGCAATGGAGGGAAGTTACTAGGTTCACCTTCAAAGGGATAAAGCCCTCCTTCAAAGGGATAGCTCCTCTCATCAAGGGATTAGCTCCTTCTCTTTTGGGATGCATGAACTACCTAAGAGCGAACCATCCACGTCAAAATTCCTTCTAGAATCATCTAGAATTAACCCAAAGTGAGTTTTTTAGAATAAACTTGCGCCTTTTTTACTTTCACAGGGGTCTGCACCCACTCCTTTAGAGACAAAGCGGGCAGGTCCACCGGTAATATGAACAGGTGGTGCGGGACTACAAGTAACAGTTAGAGAAAGTGCGGAACCAGAACTTTAATGATTTTTAAGGTCTTTCTCTCATTTTCAAAGCTTGACATGAAGAGCTGAGGTCTGAGACTTGTTTAAGAGGATAGTATAAGTGATGATAGACCCATACTGACTGAAAATAGTCATGGTGACAATATTTTGTGTAACAGATTGCCCCTTAAAGTGCGAAGTCTGTAGTAGATGAGGATTTCATTTATCATCTAGGAAGAGTGAAGTACTTTATCATTTCGAGGATCATCTTGTGGAGAGCCCAGTTGGAACCTGTAAAAACATTCAATGCAAAATATATATATGAGATCATATCATTGCTGAGGTAGGCATTCCCATACTCAGATCAAAACTGACTAGAAAACTAACTACTGCTCTGATATAGGAATGATCTTGTAATACATCACAAGTATAGACACATGTAGACACATTATGGATGCAGCCATCTGTTTATGAATAGTCCACAGTATAATGAATATAAAATTCCTCGCAGCCTGGATGGTGGAAACTAGATCCAGGGTCTTCATTTCTACTTCCCAAAACTGTACGATTTTATCCATGCGAATGAATGTGTTGAAGTCGAACATGGTAGAAACCACTTGATTACTAGTCAATGATGTAAACTATTAAAAAGTGTGAGAGAAACCACCAGTAATGTCAATGGCTCTCAAAGTACTCAGTACAATCCATGAGATGTGAATAGATGTGTTGATGTCGAACATGTCACGGAATCCTTTGATCGAAGGTCAATGATGCAACCTATCGTCGAAGGCGAGAAACCTGCCATTAAGGCATGTAGATCCCAAGGTACTGACGATTTCTAAATCATCTTTCTAGATAATGAGCTAAAGTCGATAGAAAGCGATCCGTCGTAGGCAAACCCACAACACGGAATCATAGATCAAGTTTGAAGAAATTTAGTTGCAAGGACTGACTCAAGGATGGTCAAGATGGATGACAGATATTTTGCAGATGAATGGATTATTTGCACTAACCTCTTGAGCACATAATGACATAGCAGATGGTTTGATGACAATTGACCCAAAGTTAATACCCAGAAACCGGCTGAAGACTTTCAATATGGTTTGATCAACTATTAGGCAAAGGATTTCCCAACTCAGGTGAATAAAAGTGTCATGTTCAAGAGTGGTTACAAAGTATGAAAAACAGGCTCATTTTTCTCTCTTTTCCCCCACCATTTCTTGCAAGTACCTCTTTATTTTTGACAAGCTTGAGGAGGATAACATTTGCTTGATTATAAGCTCATCCTTCGGATGAGTCCAACTTAGTTTAAATTTGAACCCTAAGAAGGAGTGGTATGTTCCTATTTGTAATTGAACATGTCCTTTACTGTTAAATTTTAACGATTCCAGTATAGGAGAAACTCATCGTTTTTCAATTTTAGAGAGTCTGAAAAAACTTAAGAAGACTCCATGGTTGACCTTTTTCGTAAATTTGTGTCTCCCAAGCCTGAAAAAGTATAAAATAATACTTGAGAGAACTGCTTGATCATTACGACCAAGGAGTAATTTTCATAATTAGTGCCTCTGATCCGAAAAAGTAAAAAAACGATCAATGACACGTCATTTTATAACCAATATCGAATTTGAAACAACAAAAATTTGGCAATCTTTTCATGTTTTTACGGTCAGAAAAAGAGCTGTAAGTGGACCGTCTTTTTAGTTCCGTTTTAACGAGTTTAAAAAGAAAAACTCGGCGATCTTTTCATGTTTTAGGAGTCAAAAAAGAGCTTAAAGGTGACTCCAATGTTTTTTCGTCGAAAATGACCGATTTCGCCTGAAAAATCCGTTATCCTGAACAAAAACTCAAACATTACTCATACCTATTTAAAATGGATAAAAATGCTGCAAAAGTTACCTTTCTAATGTGAAACACAAACAAATTAACAACTCATTTATTCAAAAAACTTATAAAAAGGGCTTTCGTAAATTCATTTTTACCGTTTGAGTTTTGGGTGAGAAAATAGAGCTTTTGGTCAGAAACTTCCCGTGAAGATTGTGGAAAATCCGTCCGTTAGAATCGAGCGCTGTCTCCTCCAAGTAATCTACATCATCCTACTCTTTAATTTCATCCATTTCAAATTGATTTTTAGGGTTTCATTTCATTTTTTAGGAGCTTTTAGGTCAAAAAAACCCGCGCGCGGGGGTCCACAGGTATAACACAGGGGACCCATAGACCTTGACTTTTTCGCATAAGGAAAAAAGTCGGGGGTCCGCACCTGCCCTTAAGGCAACGTGTGGACCCACGCACTGTCTCTAACAGAGAGGGTGCGTACCCCGCGCAAAGGTTTTTTAAACATAACAAACTCAAATTTCACCCAAAAATTTCAATTTTACATATTCTAATTCGCCTTTTTGTTGAATGTAGAGTATACCTCATGCTTGATTAGTGAGAACAGGAGCATGAGGATGTAGATCTTGCCGTGATAAATCATCAACCTTCGATTGATGCATTGAAGGCATGCGACTTATACAAATTCTAGGCCATACCTGGCATGAGGGCCCAGGTGAACTTTCTGCAGTGGCTGGTAGACAGGTGGAGCATACAGGACCAGTGCTTCTTCATTGGTGGTCACCAGCTCGAAATGGAGCCATCAGACATATACTTTTTGACTGGTTTTCCTAAGAGAGGTGAACACTTGACTCTATTCGGGACTAGGCCAGGTGGCCAGTCTGTCGATAGCCTCCGGCTAGAGTTCTGTAACAACCAGACTAGAGACAAAGGGATAGATATCAAAACCATATCCCTTCCTGAACTCAAGGTAATAGCGTTTACTGTTACCAGGCTCTGCGGGAGCGCATCACTACATGTAGCCACTGGATCCTAGATGCGGATGGCAATTGACTGCTTTCGAGGCACCATCTTTAATTGGTGTGATGCTGTGTTGGCTAATATAAAAGGCCAACTGACTAGAGCCAAGAATGGACAACTGAAGACCTTTGGATGTGGTGCTTTAGTCATGAGCTTTGGTCTAGAGAGGGTCTCAATGTTGGTCCCACAGCACCTCACTGTTGGAGTTGGATTTCCTCGAGAGCCCAAACTGATGCGATGGGTTGCAGTTATGGCCCGTCATCCTGAGGAGGGGACAGAGGTCGTTCGATTCACTCCTGAGTATTTCCATTGTTTGGAAAACCAGGTTTTTGCTATTCAGGACTTTCCTTATGCTGGGGTAGATTTTCGTGGTGACCCAGACATGGCTCTTCCACCAGGAGAGCAATGGGATGACTCATGTAAAATCATTTTCAACATTTTGCTGATTTAATTTTTTTTGTTTTTATCTCGTCCCAAAATTGATAGTAAAAGTTTCAAATGTAGATGTAGGTCCATGGTGACCAGCCACTCTCTGGCCTTACAAGAGGAAACAACCAGCTGCAGCGGCACCAGCCCCACAGGACGAATCAGTAGAGACCTTGGCCGAATTGGAGAGCCATCTAGAGCGTTTTACAGGAGACATTCCGGAGACCGGCATAGATGACATTCCTCTTCGACTACAGCGCTATGTGATTGGAGCCCCAGGACCTTTCAGGAGGTTCCTTTGTAAGGTGGCCCGTACAGTGGTTTCTTATCGAGATCATCACCAGTGATAGGATGATCGCCTATTGTAGACACATATGACATTTTTTGCTTTTTGTACTATCATTTTTGCTGATCATAAGGTGTTTTTCAACCTATGATCGAAGACGATGTATAATTTGACACACTCCTATATTATACTATATCACTATTACTGGCTTATCTTGTAAAACATGTTATGGAATGTTTTTAAATTTACTTGTATGATTATTGCAAATGTCTACTTAACATTCGAGAAGCAATTGCATCTGCTAATGTATTTAAATATCTTGGAATATGATGATATTAAATATAATAAAATTCATGTTCGAAGAGATGCACTCTCAAAAATAATCTCAATAACACTGGATTTCTAATGGCATATACTCTATTAAGCTGTAATACAACGAGTTCAGAATCTAACCTCACTATCAAACTCCAAATCCCAAATGAAATAGATTCAGATAATAACTCAATCATTGCACTATACTCGACAATGTTGTTTGTTGTTTGACTGAGGCTTACCCCATGAATAGATACCAACTCATCAGTGGGCGAATAGATAACCCAAGCTGCGGAAGAAATGTTCTATGTATTACGACAAGCACCATCAGCAAAACCAATGTATGTTTGGAGAGGCGTCGACATCTGCAATATCAAGAGTAAAACCAAGATAAGTAGGAATAATGACGAAAAACACTCTCTAAGCTAAGCACACTTTTTAAACTAAAACACACCAGCTAGAAAGAAAACTAACCTAACTAAAAATCTCCACACCTAGATTTTAAGCATAATACCTCTTCAGGTAAAGACCATTTCTGGGTTTACCTAAAGAGACCCCGTCAAAGTCTACCAATTCATAGGCTTCTTTTGCCAGATTTCGCTTGACAACATAAGGACCATGCCACATAGGTACGAATTTTCCAGCGCCTAATTTATCATTTGCTTGATCGTATAATAAGACTAGGTCTCCTTCCGAAAATTTTTGAGGGGTAACATTTCGATCATACTGAGCTTTAATACGTTCGGCATGAGTTTCGATCGCTAATGCAGCATCATGTCGATTCTCATATAGCTGAGCCAAGTATAGCAAACATTTTTCCTCTTCAGAAGTGGCTGGAAGTAACTCGATGGCCATTTGCAATGACGGGATTTCGCATTCAATGGGTAACACAGCTTCCAGACCATAAACTAGTTGGAAAGGAGTGAACCATGTTGACGTTTTTACTGAGGTTCGATACGCCCAAAGCGTTGAAAATAGCATGTTATGCCAATTCGACCTATGAATCCCAATGATTCGTCGGATCATGATGACTAGAACTTTGTTGATGGCTTCAACCAGACCATTAGCTTGTGGATAATATGGAGTTGAAATATCGTGACGCAAGCCAAGCTGGCCTGTAAGTTCAGTCATCATAATGTTTCGAAAATGACGCCCATGATCAGTGATAAATTCTTGTGGAACACCAAACCTAGAAATTATATGATTGAACACGAAAATCGCAGCTGTTTTGTCATCTGCCTCAAATGTAGGCATCGCCTCGGCCCACTTGGTAAAATAACCTACCGCAAGGATGATATACGCATGCCCCCCGGCCGAGTGATGGTTACATGTAATAAAATCGATACCCCATTTTGCAAACGGACCGACGGAAATTATAGGGTGGAGAGGAGTAGGTGGAGCGTGCATCTTTCGATCAAAAATTTGGCAGTTGCGGCATTTTCGGACTGCATTAATACAATCTTTAAACAAAGACGACCAGAAGTAGCCAGCGCGCAATATCTTTTGGGATGTGGCAAACCCAGACATATGACTACCACACGCTCCAGAGTGAAAGTCATTTAGAACCCTTTCAGCTTCCTCATGAGTTAAACAACGTCAAAAAACAGAGTCCGCGCCATGACGATAAAGAGTATCTCCAATAATTATGAATTGTTGGGACTGGAATTGTATTTTTCGACGTTCTGACCTTGAAATTTCTGGCCGAAAGGATTGGGTCTAGAGATAAACGATGATATCCCCATACCATGGATCTAAAGTGCTGATTAGAAAGAAGGATTCGTCTGCAATGGGCTCCTCCGCCATAGTTTTCGTGTCAGCACGCGGGAAGTCACACATTAACTCCGCAAAAACTAAAGATTTCTTCGACTTAGACTTTTCAAATTCCAAGTTGAACTCCTGCAGGATGAAAATCCATTTGGAGTACTTGCCTCCTAGCAATTGCTTGGTTAAAATATAGATCATAGGGTTGCAATCAGAAACTACTGTAGTTTTACGTAGTAAAATGTAATGACGAAAACGTTGGATAGCTTGAACAGCTGCCAATGCCAATTTCTCCACATGTGAGTATTTTAGCTCAGTTGGATTTAAAGTTCGACTAAGGTACTATATCACATGTTCAGTATCAAATTCATCTTCCTGAACTAAAACCATTCCAATGGTGGCATGGGAGGCGGCGAGATACAAGAAGTAGTCCTGGTTGTAGTTGGGAGGATGCAATAACAGTGCATGGGTCAACGCGTGTTTTAGTGCATCAAAAGATTTATCAGCTATCTCATCCCAAAAGAATGGAGTATTCTATTTCAACAACCAAGTAAAACCCTTTGTAATCTCGGCGTAGTTAGGAATGAATCGACGTAAAAAAATTGCTTTCCCTTGCAAACTTTGGAGTTGGCAAAGACTCGAAGGAGGAGGCAATTTGACAGTAGCTTCAACCTTCGAGGGATCAACGCGAATGCCAGCTTTTGAAACAACAAACCTTAGTAACCGACCCGTTTCTATACAGAAAACGCACTTGTGTGGATTCAACCTAATCCGATAATGCCTACACCTCATAAAGATTGCTCTTAAATGGATGAGATAATCAGCTCGATGTAATGAATGAGCAGGTAAATCATTGAGATAGGGTTGCACAATGTGCTTGATGTCATGAAATGCGTAAGACATGGCCCTTTGAAAAGTTTCCCCGGCGTTCTTGAGCCCAAAAGGTAATTTGCAATAAGAAAATGTCCCCCATGGACAAATGAAAGCCATTTTTGGTTGATCAGCAGGTAGAATATTGATTTGATTGTATCCCGAAAAACCATCCATGAAGGAGAATATTTCACTGCCGGCACAATCGTCAATGATTTGATCGATATAGGGAGTTTGGTAATTGTCTTTTGGACAGGCTCGATTAATATCCCTATAATCGATACATATTCTTATTGTCCCTTGCTTTTTTTTAACAGGAACAATATTTGATACCCAATCTGTTAACGGAATCAGATAAATGAAACCTGCTTTGAGTAATTTTTCAACTTCTGCTTTAATAGCAGCAGCTTTTCATGGGTGGATCTGACGCAAACGTTGCCGGACGGGTTTAGCATCCGAGTAAGTTTTGATTTTATGAACAACAATTGCGGGGTCAATTCCTGGCATTTCCTCATATGACCAGGCAAACACGTCGCAAAATTCTTGAAATAGAGCCTTATATGTTTGAATTTCATCTTCCGTACAGGAGGCACCTATATGAATGTTTTCAACAATTCCAGGCCTAACCGAAATATCAATAGGAATAGTTCGAGAAATGTTTCCCAAATTTAACTTAGAATCGGGATTTTTCATTGGATTCTAAGGTTCCTTGACATATTCAGTCGTAAAAATAGATGAAAAATCATTTTCGAAACGATCACTCTCGGGCAAAAACGAATATCTATGATGAAGATCTTCCCATGGTAAATCATCGACACATAGGATTTCACGAATTTTCTCATCAGTGTGAACAAGTTCAGAAAACATTGTTGAATCCGAGTTTGATGTTGAAAGTGATTCCCCATGGACCACATTCATTAACTCAATTTTGGTTGAAGATGGGTCGGTAAACGACTGCACGGCCAGATACGCAATTTCATATGGACTCAAAGGCATACCATCACCAAATGAGTCTATCTCAGATTCGAAAGGTACGATCCAAGGATCATCATAAACAATAGTGTCTGACGAAATCATATGAATGGTTGCAGTAGAATACGATGCGTTGATAGGAGGAAAAGGAAAAGTTCCCAGTAAACCAGAATCTTTAACTAGTCCTACTCCAACATCCTTATACGGGATAGTTGCTTTGCCGACATGCTGAATACTTTCAGAAGAGGCTGGGTTGGATGAAAAGTAAGTCAGCTGGTCTATAGTTATGATTTTTCCATTATGATGGAACTTTATAAGCCGAAAGACCGATGAAACGACAGCTGTCATAGCGTAAGACCAACTACGACCCAAGAGAAGGTTGTAATCTAGAGGGGCATCAACCACCTCCACATCTAGATTAACAGTTTTGCCTTCAACCCCTATAGGTAAATCCTGTAGAATGCCAAAAGGATGAAACCCATAGCCATCAAAGGCCTTTAGAATTGTCGGGGATTGATTTAGCGAAGGAGAACCAAGCGATCTCCAACACTGTATCGACATAATACACGTTGAGGCTCCCTCATCAATCACAGTCCTATAACAAGGTCTGTTTTTTACTAACACTGGGATCTGGAAAGCCATTTGATGAGGTAAGCATGGTGTACTATTTTCTAGATCGAAAATTATAAGGTTCGAGTCCTGAACATCAACAGCTCCTATAGCCTAAAATAGTAATTTACACTGTTCTGGACATGATTACAGCACTTCCAAAGCCGACATTGCTGAAGGTGAAACAGCCAAATCTTCAACAATGTTATAGTTTTTGAGCCGCTCTCGCATGAGGATTGAAAGCTGACTTTCAAAGTATACCCTTGGCGGGAAGTTTGATTACTAAGTCTGGGTTAGGTTTCTCGATCTGTAGCGGATCGGAACCGGGAGCTGAGGTTGATGGGTTCGAATGAGAAGATTCTGCTTCCTTACCATCAACAGGGCTTTTACTTCCATAATCATGTGATCGAGTTGCAATCCTAACATGGGACATCATCATTATGGGTTCTTCGGAGGCATTTGAGGAAGAACCTATCATCTTACTGTCTTGACTTGGAAAAGGATCCTTCAAAACAGCAGGCATTTGGGAACCTTTGACAATTTTCGCAACCTCTGCACGATGAGGGCAGTCTCTTGTAAAATGCTCTTCATCGCAAATGAGACAAGGATAATGAGGTTTGCGTTTCTCATCATTTGATTCCGCTTTTTCTGGTTTCTCTTTCAAATTTTTATCTGTTTTATTTTTCTTCTTCCCTTTCTTCTTACCACCGATTTTGATTTGGCTATAGATGACTCTACAACATGAATATCGGCGGAAATTTCCGCGGAAGGATCTCCTGTCGGGGAATCTGGTAAAGTTATGATAGGAGAAGAATTCTTGGAAGATTTCTTCTTACTTTTGGTATTAACCGCACCAATCATACCATCAGCGGCATGAGACCCTGAAGGAGCTGCAGTTTCTGATTTTGTTTAGGAAGATTGGGGATTTTCTCGTGTAACGTACCCAACTGCATATAAACTAATTCAAGGTACTGAGATTGAGCAATTACTTGCTCCTCAGTAACGACTCCAACCTTAGCTACATCTTCAGTGATCTTCGGTAGTAAAGATTTTACAAACCATTCAGCTAAGATCTAATCCAGAATAAAAACTTTCACTAAACGCCATCGACGTCTCCATTCATGAATGTGATCTGAAATGTAGGTGGACTTTGACTGCTTTAATGAAGTTAATAATTCCGTGCCATTTTCATATCTAACTTGCAACTAAAAATGAGTTAAAAACGAAGTAGCTAACTGACTAAAGTTATAAAAAGTGGCTTGCGGTAACTCAATGTACCACTTGGCTGAAAGACCAATTAGAGTGCACTGGAAAACCCTTAAATGGATTGAATCATCTAAAATGGAATTAGACGCGCACCAGAGGTGATAAGTCATCACATGGTTCAACGGGTCCTCTCCTTATTTGCCTTCAAACTTAGGAATATCACTAGGCAACTTATTTGGCATTGGCGGCCAAAACAGAAGATAGTTAATTGGATTGTTCGTAAGGTGCGACAAGTCAGGCAAATCCAAAGTTGCGATAAACGACAACTGATGATTAGGGTCCCTGAAACCCTGGGTCATGAGACCAGCCCCAGGAGGAGGATATCTAGGATAAATAGGAATTGGAATTGCATTTGGGATATTAAATCCTCCCAGAAAACCAGGATTAACCGAACCGTACTGGGGTTGTTGAGGTTGTTGATATGTATACCCAGGGTACAGTAGATACTGATAGATTGGCTGCTGCACAGCAGGACCGAATTGGTACTGTCCCTGGTATGGTTGATAAGTAAATTGAGGTCGAATTGGGACAACCGTACTTGGACCAGGTTGTCCTATAGGCATTTGAACCGAAGTCTGAATTATGGATCGAGACTGAGGTAAAGATGTCTGAGGAGTTGATACAGGGGTAGATTGAACAGATGTTGCAGCAGTTGCAGCAGTAGTTTGAGGTGGAGTACAAGGCATACTAGACCCAGGCTGAGAAACTACAGAAGGTGCAGAAGTTTGAATAGTAGACTGGACAAGTTGCTGGGGTGAACCAGAAACCAAGGGTTGTCCAGTTTGAGATGACAACTGTACATTTGGTTGCAAGACTTGTTGAGATTGAGATGGATCCCACACTAAGTTCATTCCGGGGTACGGACCCATAACAGGTTGAGAATACTGAGGACCATAACCGGGTTGAGGGTAGGGTTGATAATTCAAAGGTACATTTCCAGTTCCTTGAACATATGATTGACGGAAGATGGTTGGAAACCGTGGTTTGAGTACCGACCTTGAGGTTGATAACCTTGAGGCACGTACTAATACTGGGGTTGACCTTGAGGTACATATTGATACTGGGGTTGACCTTGAGGTACATATTGAATCTAGGGTTGACCTTGAGGAACGTACTTTCCCGTAGGTGTGTACTGTCCTTGAGGTTGCCCCCCAGGTGCAAATTGGGTACCTTGAGGTTGCCCCCCAGGCAATAATTGAGGACTTTGAGGCTGCCCCCCAGGCGGTAATTGGCCACCTTGAGGTTGAGGATTAGGAATAGTACCTGACATCATAAGAATATCTTCTACACTCAACGGCTTAGTACCATTATTTCCAGTTAATAACCCTTGTTCAATAGGTTGAGGAGATGCTCCCGAAAAAGTACTAGTAAGTGACTGATACCCAGAGGGAACAGAAGGAACGCCATATAAAAAGGTTTCTGGAGATTGAGAAAACATGGACGACTGTCTTGACATATTTAACGAAGGATAGTAACCCCTAGGTGTTGGGTGAAAAGGAATGTGAGGTGGTGAAAAACTTAGTCCCAAGTTTTCCAAAAAATTGGTCAATGAAAGATACCAAGCACTACTCCTAGGTGGACTATAAAAGATCGTTTCACACTCCCTAAGTTTTATAACAGGTTGATTTTCAGGATAGGGATACCTTCTTCTTCCGGAGTAGCAATTTCTTCAATAGCTATAAGTCCAGAAGGAAGATTTTGGGTAATTATTCTTTCTACCCTGGGTGAACCAGGACCACTCGAAGTTGGAGAGGTAAATCCCGATGTTGGAGTAGTAGCAAATTCAGTTTCAGGTTCAGATATCTCAGGTTCCTCACCTAAATCACTAGTAGATGAAAAACTACCAGTAACTTTGGAAACAGAAACAGATTGTGGATTATAATATGCTACTAGAGCTTGATAATCAGGATGTACCACTAAAGAAGATTCTCCTTCTTCAGGTGACCCAACTCTACTGTCTCTAGGAGTTACAAGGGCTCGTAACCCTTCAGGCTGGCTTGGTGAAAACTCAGGAGGTTGGCCTCGAAGTCTACGGGACTTCCTCGGTAATTCAGCCACGATTAAATATTTTAACTACTTCACACGCAAACAAAGAAAAATCTCAATGAAAACCACATAAAGCCTCTAAAGAAACAAACAATTTTGAATCACACGCCTAAAGAATCTAGGAGATCAAACCACACACAAACAGTAACTTTTCGTACTGAAAACACTAGTTGGTGATGAAATCCAACGTCGCAGAGTTCAATACAGAGATGGCGGTTGGAATAGTTACCCCGGCAACCTGCTTAATGAATAGACTGGCACAAGTTTCTCCACTAAACCATCTCAAGTGAAGAGAACCCCCCATAAAATCCAAGTGAGTCTAGCTGACGTCTGCTCCAGGTATAGTGGGATCTTCCCGCCACCGTCACCTTAGGAAAGAATCCTATATAATATGGTCACTATGGTTACCAACGAAAACAAATATACCTGGGGGAACAGTCTACAATCTGATACGCATGCAAGGGCAGAGTAACAAGCTCAATCCCCTTGAAGGCTCCTTGACATAATCCAAGGTTTACCAACAAGTGAGCCCAGGCTCCTTGACAATGGTTAATCCAAGGTTTACCGTTTTTAATACGTGAATATGTGGCGTCGTTCCCAATGAGGAAGGATTGATTCCCACACTGGTTTGGACACGATCTCGTGCTTCTCCTTTAAGAGGAGATTTCCCAAAGCATAGATGTAACAATTGGATTTTTCTCCTTCCGCAAGATACAGCTACTTGTTTGTTTTACTATCTTGGAGAGTTAATTACTCCCTACTCCAAGATACTAGCCTAAGCTATATTGGTGTAATAGAGCCCTAGAAATAAAAATATTACTAGATAGATTTTACTTTAAGCGTTATTTTTATTGGTTTTTCTTTAAGCCAAGAGGTGCGGAGATGAAACTTATGGTGTGAAGACTCGACTCAAAATCACTAAAAAAATGCACTTAAGATGATAAGCAATCTTTTCCCTTCAACGAATTTCTAGCTAGGAAAGAGTTTGAGAATGCAAATGCTTGTAAACAAAAATCTTTTCCTTAACAAACAAATCAAAAGAAGAACTTTTTGTCTTTTCCAATGCACTCAAAACGAGACAACTAGTTATGTTCACAAAAATTTCTCTTTTCTTTCAAACAATCGAATACTACAAAAACAAAATTTTTCCAAATGAGATTTTTTTTATCTTTATAAAACACTCAAAACTATGGAAAAACCTAATCTTGAGATCTATAAATTCTAAGAACTATTTGAAGTAAAAGCTTACAAGATTTCTTTTCAAGGATGTTTTACTTAGCTATAAGCAAACTAAGGACTAATTTGTCCAGAATCAAAAATCAGTCAAAAAACAACCAATTTTTGTTTTCTTTTCTAAAAATGAAATCCAAACTTTTAACACAAGTCTTTTCGAAGTTTCGCAAAGAGAAACACAAGATGGATTCCTCAACAAAGGTAGATTTTGCAAATGGCCAGACTCATAAGAAGGCCAGTAAAAACCAAGGTGATCTGAGGATTCTAAGGCTTCTAAGCATTGAGCTACTACAAGACCAAAAAGAAAATCAAGCCCGATGACCAAAAATTCTAGGAATTTCACCTAAAACCCTAACACCAATGGAATTAACCTAAGAAAAGTTCCTGACAAGTCACATGCAGGTCTAGGCAGGGGATATAAACATCTAAACAAAAACTAAGTTGACTAAAAGAGAAAATCTTAAGTTTTCCAAAATTTTGACAGGGTCTGCAGGCCCGCAGTCCACACAGGTGTGGTACAGCTCTGTGTGTAAAGCAAAAGTGCGGACAGGTCTGCACTGTGCTACAATCAAAGGGTGTGGTCCTCTCCCAAAAGTATGAGAAACAAAAAATAATCCAAGATCTACTAAATCTACCCAATTCCACAAACAACAAGCCAAAAACATAAACAAAAACACAGTTTCTCAAGTCAAAGTAAAGCAAATCAAGAAATCAAGTCCCTAGGGGAGTCACCATTTTGTCACACAGAATGAGTCGTTCTTGCGGACAAGACCGACCTCCCTAGAATCTAATGATATCTAGTGACAAGCAAGCCATTCAAATCCTATATTTCTCTAAGTATGCAATTTATAAACAAAGGCAAACAAGTGTTTTAGGCCTACCTTGAGTCCAATGCAAGTTTGTGGAAGCCTCGCTCCTTTGATCCAAATGAGCTCCCTTGTAGCAAATCTGCAAACACAAACAAGCACACAAATTAAATAGCACTTGAAAAGCCAATATCATAAAGCATACTTATCATGATGATCAAGGAATTCATGAAACAAATGACATAAGACAATTTGTTGAGAAAAATGAATCTTATTGTATTAATTTAAATCAAAGAAGAACTTTACAACCTGTGCCTTGATGCTGTACAAGCTCCTCCCAGGGTCCAACAAGAAGTCTCCTCTACTTTGACAAGTTTCACTCTCTTCCCAATGAAGCCAAAAGGTATGTGATCTCTCCTCTCAAGCTTAACTAGGAAGTCTCAATTCCACCATCATTTACCCTAAAAAATGTTTAGCTTCTAACCTCTCTAGCAACCAGCCCAATGCCTTAATTTATAGTGCAATGGAGGGAAGTTACTAGGTTCACCTTCAAAGGGATAAAGCCCTCCTTCAAAGGGATAGCTCCTCTCATCAAGGGATTATCTCCTTCTCTTTTGGGATGCATGAACCACCTAAGATCGAACCATCCACAACAAAATTCCTACTAGAATGATCATCTAGAATTAACCCAAAGTGAGTTTTTTAGAATAAACTTGCGCCTTTTTTACTTTCACAGGGGTCCGCACCCACTCCTTTAGAGACAGAGTGGGTAGGTCCGCCGGTAATATGAACAAGGGGTGCGGGACTGCAGGTAACAGTGAGAGAAAGTGTGGAACCAGAACTTTAATGATTTTTAAGGTCTTTCTCTCATTTCCAAAGCTTGACATGAAGAGCTGAGGTCTGAGACTTGTTTAGGAGGACAGTATAAGTGATGATAGACCCATACTGATTGCAAATAGTCATGGTGACAATATTTTGTGTAACAAAGGCTTAAGTATAATGATAAACATATAAAAGAGAATATTCTACTCAAGGAATAAAAATGGGGAATTCAGTATCACTTTATTACTTTTTATTTGTCGACGATGTTGTTTTTTTGGATCAAGGACTCAAAGGAAGGCTAACAAGTGTTAGGGTATTTAGACACTTAGGAGTTTGTTAAGTTCAACGTGGCCTAATATGTCTATTTGGTACAAGTGTGTTTCTTTAGCTTGCATTAGTTGCATTGTAATCCTATGGTCATGACATGTTCTAGACATAAAGTAATCCGACGACTCACATTCTCCTTGATATCAATGAATTATTGATCCATGGATTAACCCCCGATTGATCCATGATCTCTATTTAAATTCCATAGAGGGTCATGGATGATGATTGATTGTGAGAACTCTCTTATGTGAAATATTTTTTTTTGCATTAATAAAATTGCCTAAGGAGTCACGTTGGCTATGGTCGTGAATTAATTTCTTCTTAGAGGGTTTTAACCATGTAAATATATTGGTGTTATGATATTTGATCTAGTTGTGTGAGCTATTACTAAAGGTGTTCATCCTATATGCAATATGTTGTTTTCCTGAAAAAAAGGTTCAAAGAAATACTAGACCTATATAGTAAGAAATAGGGATGGAGATGACATTAACAAGTATTCTATTATATTTAATAGTATAAGAGAAAAAGGGAAGGAAATTGTAAGAAAATCCTTCCTTATAATTCTATTCCACTTGGAAATGGAATAAAATGTCTTGGATTTCATATAAAACCCATTAATTAGATGTTTAGAGGCTATTTGTGCGTGGTTATATGAAAAATATAGGGAAGAATCACACATTTCTATTATAGGTGGGTATTTCGAGAGGTGGTGTGGAATTTAGTGAAATTGGTACTAGAGGGGATACCTATATATTATTATAAATAACCCACATCCCTAAAATTATTTTGAAGATAAGAAATAAGTGATCTTGCCTCTTTTACATAGGTAAAAGAGAGAAGGAAGGTATACTCTTGATAAATATAAGAAGTTGGCCAAACTGAAAGAGGATGGTCGATGAAGGCTAAAGAACATACATTTGTTTGGAATGGCTTTGGTTGTTAAAAGATTGTAGGGATTAATGCACATTGAAGTATCATGTGCCAAAATAATAATGACAAAATACATTGTGCTAGGTCCCTATAATACTAGTGATTCCCCCATTACTATTCGTTTCCTAACACATTGATCTAGGATAAATAGAGCCTGGGCATATTAGAAAAGAAATTAAAAATTATGGAGAAACTACACATTTTATTTATTTGAAAAACACTAATAAAAACATACCTTCTAATAAAAAAAAAGGTTTAATTTAGAAAATAGGAAAATAGAAACAAAAGTTAATTGCAATGTTTATAAAATTTCAAATAATAGAAAACACAATATTAATTATATATATATTTATTCTATAAATCTTATTATTCTTAAACCAATAAACATCATTATTATATTTAAAATTAGGCTTCTGTGATTCATATTGCATTCAAGAATGTCTTTTAGTAAAAAATCACATTCAGATTGTTGGATCAACATGTTTCGAATCACCCAGTGTGGTTTATCGAATTAAGATGGAAAGTTTGATCTCAATATGAAAATAAATAATATAGAGGTGAATAGAAAATCGAGTCCTACAGTTGGAATATAACAAGGAAAAATGAAAAATAATATAATTATTATCAAGCAAAGGTTATTATAATGTTAAAAAACCTATAAATTACTAAATTAGTTTATAGCAATTAATGGATTTAAACATCAAATAATAAAATTAATAAAGGAAAAATACAAAGTCAAAGGAAAATTACCATTAATTAAAAAAAAATTTGACTTAGTTGATACTAAAAATCTATAGTATTTACATTTAATTAAGAAGATTTATATATATCATATTAATTAATATATATTTAACAGTAATGAGTACATTTCACTAGGTACAATCGGTAACTTAGTAGAAATGACTGTCACTATTCCACCATTAGTAGAACTATTCATAAATGTCGCATGAGCCAACATGTCTCTGAATGCTTGAACCCATACTACTTCGAACACAAATCATGAACCATATCATTTAAGCTAAATTCCTTTGCCCATAGTATTAATTAATATTAATTAAGAAAAAATTATATAAAAAATACTAAAAAATCTTAATATATAATAAAAACATAAATATATAAATATATAGCTAGAAAATCTATAACCAATTGTATATATATAATTGGTTAATTATCTATCTATATATATATATATGAAAGGAAAGTAGAAAATGAAAACAAAAAATTTAGAAATAAAGTAATAAATAAATAAGATAAAAAGGGAAATATATATGTATAAAATAAAAACCATCTCAAATAAATATAATGACCAATTAAGGATAAATGAGAAAATAAAAATATAAAATAGCTAAAAAAAACTAAGAATTATGAATATTTTTAATGAAAAATATACCTAATAAATATATAAACAAAAACAAAAATATAATAATAGTTAATGGTTATTTATATTATGAATAAATAACGTATGGATAATAATAATAATAATATAAACAAGGGTTACAGAGTAGCGAGGACCTAGCTTAAATATAGCTTAATTAAACTAAAAAATAATAATGACAAAGATTTTGTCACAAAAATAAAACAACTAATTGAATACCATTACAAAATAAAGAAATATGATTAATTAATATTGTTTATGTTAACATATATACACTTTAATATATATGTTATATATATATATATATATATATATATATATATATATATATATATATATATATATATATATATAATTTTTATAATTAAATTTATTAAAATATGTTTTTAATATAATAATAAGTCAACTTAAATTGAAAATATGGAGAAAAACTCTCATACAAGAAAATGGAAATAACAGAAAAGGGGTTAAAATAAAAAATAAAATTGTAACTAATAGAAATGGAAGTTATTAAACAACCCATAACAACCAATCACCTTACAAATAAATAGATTCAAATAATAATAAAAAAATAAGAAAATTTGAATTCCCAATGTTAAACTATGGATAAGCGACATAAATGTTTTGTCAAAGACAAACTAATATGCAATCAAAGGAAAAATTGAATGTGTAATACCATGCCTACGACAAGTATAATAAGGAATATTAAAGAAAAAGGAAGAAAAAAATAAACCAAAAACGAAATGAACAAGGCAAGGAACAAGGGAAAAAAACAACTAAGAAATAAGATTTCTAAGAAGAAAGGGTAGGGATTCAAAACTATTAATCTTCCAGTCACTGTCCCTATTCACAGTACTTGGCCTTCTCTCAATCTTGATGGTCTCCCTAAACTTCCAGTGACAGAAATGGTTGATCCTTGCAATGACTTGAGCCTCTTCAACACATATGTGGTGTTTTGTCTTCTCAACATGTTTTTCCAACATTGAGGAGCGATTCCTACCATGTTTGATGTCGGATGCATGCTCATGAATCCTCTAATTTATGGAATGACCAATTTCTCTAATGTATGAGGTCCGCAAGAATATGAGATTACATAAACACATTTCATATCTTTAAGGTCTACCAAGTCTTTGATGAATCTAAAGGAGCTTATTTATTTATCAAAATATATTCATTTACATATATATATAATTAATTATAATTTTTCTAGCTATATGTTAATATTTTCATTTATTAGTATATATTAAGATTTTTTAGTATTTCTTTTATATAATTCTTTTTAGTTAATACTATAATTTTTTATTCAGTCATTCAGTCATTCATATATATTTAATTGGATATTGATTTTTTAGTTATATTTATATTTTTTTTATTTATTAGTGTAGTTATATATATTTATATATTAAGATATTTTCTTTTTTTATATAATTTTATTTAATTAATACTATAGGTTTTTAGTCTTGATTAAGTCATTAAAAAAAATTATATTTGTTATTTATCAATTAATTGATGGTACTTTTTTTTCGACTTTATTATTTTTCTTTATTAAATTTTTCTTTGGTGGTTAAATCTATTAATTGTTATAAACTAATTTAGTAATTGATAGGCTTTTGAAAGTTACATTATTTTTTATTTAATAATTATTATATTATTTTTCTTTTTTGCCTATTATACTCCAACTTTTAGGAATCAATTTTATATCTATCTCTATATTATTTATTTTCACACTGAGACTCTCTATCTTAATATTTTAGTCTTGCCAATAAGCCACACTATATAATTTGAAATGCATCTATTCAATAATCTAAATGTGATTTTTTTTAGTTAAAAACTTTCTTAAATATCATCATTATAATAAAATCTAAATAACTCACATCACACAAATTAGGGCATATTCCTCACATAAATTTCATCACCTAAAGAAGGGGGCACCATATCACACAAATTCCACCACATAAATGGGCATATTCATGATAGAAATTTCACCACCTAAATAAGGGGGCACCATATCACGCAAATTCCACCACATAAATGGGGCATATTCATCACAGAATTTCACCACATACATAAGGACACCCTATCACACAAATTCCACCACATAAATGGGGCATCATGTGCGGCACTATAGCTATTCACATGAATCAGATGAGTTGAAAACAAACACAATAAATAACTTGCGTGCTTTGAAGGGCAGAAGGCTCAAGAATTGCTTTCAAGATAATAGCAGGTGTTTCATATGAATGTGATTAATCATATTTTTCAAACACTTTGGGAAACTACTTTTGATGCAATTCTTTTTCCCTCGGAATAAAATAAAATGCATTAACTCTGAATATAAAAGGAATATAAATTTAAATACATCAAATCAAATATATTGTCTTGAATTAACTCTGACCTATATCTACATTTAGTGGGTTCACTTAAAATATTGTCATGTAAATTGTATATACTAGTGGCAAATATTAACGAATGGTGCACTTTTAAAATTATTATTATATATATATATATATATATATATAATTAATTAATTAATTAATATTTAATTAAAATAAAAGAAATATTTATTATTTTATATTAATTTAGTATTGAATGGATATATATCATTTACAATTAGAAAAATATCATTAAAGACGCGTACATTTGCCATAACAAAAGCATCTACAATATATTTGTCACATTCATATAAATATCAACATTTACCACAATTATAACATCCATAGATGCTATATTTAGATCATAAATATAATGAGCTATTTTTAGATCATAAATATAGTGAGCTATATCCGATCAATAAAATATTTATAAAAATTTAAATAAAATTATAATAAAAAATTTAGTAATCACTTTCATATTAATTTTATCACTATATAAAAGTCTACAAATTTGTCTATAATAATTTTTATATTTGAAAATTTATAAAGATCTAATGATGGAAGGTGTGTATAAATAATTATTATTATATCAATATTAATATTAATAGTGACATTTTTATTAAAATTATAATTATATTAATAAGCATATTTATTTTGAAATAAAATTTTTAAAATTTTAATTTAATTATCAATAATTATTAAGTAAATAATATGAATTTAAATTTTATTGAATATTCTAAAATATTTTTAAGTAATAGTCACATAACAAAAATTACCAGAACTTTATAGAGCTAGGTCATCCAGGTCTGTGAACGATGGTTCAGAGGCGGCAGCCATGGCTTGTGGCAGGGCATTAAGGAAGTGGATTAAGGAAGTGGATGCACAGGTACAAGGATAGTACTGGTTTACTATTTTGGGCTTGATGTTGATCCTCATGGGCGGGAACAATCTGTTTGCTGGCTCGCAGGTTCTCTGAGTTTGGTGTATACAGGCGAGCCATGCCCAAAGGAGGTCACTGCTGTTAGAAACTGCTATTAGAAACAACAAAAGGCTCATTGCTTTTTAACGTTAAAGCAGTTTCTAATCTTAATGTGACCCGATCTAATCTTAAAGCATTTAGATTTTATCCTAAAGCAGTTTCTAATCTAAAGCATTAGATCTTAAGCGTTGAATTGGTATATGATGGACGTACCAGATTAGAGTTAAATAATATATAAAGGATTGGGTCCTCTCTCTCCCACACACAAGAGTTGCATTCTTCTCCATCAAGAAGCACATAAAGAAAGTGAGGGCAAGAGGAGAGAAACCGAATTCTGAAGAAGAGGAACAGTCAGGAGTCAGATCAAAGTTGATGGCAGCCATTACATCTTCCGCTGTTGATCAAGGTATGTCATCTCATATAAAGTTCTGTTTGTGAAATATTCGGTATTGATGATCTTTGGGCTGTAAGTTAAGACTTTTACATTTGGTATCGGAGCCAATCAATAACTGAATATTTCCTATTATTGCAATTGATCTGTTTTGTGCTTTACTCATGTGATTGAGCCTTCGGGAAATTGTGGGGTTTCATGAATGGTATCAATGTTGTTCTGTATGTACCAGAGCACGCCAAACCCTAAACGGCTTTTTGATTGTTCCCAACAATGGGTTTCCTTCGTTTGATTTTAACACTATGAATTTTCATGTTTGAGGAAAGGATTTCTCATCAACTCGTTGCTTCCTCATTTCTGTTTTCCAAATGGCTTTGAGAATTCACGCCTTCTTGTGTCCACCCAGTATTCTCCCATTCATAGTAACGGCTAAAGTCGATTCCAAAGAGTCTTGCCTGGTAACAGCAGTGTATCGCTAATGTATGTTTCGACATTCACCCATCAAGGAAATGACTTGAATTTTTATAGTTATCTTCTGCATACGAGTGCGTGTATGACCATTCGATGAGGATAGTCCTTGCAGTATTTGTTTATGAGCTCCCATCCGAGTTCAATAAGGATTAGCTTGAGAACAGCCGTTGCGCCAGTCATTTGTTCGCTACAGAGGTCGCCATACACCGTGCTCTATTGAATAGATCAGTGCGCGTGTTACTGTCTCTTATCATGTCACTAAGGTGGTCATTGCCTTGAGCTTCTCCATTGTAATTCGTTTGATAGCCCGGAGCACGCTTAATTTAATTCGACAATCATCGCCTATCCTTGGAACTGTATCATTGTTCGGTTGTCACAACCCTATTGCATGTCACATAACCATAACGTCGGAGCCTTTAGCTTCCATACATTGCACAAATTCTTGCTTGGACTAGAACTCTGAATTATGCTCCGCGGTGATCCTTGGGTTTCGATGCTCTTTGTACTTTCGAGATGCCATATAATGATGGATCCAGGTCACCTAGAAAATTGCCGCATCATTGTGTGTTCGCTGTGTATGTTGGAATGAATATGCGGTGAATATAAGTTATTGAATCCTGGTAGATAGTCAAATTTGTGCACTGTAAGAAGACTAACAAAGCAATCATTTTTGTACAGAGTTGAGTAGAACTCCTGTAGGAAAGTTACAGTTTCGATTGAATTTGAAATTTGGGCATAAAAGTAATTGCTCTATGACTGATTGTTTTGCATAAGGTATGTGCTATAAATTATTTATGCACATGAGATTTATGATCACCAAAGTGGTCAAAATCAGAATGTTGTTTCGCATCAAGTATGTGTTATAAATCATTTATGCACATGAGATTTATGATTTTGTTAATCACCAAAGTGGTCAAAATCAGAATAATCATTTAGTGCATAATTGACATAACGATTATTGATAGAAATTGCCAGTTATAAAAATACCAATTAAAGCTGGCGTCACTAATGATAGAACCTGAGAACTTACCCAAAGGAAAGTCTTGTTCTATAACTAGTTGACATGATGAGGTTTAATAGATATTTTGATTAAATAAATATTGATCATCCAAAGATGTCAGTTCTATTTGATTGAATATATTTATTACCTGCTTATGTTTTGGTATTTAATTATGTTAAGTATAAGATAGTATCTACCCAAAGGAGTGTGCTATATTATACTATTATGTCTACATCTGAATCGCGTTAGTTATGAGCTTATAGTGATTTCATTTTTAATTTGCGGGAGTTACCATGAATACACATGCTTCATCTGTTACATTGTTCACTGGTGTTAATTTTTCTGAATGGAAAGAACAAGTCAATTTCCATTTAGGTATTCAGGATCTTGACTTGGCACTCCTTGTGGATAAGCCTGCTGCTCTTACAAGAGATAGTACTGAGGCAGAAAAATCACACCATAAAGCATGGGAACGCAGTAACAGATTGAGCCTTATGTTTATTAAGATGACTGTTGCTAACAACATCAAGTCAACAATTCCACAAACAGAAAGTGCTAAGGAATATATGCAGTCTGTGGAAGAGCGTTTTCGTTCAGCTGATAAGTCACTCGCTGGTACTCTTATGGCAGAACTCACGACCATAAAGTTTGATGGGTCGCGAACTATGCAAGAGCACATTATAGAGATGACTAATATTGCAGCAAGGTTAAACTCCCTGGGACTTACAGTAAAGGATTCTTTTCTTGTCCAGTTCATCCTGAACTCGCTACCTTCTGAATATGGACCTTTTCAGATTAACTATAACACTATAAAGGATAAGTGGAATGTTAATGAATTGGCCAGTAGTCTTGTTCAGGAAGAAGGACGTTTGAAAAATCAAGTGAATCACTCAGTAAGTTTTGTGAGTAATAAAGCTGGTAAAGAAAAGAAAGGAAAATCAAGTCATTTCAAGAAGAAAAAGGCACCTGCTAAGAATGGGCAGGATGAGGAAAAGAAGGAACTAAAGAGTGTTCAATGTCGTATCTGTAAAAATAGACTTATCGTCTAATTCTAGAAAGTGGATATGTATTAAACTTATACAGTACCCTTTATGTACCTTCATTATCTAGAAACCTTATTTCCGCAAGTAAATTGGATATTTCTGGTTTTAGATGTATGATTGGATCTGGTTGTTTCGATTTATATAAGAATGCTGATAATGTTGGTTCTGGTATTCTAATTGATGGTTTATATAAATTGAAACTGAATGACACTTATGTGAATTCCTTGTTGAATGTAGTAAATAATGTTGGATGAAAACGTAGCATGTTGAATGAAAATTCTGCTTTCTTGTGGCATAAACGACTAGGTCATATATCCAAAGAAAGAATGATGAGATTAGTAAGTAATGAAATTTTGTCAAATTTGGACTTTAGTGATCTAGAATTATGTGTGGATTGTATTAAAGGTAAACAAACCAAACATAATAACATAATAAGAAAGGAGCCACTAGAAGCAGCCAGCTTCTTGAACTAATACACATTGATATTTGTGAATGTCCTTGAGACGGTTGTAAATGAAGTTGAGAGGCAATTAGAAACTGGTAATGCAAGATTCATTGAGAATGGTGAAGTCAGTGGGAGTACTAGAAGAGAAATAGTAGAAATAAAGGAAACAAGGGTAAATGTTACATTACCTAGAATAGTTCCTCCATCTACTATTACTCCAAATGTTGTTCCAGTTGTTGTATAACAGCATGATGATAATGAACAACATATAAATGAAGAAGTACTTCCTGAAGGAAATGACTTACATAATGCTGATATGCATGAACCACAACAAGTAGCATTAAGAAGACCTCAAAGAAATCGTAGGTCAGCTATTTCTAATGATTATGTGGTTTATATGCAAGAATCAGATTATGATATTGGAATCAATAAGGATCCAGTTTCGTTTTCACATGTTGTAGAAAGTAAAGAGTCAAAGGAATGGATTAATGCCATGAAAGAAGAACTGAAATCCATGCAACAGAATGAAGTTTGGGATCTCGTTGAGTTACCACATGGCTGTAAAAGAGTCAGATGCAAATGGGTTTTTAAAACCAAACACGACTCTAGTGGTAATATCAAATGGTATAAAGCTAGACTTGTTGCTAAGGGTTACACTCAGAAAGATGGTGTTGATTACAAGGAGACATTTTCTCCTGTTTCGAAAAAGGACTCACTAAGAATAATAATGACATTAGTAGCTCATTATGATTTGGAGTTGCATCAAATGGATGTGAAAACAGCTTTTCTGAATGGAGATCTTGATGAGGATGTTTATATGGATCAACCTGAGGGTTTTTCTGTAGAAAGTAAAGAACAATTGGTGTGTAAACTTAAGAAGTCAATATATGGGCTTAAACAAGCATCCCGGCAGTGGTATATTAAGTTCAATACCATTATTACATATTTTGGTTTTAAGGAAAATACGGTTGATCACTGTATATACCGAAAGATCAGTGGGAGCAAGTTTATTTATCTGGTCCTTTATGTTGATGACGTCTTGCTTGCTGCAAATAATTTAAGTATATTGCATGAGACTAAGGAATTTCTCTCAACGAAAGATTACATCCTCATCCAATGAATCGGAAGTGATTGGATATAGCGATTCAGATTTTGCTGGATGCATCGATACTAGAAAATCGACTTTTGGTTACCTGTTTATGTTTGCTCAAGATGCCATATCATGGAAAAGTGCGAAACAGACTATCGTTGCTTCATCCACTATGGAGACAGAATTTGTGGCATATTTTGAAGCCACAATTCATGCATTATGGTTGCGGAACTTTATTTCAGGACTTGCGGTTGTCGACACCATTAGCAAGCCGCTGAAAATTTATTGTGATAACTCTGCAGCAGTGTTTTTCTCAAAGAACGACAAGTACTCTAAAGGTGCCAAACATATGGAACTGAAGTATCTTGTTGTGAAAGATGAGGTTCAAAAACAAAGAATGTCAATCATGCACATCAGGACAGAACTTATGATTACAGACCCTTTGACGAAATGGTTACAACCAAGACAATTTAAGGAACATGTTCAAAGAATGGGTCTTGGTTGTATTAATGATAATTGATGTCTGACATTCTGAGCTCTTTTATGTGTTTCTGATATACAATCATGTGTTTCTTGTTTTAATGTAGTAATACGTATTTTATGTAATTTTAAACAAGAAAGAGTCTTATAAATATATTATGTTTAATCATTATGATATAAGACATTATGTGGACCATTATGTTGTTTTATATAAATTATGAGTATGAATTGATGGATTGCTGGTATTGTAGTATATGGAAGGGAATGCATTGAATTAATAGTGCACAACCGCCATAACTCTCAGCAATTTATCATAGTATGATGTTCAACACTTAATATTATGAATAGTCGGGTCAAGTGGGAGAATGTTAGAAACTGCTATTAGAAACAGCAAAAGGCTCATTGCTTTTTAATGTTAAAGCAGTTTCTAATCTTAATGTGACCCGATCTAATCTTAAAGCATTTAGATTTTATCCTAAAGCAGTTTCTAATCTAAAGCATTAGATCTTAAGCATTGAATTGGTATATGATGGACGTACTAGATTAGAGTTAAATAATATATAAAGGATTGGGTCCTCTCTCTCCCACACACAAGAGCTGCATTCTTCTCCATCAAGAAGCACATAAAGAAAGTGAGGGCAAGAGGAGAGAAACCGAATTCTGAAGAAGAGGAACAGTCAGGAGTCAGATCAAAATTGATGGCAGCCATTACATCTTCCGCTGTTGATCAAGGTATGTCATCTCATATAAAGTTCTGTTTGTGAAATATTCGGTATTGATGATCTTTGGGCTGTAAGTTAAGACTTTTACAACTGCATCCCGAACAGTAAGACCGTCTCCGCCTCGCCGACTTGGATTTCATTTTCGCATGAGGCTCTCTGTCCTTTGCTCATCTCGGACGGCATGGCTGATATGGGGCATGTGGATGGACATTCGAGGGGTGCAGGCCGGTTATCGTGAGGTGGGTTGTGCTCATGGCCTCTACTGTTTTCGGAACCGATTTTCTTGCTGCTACTTGTTACACATAGTTGGCTGCTCGACGACGCAGGGCTTTTCGGTGGTTGGGACATGGTCATCTCAACGTGGTGGTGGTGCTGGTTCTGTGGGCTCCCCATTCCCTGCACTTAGGTGCATCGGCAAGTGGGGTTTTAACTATGCTCGATGCTCCGCCCTTGTCTACTGCAGTTTTCTCCCCGGCGCGTTCACCCTCTCTGAAGTGTCGTTTTTTGCTCCATGGCCTGTCATCACCCTGGTGAGATCCGGTTACGGCCCTGGGTCTATCGGTGGAGAACCTGCTACCATCCTTTCTCCAATGGTGCTCAGCGCTGCCCTCCAGGCCTTTCGGGCTCCCCTCTGGGGTATGGAATAACAACTACGACGGGGTCTCTGGCTCCCGGAACAGGGCAAGTCCATTGCATTTTCAATTTTTTCTGAAATCCCCCATTGGGTCAATAGTGTTAATCTGGGTAAAAATCTCAGACCGAGTTAAAACTATGAAACAAAGCATCGAGGATTTTTATGGGTACTCGGCCCAAATGCAATATTTGTTATATGAGGGCAGAGCAATGGAGGACAACGGGTCCTTGAAGGAATACCACATCCTTGCAGCTTCTACCATTATTTTCAACTTGAGGCTGCGTGGTGGGGCTGCAACAACATGCAATCTAAATTCCAAGGTGGTGGATACAAGATCAACAACTCAAAAAACACAGAGGCTAAATAGAAACAAAAACAGGGGGCAGAATCTTTCAAGAATATTCTACAGGGAAAAGCACAGAATCAGAACACAAAATCAGGTGGTTCATCCCCTAGCCCATATATAGTGGAGCAACTGAATTCCATCCTGGAACTTGAAATTGACAACACAGAAACATATGTAAACTGACTTTCATATGAATCACAAGCAATAATTTGTTGTTTCAATTGTTTATGGCCAAAACCGATGGACCATTTTCACTGGATCTTAACCAAATATTCTATGGATTATGAAATTCATCTATGCTCAAAAGGATTCTTCATAGTAAAATCCCCTTCCGCGGCAGCTAGGGACAACATTCTACAGAATGGTCCATGGTTTTGGGGTACGACAAGCCTGTTCATCACTCCTTGGTTCCCGGATTTTGATGCTAACACCATGATTATCTCCAGAATGCTTATTTGGGTTTGTTTACACAATCTTCCCCTACATTTTTGGGATGAACATGTACTTTCTGGCATCGGGAATATTACTGGGTCATACATTAAAACAGATACTCAAAGATTGGAGGAGAGGATATACACATATGCTCGGATATGTGTGGAAGTAGATCTCAGAAAAGGACTTCCAGACTGGATCCAACTGATCCATAATCAGAGGAACTAGACACAGATACTTGACTACGAGAACACAACATTCAGGTGCTCTATTTGTAGGCAAACATGACACTTTATGAACTTATGTCCAAATGCAAAGAAAGACCCCAATAGAAAGAAGAAAACTTGTAAACAACCAAAACGCTCGAATTTCCCTCCACCAAAGTAGGAAGAAGAGGAGGATGAGGCAGTTCAAGAACCCATAGCCTTTGGGAACTCCCAAGCAACACAGGCACTAGGAACCTAGGGGGAACACACAAAAGAACCCATGGAACCACATATCAACCAGGTACAAACAACAACCATGCCAAAAAAAATGGAACCTACTGGGTACAAGATTACACATTCATCAGACAATTCAAATTCATATAAGGACAATACCATACCTGATGATACTCAGCTCGCTCTTGTCACTACTTCGTCGTCTCAAGGGGGTTGGCGCAAGATTGAGAAGAAAAAAGGGAGGAAAAACTAGTTTTTTTGCCCATTGTATATTAGTTCATCTTTCTTTGCATGTTTATGCTTATCATCGGCTAATGGCCTAGTGATGCTTGGTTATCAGCAAATGCAACATGTACTTTTATTTTCATTAATAAAATTACGCCTTTTTCCTTGGAAAAAAAACAAAGGCTGAGATTTCTCAAAATGAATTATGCCCTTTTTGCATTTTTTGTGTAAGTTTGGCATTGGTGAGGCCATATCATGGTCATGTCCAAGAATAACACCCGAATAGGACAAGGAATTGAAACATTGACTTAACATCTAGGAGTTCCTTAACAACGTAATCGATCACCATATATCCAACACCCTTGGACTTCTTCCCTTTAAATTAAATTCATTAAGTAAGAAAAATGCCATATGAACATGTGCCATATGAATATGAGATGATTTTTTGGGCATGTAGTATTAGTAAGCCATGGTATTGTAACAAAGACTGATTACAAGTTAAGAATCTCCATGGTAAAGCGAGGGTGAATCTCTCGGGTTAAGAATCTTGTTATATGTTTTTTTTTTAATGTGTATATGTTTAACTCATATAATAATTCTTTTTATAAATACTACTAATAATATTAATTTAAAAGGAAGTTATCATTTAGTTCCCAGATGCGGGTGCCAATCAAGTGGCCATGAGATGCAGTGTAAAGTTTTATGGAACACATGCTTCAAAGCCTTGAATTGTTCACCTGGTGGTACCATCAGATAGTCTCCCCTGCAATGACATTAAGTGACACACCCAAGACATGGCAGAGCGTGCCAAGGTGGCACCTCCACAACCTCCATGCATTAACTCTCTACACTGCCCTGGTTCACCCATCGTCCTCGCTTCCTCCATTGTCCGCCATAAGCATTGTTATAATATTTGGAAAAGTGATCAACAAAATGTTAAGGAGACATTTCTAAATCCACAACTACCTCATGTTCTTGTGTATCACCTTGATAGTTAGAAAACTTAGCTGTTACGCTCCAATGGTCTGTGAAAGAGGTTGATTTCATCGTGGTGGTAGAGGTAAAGGCCGACCTTCGCTTCTGCCATGGATTGATTTGGCTGTTGATAGGTTTGATTCTATCATCCCTCATCACCACTAATGCAAGGTGGTAGACTAGAAGCCATAGGGTTGTGAAACACTAGGGACCATGCCTAAGCTCTGTGCAATGCACTTGGTCATCAACTTTGTGACCATAAGGAATGCTCTCTTGTGGTTGACGCATGTCTCCTAGACCTTGAATTCTATATGGGGAATTCTATAGTTGCAATGAGAGACATGGAAGGGCCCCTAGGCCTCCCACTGCAATCTCCTACTCCCTTTGCTAACGACTCCTCATCTTAGAGCCCATTTAATTCAGGGAGCATTGGACCAAACATATTAAATGAAGTGGCAACGATCATACTCTTGGTACTAGGCATCGGCAAAAGCTCGACGTGGAACAGCCTCCATTTTAGGCTGTGTCCTCCACGACGGTTGATCCAGTCAATGGTCAAGGCACATGCACTCACCCTAAGTCAACCACTCATCCTCAACCAAACATTGATGACTACTATGGCCTAATGTCGATTTTTGAAGAGGTACATGAGCAGAAAGTTGATTCAAATAGGTTTCTAAGAAAAAATAGCTTTTAATGCTTCTTTCTCTTTATTGTTTACTTTCCTCTTCTCTCCATCCTCAAAATTATTGGAGTGATGGCTTCAACCTTTTTTCCAACCTCAAGCCATCCTCTACTCTTAGCTATGCATCTAGTTTTCTAGCTCAAGCCAACTTTTTAGGCTTTTTTAAAGCCATCTAGTTCATACCCACTGGGTTTTCTTGGTTCAACTAAACATTGTGGTTTCATGTCTCAACAACCATTGTGATGTACCTTATGTAAATTCCCTATAATATAAAGGTTGCTTAAAAAAAAACATTATTTGGTTAATTTTCATGATTTTTTTAAATCTTGGTAATGTGGGAAGTATCATGATGTAAGTGTTTTGATGCCTACTAAGATTTACCAACCATTTGAATGTGAATACTAAATTATTTATTTATAATTTTATTAACATTTCTATGAATGTTTCTATAATCTCAGCAATAGACATAGTTCATTATATTTATGGATATTATAGTTATTATAAATGTTGATGTTTATATGGATGTGATAGAGACATTGTGGATGCCTTTGGTATGGTAAATGTACATGTATCTAATGATATTTATATCTATATTAAAAATCAATAATCAAAATACATATGATTATTGAATTCAATTAAAACATAATTGAATTTACGATTTAGATAGTTCATCATAATTGATCTTTAAATGCTATTATAATAATAGTGAGTTTGTAATATTATGTGTAGTAATTAATTGGGAGTAATATGTAATGTTACAATCATATCATGTTTGATATAAAAACTAAGAAAAATAAGCCATGTAAAATAAGCAAACTATCTTCAAAATGAACATAAAATGTGACTTACAAGACTTAATGTGAGAAATTATAACAAGAAATAAGGAATGACCTTGCTATTTTCTTTATATTCATTTAGCATTAGCATTAAGGTTTTTGTATTCCCGTACTTTGATTAGAGTTACGGTTTTGTTCCTTCTAGAATCCTTCTTGAAATTCCATATATGTCCAACTTCACATGCGTCAATAATAAGAATTGGTATCGCACCCACTTGGTATTGTAGTGGTTAAAGCACATGTCAAATTATTGAGTCATAATTCTATCCTAAGGACTTGAATTGATGTGCTTTTTGGAACATTAAAGATATCTCAATAAGTAGAGCAACAATGATGGGATGAAACTTTGTTCACAAATATTTCATCCAAAAAATGGTTATTGAATCCCTAAAACATCCTTTGAAAGCTTAAAGACCACAAATCAACCAAATAGATTAGGCTACTAAAATAGGCTCAACAAGGCCATGGCTCTAATCTATTTGGTTGATAATCAACCAAATAGATTAGGCTACTAAAATAGGCTCAACAAGGCCACAGCTCTAAGCTTTTTCCCTAGAAAATACTAAAACATGTGACAAATTATATAGCAATCCACTTTGGAGAAACATAAATAAATTTTGTTTTAGATAGGGTATTTTCTGACAAATATGGTGGTAATAATTACCTGTAAAAGAAGGCCAAAAAATTAAATGGTAGTTTCGCATATATTTGAATTTAATTATAAATACTTCATTTGGTTAATTAGCTGTGATTAAATTATGAGTACAATTTCATTGATAGGGTCTTCTTTTTTAATGAGTCTTTACCATAGGAGAAGGATTAGTTTATTACTCTAAAAAGGAAGAGGAGGGCCCCAAGGAAAATTTTAAGGATGGAAAATTTTCTTGAAGTTTAAAACATTGGCGAATCTCACTAATCCCTAATATGCAAATTATAAATGTTTATTGATATATTTGTAAAATTATTCAAATTTATAATTATTTTATATATGGTCTCTATATAATGTTGGCGATTTTTAAGGTAAAATAATTTTATATTCTAAAATTTGGGCGAATCGTCTTTTATAAAATTGGAAATTGGCGAATCTTTTTTGTGGAAAAATCATGGAAAATTAGCCCACTGGGCGAACATTAGCCCCTAAAATTTTCCATGGAGGAGGCGTTTCAAAGTTCAATATTTATGATAAAGGTTGGGGGAGTAGAGGCATTGTTATACCTAATGTTTCCACCTCAATTCCTGAATTGCATTTGGTTGGCCCTTGTCCTTTTCATATCCATCTTTAGTAGCTTAGTCCCACTCAAATCTCTATTAAAAAAACATTCTTGACAATCCACCCATGCTTTATACTCATTATAAGAGTGAGTACTCACCCTTTTTCTTCATCAAAGGTGTAAGTGCACTAAAAAATCAATAAAAACTATAAAAATGTGAAAATTACATGCTCCTGAGTGGAGTTTACGGGAAAAACAATTTTTTAACTCCCTAAGTCTCTTCGAGAATGGTCTCATCCGTATTGACATTGTATAAATAAGACCCAAAGGAAGGAGAAATCACACACAAGCCATATTACATTAGAGGTATCATTTAGCCAAAAGTAGTCAAGCTATTATCCCCTAACTTTTTTATGATCACCATCTCCATGATCTTGTTTTCAATAGTTCCCATCTCCCTTCTCATGTGATGGATTCCTAAGACCTCTTTGTCTTCCTCTTCCTTTCATGGAGCCAGATATTAGAGGTGAAGCAACATTAAGTGGCGCATGGTTAGAGGAATCCAATCGAAATTTATGTATGGTCCCAATAGTAGAGTCAAGTAAACTTGTGTTACACTACCTTTTTTTACAAATAAATTGATATCTCTATTCTTTCCCTATCCAACGCTCTGAGTTTTTAGTGTTACTTTGAAATATTTTAGTATTTAATAGTGGTTCTCCCCTTATTGAATTTTATTTTTTTACTGGATGAATAGACAACTAGGCCAATCTCATACTTGTGTGACATGGGGTTGATTCCGATGCTACCACTATAACTCTGGATGAACCATTCCACCCCTAACATGTTGCCCACTATTGGGTCTGGAGCCTAATTATCTTCTTGATTAAGAGGTCTCAACCACATTGCAGTTCTTAAATGGGGCAACAATGCTTCCCATATGATATCCATCAGGGGGTTAACAACTACTTTTAAAGAGCCCCCCTTGGAAGGGGTTCGGGGGAAACATCCTCCAAGCTAAAAATAGATGAAAATTTGCCTTGTAAATTATTGTAATTTCATAGTCAATCTAGAGCATTCATTAGGAGAATGATCTAACAGTAGAAGTTATGTTAATTTAGGGTTTTTTCCCCTAGAAGGAAACCCTCGGTTTATATGAGGGAATTGTATTGCGGTTGTGTATGATGTTTTGAGAGAGAGAGAGAGGAGGTTGTGTGAAATTGAAGAGGAGATTACAACGAATCTGTTGTAGGTTGTATCTCTTCACTTTGTTGGATAATATAAAAGGAAGGACTAGCTGTTTCTTCATGGACGTAGCCCAAATTGGGTGAACCACATATATCTGTGTCTCTATTGTTTTATATTGTTTTATGCATTTATGTATTTGTGTTCCCACAATATTTTATGTGTTCCATTACTCCGTAATATATAATTTTCTAAAAACTAGTATCAGAGATGAAGGTCTATTTAGCTGATAAACTCACAGGAGAGAAGGGTTCCTCATTTGAGTGGAAGAAATGGAAGAAGATGGTAAGTTTAGGGTCGAGAAATTTAATGGCCAAAACTACTAGTTGTGAAAGATGTAGATGGAATATTATCTGTATCAAAAATATTTGTACTTACCATTGAGCGGAAATACAAAGAAGCCGATGAGTATGATGAACAGGAGATTCTCGACAGCAAGGCACTAGGAACAATACAGCTATGTCTAACAGTGTTAGTGACATTTAAAATTTCAAAGGAAATGACAACAAAAGATTTAAGGATGGCATTGGCCAAACAATATGAAAAAACCTCAGCCTCAAATAAGGTATTTCTTATAAAGCGTTTATTTAATATGAAGATGTCAAAAGGAGGATTTTTTACTGATCATTTAAATAATTTTAACACAGTTACCAAATAGTTAAGTTCTATAGGGGTAAATTTTGATGATGAAGTTAGGGCTCTATTACTTCTGTGTTCATTACCATAAAGTTAGAATGGCTTAGTTATGGCTATTAGTAACTCTATCTCTGGATCTAGTACTTTAAAGTTTGATGTTCTTGTTGGTGCCATCCTTAGCGAGGAAATGCGACAAAAAAGCTCCGATGAGACATCAATTAATGCTTTGACTGTAGAGACTAGGGGAATAAAAATGGAAAGAGGAAGGAGTCTGGGATATTGCAGTAAATCAAGAAAATGCATATCTAAATACAAATCAAGGATAGTGTTCTGGAAATGTGGGAAGAAAGGACACCTAAAGAAAAATTGAAAATCTCGGAAAGGAAAACAAGGAGATGAAAACAAGAGAACAATCATGAAGCAAATGTGACAGGTTATGTGTTGCAAGATTCTTTGATTCTTTCATTAGAAAATATTATTTATGCCTGGGTGGTTGATTCAGGGGCTTCATTCCATGCTACGCCTGATGGGAAACATTTTCATGACTATGTTCAAGGAAATTTTGGACATGTTCATTTGGGTGATGATAAACATTGTAAAATCATTGGAGTGGGTAAGATTTTTATAAAGAAACAAAATGGAAACCAATTGCTATTGAAGGAGGTAAGGCATGATCTAGATCTGAAGAAAAATCTATATTCAATTGGGAAATTAGGTCTTGAAGGGTGTGTAACTACATTCAAAGAAAAAACCTAGAAGGTCACTAAAGGATCCCTGGTAATATCAAAAGGAGAAAAGGTTGGTACGTTGTATTTATGCAATGGTATTTCTAAGTTTGTTAATTATTTAGCCTCCACAGGAGAAGATACAACATTGTGGCATCATAAGCTCAGGCACATGAGTGATAAAGGGATGAAAATTATTCACTCAAGAAATTTGTTGTCAGGTTTGAAACATGTTGATTTGGATTTCTATGAGAATTATGTTTACAGAAAACATAAGAGAGTCATGTTTATCAAAGTTGGGAAGGAAAAGAAGATAGAAAAATTAGATCTTATGCATAAAAATGTATGGGGACCAGCTCAGGTATCATCCCTTGGTGGCTCTAGATATTATGTTACTTTTATTGATGATGCAACTAGAAAAACCTAGATTTATTGTATTCAGAATAAATTTGATGTATTTGATGCTTTCAAGAAATTGACAGATTTGGTTGAGAATTAGATAAGAAAGAATTTGAACTATTTTAGATCTAGTAATGGAGGTGAATACTACAATAAAGAGTTTGATAACTAATGTTCAGAACATGGAATTTGCAGAGAGAAGACAGTTCTAGGAATGCCACATGAAAATGGTGTGTCAGAAAATATGAACAGGACAATCATGGACCATGCAAGGTGCATGAGATTGCATGCAATATTTTCCTTACATTTTTTTCCAGTTGTTGCAGATATTTTTGTTTATCTAATAAATAGAGGGACTTCAAGTTCTTTGGATGATGGTATTCCAAAGGAGGCATGGGCAGGTAAAAAGGTAAACTACTCATTTTTAAAGACTTTCGGTTGTGAAGCCTTTGTCCACATTAATAAAGAAAATATAACAAAGCTTGAGGAAAAATCAAATAAATGTACCTTTGTTAGATATGGTGTTAGTGATTTTGGTTATCTCTTATATGATTATGAAAATCACAAATCATTAGGAGCAGAGATGTCATATTCAATGAAAAGGTCTTGTATAAGGATTAGATGGAGGAAAAGAAACAGGAAAAGGAAAACAAAGAATATGCAGTGCTTGATGACATCAAAGAAAAAATAAAGATGCCTGAAAATCATAATGATCAGTAGCCACAACAACAACAAAAACCACAACATAAACAAGAACCTTAAACACCTGAAAGTGGTGTTAGAAGATCTACGAGGATAAGTAGACCCCCTCAACGATACTCTCCTTCATTATATTATGTATTGTTGACTGACTTTAGTGAACCAAAAAGATATGAAGAAGAAATGCAAATAGAAACCATGAAAAAGTGGGAGCAAAGGCATGGATGAAGAGATGGACTCTTTGATGCATAACCAGACTTGGAACTTAGTCAAGTTTCCTACAAATAAAATAACATTGCAGAATAAATGGGTTTATAGGTTGAAGGAAGAAGACGGAGGAAAACAAAGGTATAAGGCTAGACTTGTGGTGAAGGTGTTTGCACAAAATAAATGTATATACTTTGATGAAATTTTTCTCCTGTTGTTAAAATGACTTCAATCAGAACTATTTTAAGTCTAGTGGAAACAAAAGATTTGCATACTGAGTAGTTAGATGTAAAGACAACCTTTCTCCATGGGGATTTGGAGGAAGAAATATGTATGCAATAACCACAAGGGTATGATTTCAAAGGGAAAGATAATTAAGTTAAGAAAGATTCTTCGGCGAAAATCACATGGAATATCATTTGTCGACGCGTTTCGAACCAACTAGTGTGGTTCATCGTCAGGACAAGTTGAAGAAACAGATCCAGCTTAGCATGATAAATAGTCTGAGCAGAGTCTCCAACGGCTAAATTAACGGTTAATTTTGACCTTAGGACCCAGGTCAAATTCTTATTTATTAATTTAATGATATTATTATAATTATAATTATTATTATCTTTCTTATGGAAATAAGTTAAATTAGGTAAAAAGGTTGGTTTTAAAAAGGGAATCTATTTATTTAAATTAAAATATATATATATTTTTTAGGTTATAAAGGTAGGATTAATAATTTTAATGGTTGGTTAGATAATTTATTTATTTGTTTATTATTAAATAATTATTATTGGTATTCTATATATATATATATATATATATATATATATATATATATATATATATATATATATATAATTAAAATCATAAGTTAACTAGTATTTTTATTCATATTACAAGTTGACTAGATATTATAATAATAGAATACCTAAAAATAAATATAGAAATAATAATTTTATTTAAATTATATTAATATAAAAATAATAATATAAATTATATTATTATTTTTATATTAATATAATTTAAATAAAATTATTATTTCTATATTTATTTTTAGGTATTCTATTATTATAATATCTAGTCAACTTGTAATATGAATAAAAATACTAGTCAACTTATGATTTTAATTAATATATATATATATATATATGTGTGTGTGTGTGTGTGTGTGTGTGTGTGTGTGTGTGTGTGTGTGTGTGTAGAATACCAATAATAATTATTTAATAATAAACAAATAAATAAATTATCTAACCAACCATTAAAATTATTAATCCTACCTTTATAACCTAAAATATATATATATATATATATATATATATATATATATATATATATATATATATATATTAATTTAAATAAATAGATTCCCTTTTTAAAACCAACCTTTTTACCTAATTTAACTTATTTCCATAAGAAAGATAATAATAATTATAATTATAATAATATCATTAAATTAGTAAATAAGAATTTGACCTGGGTCCTAAGGTCAAAATTAGCCGTTAATTTAGCCGTTGGAGACTCTGCTCAGACTATTTATCATGCTAAGTTGGATCTGTTTCTTCAACTTGTCCTGACGATGAACCACACTAGTTGGTTCGAAACGCGTCGACAAATGATATTCCATGTGATTTTCGCCGAAGAATCTTTCTTAACTTGATATGGATCACAGAACCCTGAACTCTATTATTGAATCCTTGCACGGAAAGATAATTAGTTAGCAGCTTGTATGGCGCAAAATAGGCTCCAAGGCAATAGTATCTACAATTTGACAATTTTATGTCTAAACAAGGTTATACTAAATGTCATTCTAATCATTGTGTTTGTCTTAAGAAACAAAATGATGGCAGCTATATTATATTGCTATTGTATGTACATGACATGCTTGTACTAGGGTCTAACATGCAAGAAATAAATGTGCTCAAAGGAAAATTGGAAAATTCATTTGTAATGAAGGATTTGGGTGTTGCAAAACAAATCCTTGGTATGAGAATAACTAGAGATAAGAAAAATCGCAAGTTAACATTGTCTCAGAGTGAGTACATAGAAAAGGTGTTGGAAAGATTTAATATGAAGAATGCAAAACCAATTAGCACACCTTTGGCTAGCCATTTCAAACTAAGGATATGTGTCCCAAGACCCAGGGAAAGATGGATTATATGTGTAAAGTTCCATATGCATTAGCAATAGGAAGCTTAATGTATGCAATGGTTTGCACAAGGCCTAATATTGCACATGTAATGGGAGTTGTAAGAAGGCATATGAACAATCCAAGAAAAGAGCATTGGATGGAAGTGAAGTGGATTCTAAAATATTTGAGTGGTACAACAAATCAAGAATTATGTTTTGGTGGTTCAAACATTTCTCTACAGGGATATGTTGATGCAAATATGGCATGTGATAGAGATAACAGGAGGAGCACCACAGGGTATGTGTTTACTGTAGGTGTAATAACTGTCAGTTGGGTTTCAAAGTTGCAAAACATTGTTGCACTTTCAACAACGAAATTAGAGTATGTTGCTGCTACATAGGATAGTAAAGAAATGATTTGGTTACAAAGGTTTATGGATGAGTTGGGAAAGAAGAAGGAGATGGGTAGGTTATATAGTGACAATCAAAGTGCCATTCACCTTGCAAAGAACTCAACATTTCATTCCAAGACTAAACATATACAACTCAAACTACCATTTCATAGGACCAGTGTTGGAATATAGACAATTGAAGTTGGAAAGGATACACACTAGTCAAAATCTTGCATACATGTTAACAAAAGTTGTAAATAGGGAGAAAATGACATCTTGCTCAGTTTTAATTGGTTTTACAGTATGATGATGAAGATGAGAAACAACTAGGTCCAAAGTGGAAGTATTGTCCATGAAATGAAGCAGTGGTGGAGTTGCTATAATTAGTCTCCAAGTGGGATATTGTTGGTGTGGAGCCTGATTATCTTCTTGATTCAAAGTTCTTAGTCGCATTGGATCCTGGTTCCTAAACAGGGTGGTAATTTCACCCATATTATAGCCATCACAGGGGTTCAGGGGGGCGATGACTAATTTTAAAGATTCCCCTCACCCCCCCCCCCCCCCCCCCAAGGCGGGGGTTTGGGGTTAACACCCCTAAAGCTAAAATTAGATGAAAAATTGCCTTGTAAAATATTGTAATTTCATAGTCAAACTGGAGCATTCATTAGGCAAATTATCTAACAATAGAAGTTATGTTAATTTAGGGTTTTTCCTTAAAATTCAACCCTTAGTTTATATGAGGGAATTGTATTGTGGTTGTGTATGATTATTCTAAGAGAGAGAGAGGAGGTTTTGTGAAAATGAAGAGGAAACTACAACATCTTTGTTGTAGGTTGTATCTCTTCACTTTGCTGGATAATATAAAGGAAGGACTAATTGTTTCTCCATGGATGTAGCCCAAATTGGGTGAACCATGTATATCTATGTCTCTCTTGTTTTATTCATTTTTGTATTTGCATTTCCAAAATATTTTATGTGTTCCATTGCTATGTAATATATAATTTTCTAACAACCCACAAGTAAAATAAGGGGATTTGAACCTCGAATCTCATGGTATATAACACTTCAATATCACGACAATCTCCAATTGAGTTGCCTCCCAGGCAATAACTCCCCCAATTGAAGCTACTTAGAGTAGTTATTTTGTAATTGTATTATCACTACTAATTGTTTTAAGGAAGGTTGTTTGTTCCATGTGTGCAAGTATACAAATTCAGAAAGGAGAAAATATGATTGGAGTGAGAACAACTCATATAGTTTGTCTCCAATTGGTTATTCAAATTACTGAATTTGTTTAACCAACTAGTAGTTATTTTGAATTACTGTAAGCTATTCTAGGGAAATATCAATATTTTAATTTTATTTTAAAATTAGTTATGGTCATCCCTAACCATAGGATGGATATAATTTATCCACAATAAAACTAGCAAATCCACTAGGGAGTAACTCTTTGAGTTATTTTCAATAGGGTTTTCCCTAATGTTTTCTTAGCTTAGTTTAGATCTCTTTGGTAACTATTCAGTCTGTTTTTCTCACCTTCAATCTAATAATTCAATTTGTTGGAGTTTTTCTAAGAATTTTTCCCAATAACTAAACATACTCACTAGTCTACTTTGGAAAAAAAGAAAGTATTTATGTGTTTCTATTGGTAAAGGAACAAGAACTTACAACTTTCCTTCACGGAAAGATAAATTGTTTTGTGGGAAGTAATTTTTCTTTACTTGCAACCTTTTCTCTCTTGTTTTGATTTAGCATAATTACTATTTTGGCTTTTATTTTCTATTTGCATTTACTTACAATTAAAAGTGCTTAGTTAGTTGCATTTTTCATCCATTATTAAAAAAGGGTCATTTTATGTGTTTTTCCCTTTCTTTGTATGTTTGAGCATTTGAAGTCATCCTATTATTAGTTTCATTTTTTTTTTTTTTAATAGGGTCTTTGTTATAAGTTTTAGAAATAAAAAGAGAATTGCATTTGAGTGTTTACATTTTGCATTAAAATTTCATTTCAAAGTTGTTCACATTTTAATTGAATTCATTTAAGAATCAATGTAAATGTGAATCTACCAATATTATTAGAATTTTATTTCTATAAGAGTAAAAAAAAATACCAATTATAATTTATAATCTTTGAGTAATCAACACCCACCTAAAAAAACCACATAACTGAAATCAACTACACTTTTTTTTTAGAAAACCAACATGATCTAGGTTGTAGGGCCATGGAATAGGATTGGAGAGTAAAGTCGCCAAGGCCATGAACTCAACTATAATTTATTAGTGAGGTACATATCACAATAGTAAGAATTTCTTGTTATGAAGGCACCTCTAACATAGGTGTCAAGCATGAGGTCACATTAGGGAAAGTGGAGGTGATATCCCCTCTTTTGTTTTTCTTAGTGTTCATTGGATTACCACATGTATGGGAGTTTCTTAGAGTGCCAATTCCTCTAGGTGAAAATCACTTCTTGAAGATTTAGGGGTTTTTTCCTTTTCCATTCATGTGATCCTAACCTATTATTGTGTTTCCTAATCACCAATTGAAAATGGGTTGCCTTAGCAGTCATTCCTAGGTTTTCTCATGGGCAACTATGAGTGAGAAGTGTTCATATTAACCAAGGTAGATGCATAATTTCCATTTCAAATTGTCCTAGAGGGTGCTCATATTCAAAAAAGTACTCATGGATTGGACGGGTGTTACATGTAGGTTATCCCATATATCTACCAAAACCTTGTTCATTTTACTCAAGCCCTCATCATCATATGCTAACTTTTGGAAGGCCTTATTGATCACCTCTTCAATGTGTTATACTTATGCCCTAATCACCCTTGGCCAAGATTTCGAAGAGTGGCTTTTTTTATTATTATTCTTAAGGATTTTATAGTTATGTACTCTATATTGTTTGTTTATTCAACCTTAGGTATTACTACTTTCAAGCCTTTAATCCAAAGTATTTGACCAAACACTTCATTAATCTAGTGTTAATTTTTAGGGCTAGATTGTTCTCTGTTGTAGATAATTGCATTTATGAACTTTTCATTAATTTCACATTACATTTTTCCATATAACATTCACCCCATTGATCAACGAATTCCTTCAAGCCATTATCCTCTAGCGCAGCCTCCATCCTATCCCTCTAGCCTATAAAATTTGAGTTTCCTTCCAAGGCATGCTCGATCCGCACACCATATAACTCCATTTGACGATATTGAAGTATATATTGCAAATTTGAATTTCATTTGTAACCCAAAACTCAAAACTTCGAAATCTCCTCTAGTATATTGTTCTCATCTCTGATACTATGTAGAAAATCCTGTAGATTCACAAGCTCATGTAATGTACTAAAGAAGAAGACAAGAATTTACTTCTACTTTCAACCAGTGGAAGCCAATAGATCGATTGAAAACAATATGAACAAGAAGAAGATAAAGTAATGGCACATAACACAAGATGTATCTAAGGAAATCCATTACTCAAAACCCCACTATCAGCATTGTGTATATCAGAAATATGAGTGAAGATACAAAGCTTGTTCTCACTAGAACAATTATGCACAAGTATTTCCAACTCTCTCAACCCACAAGCTAGCTCAAGCTAAATCCTTAGCCTATTCAGCAACTCTCCAAGCCCCTAATGTCTTGCATAATTCCTAGGAAGAATAACCATATTTAAAGGGAATTGATGCTTCCAAAACTATGCAATCCAAACATAGGATCAATCTCTAATGCATGCATGATATTTACACTCGAGTAAATATTGCCACTGATAGTACACTATCCTTGCACTCTAGTCTCAACTAGGTCTTTCTCATAATCGACATGCATGAGTTTCTCATGAGGAAATCATAAGTTAACTGGAGTAGCGCTAGTGGATGCACTGGTGCACCAACTGACTATTAACTCTCTATTAGTTCCTAAAACAATTTGGAACTAATTTAACTTAACTTAACTCAGTAAACTGAGCGATCTAATTTCCAACTTAATTTAAACTCATATTGGACCCCTAAAACTTGGGGAGAACATATACATGACTACAAAAATACTTCCAACTCGAAATTCCTAAGCTAATTAAGTTAATTAAACTTCATTATCTATTTACAAGTTGTTATGAGAATAAAATTCAATTTAACGTCTCAGTTTAATTCAAGGACAAATTAAATTGGAATTTCTTGTTGCCATTTCTCAACATCCCCTTCCCTACAACATCAAGGCCTTCATAGATGGGGTACTATGTTATGTTTCTCCTCTTGAAGTTTGTGATGAATTATTATGCCAACCATACTTCTGGAAGCGGCATGTTGTGTATGAATCTAGGCCTCACATTGTTATTATTACTTTGGGAAATAAGTTGTACAGGATACCGAAGGTAACACGACATACCACCATTTCTTTGATCACTTGGAAGCAATGCAGTAAGATCATTTCCCAGACTGGGAAATTTGTTTTCCTTATGATTTGCCCTCAGGGAAAGATGAATATTGTGCCACGACCTCCATATAGAGCTCCTCCGCACGACAACAACAGATGGACAAGGTTGTGGATTAGTACAGGGACATCTTCACCTCACACACATGGGTAACTATACACTGTTAGGTCAAGCACTCTGTTGATCGGACCCTAGGCATGCCGCTACACAATGGAATGATCTATCAAAGCTATGTTCTAGAGAATGATGAAATAAAGAGGCATATACAAGATTTATTGGAGAAAGGGCACATCACTCTAAGTTCATCACCCTATTGGAGCCCAATTTTGTTTGTACAAAAGAAGGATGGGACCTGGAGACTTTGTATTAACTATCGAGCACTAAACAAGATCACTATTCGGAATAGGTATCCAATTCCATGAATTGATGACCTTCTAGAATAGCCCAATGGGGAAACATTTCAACAAGATTGACTTGAATTCAAGTTATCACCAGGTACCAATAGAACCTTATGATGTGTGGAAGACTACCTTCAAATCCAAGGAGGGCCTTTTTTAATTAATGGCCATATCTTTCGGGTTGACGAATGCCCCTAAAACCTTCATGAGGCTAATGGATGACATTTTTTGACCCTTCACCAACTCATTTGTGGTGGTTTATTTGGATGACATTATGATCTTCAACCATAGTTGGGAAGAGCACCTTCACCATATTTGAAAGGTCCTCCAAACCCTATGACAACACAAGTTGTGTGCCAATTTGGAGAAATGCATCTTTGGTATGACCCGGTTTCAATATCTAAGGTACATCATTGATGAGCACAGTGTGCATGTGGACCCATCCAAGATAAAAGTCATTTTGGATTAGCCAGCCCCAACCACTCTAACAAATGTCCGCAGCTTTCTGGGTCTTGCCAATGTCTATAGCAGGTTCATTTTGGGGTTATCTCATATCACTTGGCCTTTGTGTCAAATCACCAAGAGAGGAGTGAAAGAAACGTTATTTTGTTATGAATCCCAACAGAAGGCATTTTCCGAGTTGAAGCATCACCTCTGCTCTGCACCAGTGCTCACATTACCATACCTACAACAACCATTTGAGATCGAGACAGATGCCTCCAACTATGTATCGGTGCAATTCTTACTCAACGGGGGCATCTAGTGGCATATCACAATGATGCACTTTCAAACACAGTCTAAAAGTATCCCATTTATGACAAAGATATGTATTCCATTGTGCAAGCCTGCTGACAATGGAAGTATTACATTATGGGGAAGGAAACGATCATCTACACATACCACTGACCCTTACAGTTCATAGGGGAAGTTGTAGAACGATCACCATCAGAAATGGTCCACATACCTGCAATAGTTCCATTTCAACATTAAGTACAAGAAGGACAACACTAGCAATGTTGCAAACCCCCTTAGCCGACCGTCAGTCATGGCATTGACCAATGTGCTTGACTCTTGTGGGCACGAGACCGTGGGGTGGTTGCATCTTTACAAGAGTGATCCAAAATTCAACAACACATACCAAATGCTCCTCGAAGGCAATAAAGTTCCAAATTTTGACCTCTAGGATACACTATTATGCCACCTAGGTCACCTTTGTGCTCTTTCAAGTGAGAATGCCAAGATGATATTCAAGGTGCACTACAGTTGGGTAGCTGGACATTTTAGGGTAGAGAAAATAGTGGCAGTGATGCATAAGTATTTTTATTGGCCAAACCTTAGACACAATGTGGGGAAGTACATCAGATCCAACACTGCCTATGGAATTTCCAAACCGATCATCAAGAAGAAAGGCCTATATACTCCTCTGCCTACTCTTAGTTAACCTTGGGAATCCATTTCCATGGATTACATGTCGAGCCTTCCTTCTGCTAAGCATGGCAACAACTTTGTTTTCGTGGTCGTTTACAAATTCTCTAAGATGGTCATTTTCACAGCTTGCAAGAAGAGTATCACGGCAGAAGCCACTGCTAAGTTCTTCCTTGAATGATTGTGGGTACACTTTGGGATCCCACAATCCATTATCTCATATTGGGACAGTAGGTTCCTAAGTACATTTTGGTCAATTCTCTATTCAATGTTGGATACAAAGCTCACTAAGTCCACGACTTTCCACCCCCAAACTGATGGCCAAACATAGGTCATCAACAGGATGATCGTACACATTCTCTACATGAACAAATCAAAGAATCCATGCACATGTAATGAAATCCTCCCTTATGTATAACATACCTACAATGGAGCTCTCCATAGTTCAATTGGCCACAACCCATTTCAGGTGGGATTGGGATTCCAGCCACTATGTACCATTGATGTGGCCATACCATTTTTAGCTACTCAGGAAGATTCGGCTCATGTCCAGTCCAAAGCTGACAAGACTAACAAATTCATTAAGTGCATTCATCACATCCACCAGTAGGTCCATGACATATTGGATAGATCCAATGCTAAGTACAAGCAGTGACATGATTAGCATCGGGTGCCACACAAGTTCCAGGTGGGCGACAAATTTTGGCTACATCTGTAGAAGGAATGCATCATTGAGCCCCACTGTAATCTTCGCCCACTCTAATATGGGCCATATGCCATCAGCAAGGCTATAGAGGACAATGTCTTTGAGCTCAACATTCCACTATTCCTTTTCGTGCACCCAGTATTTATGGGTACCTTTGGCCCTACTTTCACCACTGTTGGACACATCCAACATTGCAAAACAACTCATACCAAAAAAGTTAAACCTAGATTGAATGGAACAAGCCACAACTAATCGGATCATGGACATGCAGATCAAGAAAAATCACCAACAGAGGATCTATCTATATTGATTTTTCAAAGTAGGTCAACTCCTTCACTGAGGCAAGTGGTTCACCAGGGACCAAGTTCAACAGAAATTTCCTCACCTCATGGAGGCTTTGCACGCAATGGGGACCATTTCTTCCTAAGGAGGTAGGACTAATCTAGGTGGATGTTGGTGGCCACCTGCCTATTCCAACTAGACCTCCAATTAGTTTCATTAGTTTCCCTATTTATAGCAACATTTACTATTTTTAGAACTTTTTCAGGTCTTGAACTTCTAGTGCAGTTTTGACCCCCTAAACAACGTTTTTTTTAGGTCTGCAACAAGTACATTGTCATAGGCAGTGGCATGAGGAAAACCCTGTCAAATTCGGAGAGATATTTCCAGTGATTTATTGTATACAGAAAATGGAGATAATATGACCAAGTTACAACCCTGGGAAGTTGGTTGCTCATCTAACCCAAATGGGACCCACAAACTCTTGGCATTCCATCTCCTCGGGTTAGGGTTTTTGTTGTTTAGGGTTTTCCCTTGTTGTTCAGTAATAAAATTTCCCTTGAGCTTCTTAATATACAGTTCAAAGGCATGTGACCACCACATATATTCTCAGAGCTAAGCTACCATCGCTCGAGCCAGTTTATTTCCATTTTTGTATGTAAGCATATTTTAGTTCTTTGATATTAATGAAATGAAGTTTTATTTCTACTACATCGCTGTGTTTATGTGTATATTTTTATTTTGTTTCATTCTTGCATAAGTCCAGATCAAGGTTTCTTCAACAATGCACCCAGGGTTAGTCATCATATTGACATCAATGACAACTTTAAACAACAATCTCCCCCTTTGTAATTGATGGCAATACTCTCCTTCTGTCAATATTCTCTCCCCATTCGACATCAATGGAAACTTATTCATATGTTGCTACCCCTGTCATTATGTTTCTCTTACTTTTCATTTAATCTCCCTATCTTCATCAAGGATAGCTCCATCTAAGAGTATGTTGATATTCTTCTTGCCCTAGAGCTGCTCCCCCTAACTGTATGCATTATCTTCGTCTTTCTAATTGGCAGAATCTTGGTGGAACATAATGTATGCCTATTATGCACAATTTTATCGACAACATGGATTGATTCCTTGATAATTCAAGAATCATTCCATGTGTTCTCCTTCTAGTTCATCATGCTTCCTTCTCCAAACTTGTGTAATTCTTTTTCCATGGTTGGTTGAAGACTTCTTAGATAGTCTAGGAGCCCAATTCAAGTTGCAGTTTCGAGCTATGTGTCCAACATTATGGAATTTGAAGCATTCATTTATGGAAGAATGGAGGAGCATAATTTTTATTGATGAACACCTTGGAGTATATTCCTACATTTTTGTTTATTGGAACTTGATAGGAGTCCATAAATGTCTTTGTTATATGCCTTGAAATCCTTTTCCATGTGCCAAAAAATTGTACAAGAGTAACAATAGCCAAAAAAAATAGTTTGATACCTGCAGAATGTGGATTCCCTTGGTATATTTATGAAGTTATTATGCTTTGAGATTCTTTGATGATATTCTTTGTTTCTTGCATCATGTCTTCTTGGAGCAAAGGATCTTCCAATATTATTTTCACTCTTCTCCTTACTTTTGTTGGAACTAAGGATGTTAGCACAACTTTCAAGATTCTCCACATTCTTATTGTTTGATGCATTATGGTTTGCATCACTTTTGCTAGAAGACTCACCTGCATATCCAAGACCATATTTTACAAGAGGGGATCTTTGATGACTGAGGATGTCATCCAAGGATTGAGAACTATTCAAGTTCTTGTTTATTTGACCAACTTCATTTTTTAGAAAAATAATCTCGTCTTTCATCTTATCATAGTCCATCTTTCTTTTCCAAATGATTCTCCATTTCTTCCTTCATCCTTGTTTCTTCACATGCTTTGACTTTAAAATATATGACATCTGCTTCAAATCTGTTAGTATCTTCATCCTTTACTTTTTAGTTTCCATGCCATGATTTTTCTTTCCCTCTGTTGGGCCTTAGTTTTGGTCTTATTTTTTGCTCAAAGAAACTTACTTATCCATCTATTTTCCATCCATTTTCCCTTCATTTATCCCATTTTGATGTATATTTGATATCCATTCAGGTATTTAATTTTAATTTTTGAATTTCTAAAGTTTTTATGAAAATTTGGTTTTTAGTGCAAAATTGGCAGATTCAGAAATTCCCGTAATAGCTCTATGGTTGATATGATTGCAAGAAACTTGGGCACGAATGGAATGCATGGATGGATAGCTTGGGAACTAGGACTAAGCCAGCAATGCTTAGTTCAAACAGAACAAGCTTTATTAGGCCCATTTGGTGCTAGTCAACCATGACTAGTCATTCAGGAATCCCATAGAAATAGGGCAGTTTTGAGATTTCATAGGAATGGTCATATTTCTTGGGATGGGAGCAATGAATTCGACTTAGATAGGTGGACGAGAGTAGATGGGTTTTTTTGAGTGAATATAGATCAGTTTGTTCATGAGACTTATTATTTAAAGCCAAAACTTTGATGGCTTATGTATTGATTTTGTGATATACTCTTATGCTGTGACATCTTTGGATTGAGGAGTTAATTTGAAGAATTGTGTTATTATTATTTTGCTGTTCAATGCTATGGATGTGTGACTAAATTTAAGCTTCTGATATCACCTCTCAAAGTGTGCAAGGCAAGGGTGGAGGGCCCCCATTCCAAGCTAAGTACACTTCCTTGTTACCTAAGTTTCATTTCCTTGTAATCTGGTTGATTGTAGCACTAGTTTTTCAAAGCTTTATTTCAGTTTGCTTTATGGTTTTGTTGTGGTCACCAACAACCCCCATCTTTGTTTGATATTAGTAATAACATCAAGCAAAGGGGACCCTTAACCAAAAAATCCAAAAAATATTTTTGTTTGAAAAACCTTTTGTATTAACTCCCTAAGAGCTATATCGCGTCGCAAAGGAAAAAGGAGCGCTTTCCCAAAGCGCATAAACACACTAAGGAGGAGCGACGCGAGAACTCATCGCATCGCATGCATTAAAGGTGCTCAAAAGGGGAAAACCTAAGAAGCCACCGACGGCCGATATGCGACGTCGCACGTCGCAATGTCGCATGAGCAACACAAAGTGACAAAGCGAAAAACCTTGCGACCTTGCGATATGCGATCTGCGACCATGCAAAGCTGCGACCTGCGATTTGTGGTGTGCGACAAATGAGACCATCAATTGTTGCGATACCACTTATTTACATCGCAATCTTTGATGCTGCGATGCAAATCGCGGAGGCCATTCGTCGCAAGCATTCCTCAGCATGATCTGTGAGCCTAAAATTAGGTACGCGCCTTACGAGAAATTAATGATTGTACGCCTGTGTATCCAAAGATGATTATGTTGCGTTTTTCGAAGAGTCAAGTCATAATGGGTGACATGATTATGCATTCATTAGAACTTAATTGCTTTCATGTCAATCTTTTCTTCTGTCTCTTTTCATTTACGTGAACTATAAGTCAGCAACTGATATAAATCTATATGCAGGAAACATCCAAGAAAAAGCGCCAGAACTAGAAGAACAGAGAGGAGATGACTTCGCAGATGGATACCGCATATAGCAGGACCGCGGATCCCAGAGTATCACTCAACAAATGCTGATGGAAATAGGCTATCTACGACTCAGAGTCAAAGGCGCACAAAAGCAAAGCGTTTATGAAAGATCCTGAGTCCCAAATTGGGTAAAGCAAAAATAAAAACGCTTAAGGGGAAAGACGTCTCAAAAAAGCCTGGAACAAAGAATGGAAACAAGTTTCAATTGAGAAAATCATTCAGGCAACAAAATCCCCAGCTCATTGAGTCATTCGCACGGCCGGAAACCGAAATAGCAACAGCACAATCAGTTTGAAAGAAATCTGAGTTGTACTAAGTATACACGCCGTGAAGACACTCCTCCAGAAGAACACTTTCAAAAATATCTTCTAGTTTGTCAGAAAGAGGTGCAAGCTCTTGTTATTTCTAATTTTCAAGCTTGAACAAAAGGAAAGGACAAGCAGCCGACTCTTTCACGGCGAACAGCGCATCGCTTACAGCACTAAGGAGCAGATACAGAAATGGTTAGAAATTAGATTCAGTTTTTAGAAATAAATTTGTTTTAGTAAAAGGGCGGTCATTTGAAGTCGTTCCCTAAATTTGTGTAATTAAAATTAGTCGGTTAGTAGTATTTTACCCTTCTCGTTGCATTGCAAAAGGGTCCGGAAATTTGTCAAAAAACTTGTCCTCAGAACATGCACTTTTGCACCCTCGGAGGGGGTTTTTGATGAATGGATGGATCAAGATTTATTTATGTTTGCATTTTAATACCTGCTACTGATGTTGCACTTCTGTACTCTTAGTAGGCATTAGAAGTCAGTAGAAATAGATCATTATTGCTTCAGGTCTATGAGTATAAAGTCATTTATAAATGGTACTTTTATCTCTTGACGAGTTTCTGCTTGCATTCTTAGAGTAATATACAGCTGATGTTGTTTATATGTTAACGTATGAATAAGTGGACTACCATTTGGCACTTTTGTACGGTGGAGTCATTGATTTATGCTTAATACATGAATAACTGATTATGCCATATGTTGTTCACAACCGTTTTGCTTAACTTTTTATGCAGAATGGTTCATCTTAATTGATTTATATTCTCATAATAGCTGAATAATCTTCATTACCAGTTATTGTGTGAAATCTTTCTAGATCGCATAATGGAAAAAGTTCTATCCCGGGTTAGCGTAGATTAGATGTGTTGTTCTTGATAGATTAAAGTAGTATAAAATTCAGTCTCAGAGCTTAGAACTAGATTAGCTTAGAAATAATTCTACATTTTCACTATCATATTCTACACACACACACATCATCAAACTCTACACACACACACCCCCTTAGAACGGGAAGCTGGTCCTGTTATCCCCAGTCAGACCCGCTACACCAAACGGGCACGGAGCCGCCAACCAGGTTCCCGACCGGGTGGGTATCCCCCTTGTTGTTGACCCGATTTCAGGGCCCTCAACATATTTGGCGCTAGAAGGAGGCCACGAACTATGAATGGCACCTAAAGAAATATCAAAATACCATTCTGAGAGTAATACACCCTCATCAACTCCCTCGACTTCTCCGACACGGTTAAACCCGGAATTTGAAGTTGCTCGAGTATCTACCGCTGCTACATATTCGAATATATCAGACCAATCTATCATTGAACCCCCTGAAATGCGAACTTTGATTCGTAAACTCCAGGGATTCTCTATTTTTAACCAAAAGTCTGATAAATCTAAAAGCAGCGTGACTTCGCAGTACAACCCTGCTCATCCCCTTACCAAATCGAAGAGTGAAAAATTTGGCATACAACCAAGTGAACTCCCTCTCCCTACCAGGAAAAGAGCAAGGAAAACACCACCGGAGTCTGACAGTCAGACTCCTTCATCCACTTCGTCCATATCAACTCCCTCACCGCGAAGTCAACCACCCACTCTTTCGTTCCAACTCACTCACCCATCTTCTACAAACCTTCCTCTTCAAACATCAAAGATCTTAATATCTTCATCTTCTCAGCATCAGGGATCATCTTCTGCACTTCCATTAACTAGCAGCTCAACGATGGCCCAGTCTCCATGGAACAATCCTGGGGCGGTTTTTATGCCTCCACCCCTGAGCCCTATACCGGCCCATCCTGAGAAATGGCTGCCTAAATTCAATCCGGAAGCAGGAACGCTAGCCGAGGAACATATCAATAATTTCATGCTTTCTGTTAATCTCAACGGAGTCACTAACGAAGACGTTGTTGTCCGGCTTTTCCCTTATACAATGCAGGGAACAGCCGGGTCATGGTACTTTTCGTTACCTTCCGGATCCATCACAAGCTGGGACATTTTTCAAAGTCAGTTCCTCACCAAGTTTGGTGATGACAGATCCACGGCGACATTGATCAATGACCTATCTAATCTTAAGGCTGAGGCTAGAGAACCCATTAAAGATTTTAACTTACGGTTCAATAAGATCCTCAACAAAATCCCCGCTACCTCACAACCCAGCGAGGAAGTAAGATGTGAATGGTACATCACGGCTTTACCTCCAAACTTGGCTATCTTCGTAGATAGGGCAAACAAGACCACCTTAGTCGACAACTTGACAGAAGCGTTAGCAGTGGAAAAACGCGTGGTAGCCCTAGAAAAGAGATCCGCTATAGAAGAACGCAAATCTAAGAAGATCTCTTTCAAAGAAGACACCAAAAAGAAGCAAACGAAAGATCCTTTCGATTTGGAAGGATTACAAAAAGTGTTGAAAGCCATGTCAAACGAGATGATTGATATTAAGAAACAAGTAGCAGAGACTTCTTCGAAAAAGCCCTTTAGGACTTTTAAAAGAAATCCTCCCATGGAGGTAAGACCACCTAATGTTGTCTCAAACGTTGAATCTGAAGAAGACGAAGAAGAAGAGAATACCACTGAAGGGCAGACCAACGAGGAAGAGGTCGTAGAACTAAAAGGAATGTGGGACTTCATCCTCCCACAAGAAGAGGATCAGGAAGCATTTCCTGTTAGCACGAGAAGCAGAAATCAACTTGATCCTCCCCTAACTACCCCAAAACAGAAGGGCGCAAGCCCTGCAACAAAAGAAAAGGTCGCAACAAAAAAGACAACTGCTAAAGCGACCCAGATTAGCCCAGTCCAATCTGATCAAACGCCTCCATCAAGAACACTAATAGTGTCGAATGAAATGGAATATAACATCATTGATGATATGAAGAAGACTAGGGCTAATATCACTCTGTACGAATTGAGTAAATTGAAACACCAGCAGAAAATAATGATGAAAGAATTACATGCTGTGCCTACTACATCTTTACCTACAGCTGTAGCTTCTCACAATCTGGGAAGGCCTCCAACCAACACGATCAATAAAATTGATCCAAATGACATCGCCTTGATTGGAGGAAGATCAAGATCTCATACTCCTCCTTTTCTTCTCACATATGAAATCTTCAACAAAAACGTGCACAATTGCTTGGTCGATTCTGGTGCTTCAACGAATATTTTACCCAGGTCAATATGTGCCAAATTGAATGTGCAACCTCAAAAATCCGCAGTACTTATAGTTCAACTTGATCGATCCCAAGTCGAAGTGATTGGTGAACTCAATCAGGTGACCATAAGATTGTCGTCTAACCCAAAAGTGTGTCAGGTTATCGACATTCTAGTAGCTGATATCCCTGAGTTCTATGGTTTGATTCTTAGCAGGGATTGGTCGAAAAAACTCCACGGATATTTTTCAACCGATTGGTCGCACATGTGGTTACCATACAATGGCAAACCAAATCAGATAAAGGTTGAACGAGAATTGCACCAAAAATACATAGTGACAGAACTGGAAGGAGAAAATGAGGCCATAACGTACAATAGCAGCATTGTAGGCAATTACGCAATAGATTCTTTCCTAGGTAATTTCAATGCTCATATTTCACCATACTTAGAGAATTCAGTTTTATCCCAAGTTGAAAATTTCTCCCAAACTGATGACTCAAAATGTTTTAGTTTTTTAGATATTCTGTAAATACATCTTTATTTTGGAAATTATATTTTGATGGATCAAAATCCAATGAGGGGGCAGGAGCAGGATGCGTTCTGATTAACCCAGGCGGGAATAAGATTATCCTCACATGCAGACTTGAGTTCGATTTCACGAACAACACAGCGGAGTACGAAGCCTTGGTTCAAGGCCTATACAAAGCGATCGGATTGAACGTTAAGTATCTTCAAGTCTTTGGAGATTTAGAGATCGTCGTAAAACAGGTACGTAACACCATACATTGCCTGTCAAGTCATTTAAAGCATTATCAATCATTAGTTCAAGATCTCACTGCACATTTCGTAGCATTCAACATCTTGTCAATTCCAAGAATTCAAAACGCGAGCGCAGACCTGTTAGCTAACGTAGCCTCTAGACTTATCCCTTCTGAAGATTTTAGTCCTGATAGGTTTTCAATAGAATTAATCTTTAAACCATCCATCCCTGACAATATCACCAATTGGAGAGTGTTCAACGACGATCCTGACATCGTAAATTTCCTTACTTCTGAAGGATCCTACTCAAATCAGATAATCGATGAAGACCATCATGATCATCAAATACAACAAAATGGCTCCGACAATGCTATACCGAAATCGGTGGTCAAGTTAGAAGATTTATATGATTTGAAAAGTCGGTTTAAAAGGTCCCCCAATGCTAAACTTTGCAGTTCTACCCTGAACTATGAATTAGTAAACCTAGGGACCGATCAGAAGCCACAAAACGTTAACCTAGGTCACGGCCTAGCCCCTGAAGAGAAATCAGCATATATCCGTCTTCTGAGACAATACAAAAACGTTTTTGCCTGGAATTACGATGAGCTAAAAACATACAACACTTCTATCATTCAACATGTTATCCCTATGATTGACAATGAAAAACCTGTCCAGCAGAAGCTCAGAAAAATACACCCTAACCTAGAAAATCAGATAAAAGCTGAGCTTAATAAGTTGTTGAGAGCCAGAATAATCTTCCCCGTCAGGCATTCTAAATGGGTATCCAATATGATGCCCGTTAGGAAGAAAAACGGAGACATTAGAATCTGTATCGATTTCCGAAATCTCAACAAAGCCTGTCAGAAAGATAACTTTCCCCTCCCACCTATGGAACAAATATTACAGGCAGTAGCAGGCTCAGAATTAATGTCATTCCTGGATGGATTTTCAGGATACAATCAAGTACTGGTGCATCCCGATGATCAGTTAAAGACTACGTTCCGAACCAAATGGGGCACTTATGCATATCGGAAGATGCCATTTGGGCTGATCAATGCCGGAGCTACCTTTCAGAGAGCCATGGACATCGTGTTTAAAGGGTTAGTCAATAAATCAGTGGTGATTTACTTGGATGATATAACAGTGTACTCCAAAAAATGAAACAAGCACCTCAAAGATTTGAAGCAAATCTTTCAAAGATGCTTGAGGTATGGGATTTCGCTCAACCCAAAGAAATCTTTCTTTGCGTTAAGCGAAGGGAAATTGCTCGGATTCATAGTGTCGAAATCTGGTATTCATATAGAACCTGACAGAATCAAGGAAATTTCCGAAATATCCATGCCTCATAACAAGAAAGCCATGCAATCCTTCCTTGGACAGATCAATTTTGTCAAAAGATTTGTCCCGGATTTTTCACGTATTATTTCTCCCTTACAAAATATGATAAAAAAGAATTCAAATTTCAAATGGGGTCTAGATGAGCACGAAGAATTCAACTTAATCAAACAAGCTATCATCAATGCTCCATCTTTGGCCACCCCAAATTTTTCGGAATCTTTTACCTTACACACTTTTGCCTCAGAGAAATCCTATGCCGCGATTTTGACCCAAGTAAATCAAGAGAAAGCGGAAGCTCCAATCGCATTCTTTAGCTCAAACTTACAAGGCGCTGAAATTAATTACTCAGACGTAGAGAAACAAGCATACGCTGTTTTCAAAGCGATCAAATATTTCAGACCTTTCTTGCTTAAAGCCCAGACTAAAGTTGTAGTACCGTTTCCGGCGGTAAGAAACCTTTTGGTGCAGAAAGACGTGGGCGAAAAGAGAGCTAATTGGATTACCGCTTTACAAGAATATGATCTTGAGATCAAACCAGCAAACATCGTAAGAGGTCAAGGCTTCTGCAAGATGTTAGCCGGAGCATCGCAAATCCTGGAGAACTCATCTGAAGAGGTACAAGCGTACGAGGTAAGCCTAAACGATGCAGAATCATCATACGCTGACACCATTTATTTTCTTAAGAACGGGTATGCTCCATCACGTCTGGATCATACCAAGAAAAGAGCTCTGAGATTAAAAGCTAAACAATACCAGCTCGTAAATAATGTCTTGTTTAAAAGGAATTACGATTCTGTGCTTCTTAGGTGTCTTGAGAATACTGAAGCCGAAAAGGTTTTGCAGGAACTCCATGATGGACCAGCGGGCGAAAACTATGCCGGAGATGCGACTGCACATAAAATCTTGCGTGCAGGATATTATTGGACCACGCTGTTCAAAGACTCATACAATCACGTAAGGAAATGCCAAGTCTGCCAGACTGCTGCAGGAAAACAAAGGAAACCATCCATGCCGCTACAACCAGTCATCATCGACCAACCATTCAGTCAATGGGGCTTGGACATAATAGGTGAGATCGTTCCTCACTCTTCTAAGCAGCATAAGTATATCCTTACGGCAACTGATTATTTTACCAAATGGGTAGAAGCGGTTCCTCTCAAGACAGTTCATTCTGAAAATATTATTGAATTCATAGATCAATTTATCATCACTAGGTTTGGATTTCCAACAGCATTAATGTTTAATAACGCTTCATATTTTTCTGGAAATACTATGACTGAGTTTGCGCTTAAAAGAGGGTTCAAACTGAAATATTCTGCCAACTACTATCCGCAAGGTAATGGATTGGCTGAATCAACAAACAAGAACCTAATCAGAATTATCAAACGAACAGTCGACCAAAACCAAAGGAATTGGCACAAAGCGCTGGTAAATGCTTTATGGGCTGATAGAATCACAAAGAAAGCTTCAATCGACACTTCTCCCTTTAATTTAGTTTATGGGAGAGAAGTGGTTCTTCCGACTCACCTAGTCATTCCCTCTTTGTCTTTAGTGCAATATATCGATGAAGTATCTACTTCCTCTTTACAATTAAGACAAATGGAAATAATCAAACTAGAAGAACAAAGAGAACAAGCTAGGAAAACCCATGCTCATCACCAAGCGCTAATAAAATCTTCTTTTGACTCAGCCATCATAACCAAAAAAAACTTTCAGATGGGTGATTTAGTTTTGAAATGGGATAAGGCTCATGAAGAAAAGGGCAAACATACGAAATTTCAGAAGCTGTGGCTTGGCCCTTTTCAGATTGTAGAAGTCGTAGGCCCGTCTACATTCGTGTTGCAGGATCTGGCAGGAAGGAGAGATTCTTTACCTGTCAATGGACTGATTCTTAAATTGTATTTTCCATAGAAGAGAAATCTTCTAATTTTTGTAGGATAGATTTAGTTTTTAGTTTTTATTTTGTTTTGTTTTTTGCTTTTATAAATAAAACCCGTTGTAAATGATCATTTAAAAAGGATTCATGAAAGAGCACGCCAATTCTCTATCAGATTTTGATTTCGCTTGTACAAATAGCAAAAATTTTTGAAAAGCTGAATTTTAATATTGACAAATAGAGTTAACTTCACTTTGATTACGATACTCGTTTCGACCTCTAAAAAACTTTGACAAAAGCAACCTCTGGTAAAAGAATTGTTTTGTATCAGCACCATGAAAGGTATCATCAATAATAAAATAAGCATTCTCTGCAAAGCTGTTGTTTTCAAAAACTCTATTATTGTCGTCCAGAGCTTTCTTAAGGAAAAACAATGACTTCCTCCCTGCTAAAAGGAAACTACAGCGTCCAGAGAAACAATCCAAATAAAACACTATATCTCAAAGAATAAGAGGTCTCATCACGAGCCGGCTTATCATGATCACAGATATTATAACTTGCTGACTTTGCCAATACTGTCTATCAAAACAGGGCAACGACTTAAGATTGTTGCAATCAAAAGACAAGAGGTCTCATCACGAGCCGACTTGTTCAGCAAAAGTGTAAATCAGGTGAATGATTGTGTCATAATTTGGCCACCTAACCAAGACATTGTTCTTTAGAGAATTAAAAAAGGAAAAGTGTGTTAGAACGGGAAGCTGGTCCTGTTATCCCCAATCAGACCCGCTACACCAAACGGGCACGGAGCCGCCAACCAGGTTCCCGACCGGGTGGGTATCCCCCTTGTTGTTGACCCGATTTCAGGGCCCTCAACAGGTTTATGCATAGTGATTGATTTCATTAGTTAATAGCTTATTCATAACTTTATTGAGTTGGAAAAACAGGTGTTCAAGTTGGGCATCCCTTCTGCTAAAATGATGAATCAAAACTAGTTTCTTTTGTTTGCATGCAAGTAGTTTTTCATTGAGATTTGGATATTGAGATGAATGAATTATGATGGAATATCTTATGTGTCTCTTAAGTTAAGAGCTTCTTTCATTAATAATTTATCCATCTTAAGCTTTTGGTTTCAATCTCTGATTAATTAAGTGATAATTGAGGTGAAGATGGACTTCTTGAGGTCAAGAACCCTTTCAATGTTTTTTCTCTTTTTAAGCTGATTGAATTAGAGTTATAGAATGTATTACTTTTAGCTTTTGAATAACTTATCTTTCAAGGTTTGATTACATCTGATCTTCACATATAGTGAACTTGCCTCAAAGCATAAACAACCCGGATTGATAAGAAATAATTGTGTTAATTTAGGTCCACAAATTAGCTCAACATTTTGGCGCCGTTGCCGAGGAGGCAAATATCAGCATAGTCAATAGAAATATAAATTTCAAAACCACAAAAACATTAGTTACATTCCATTTTAGTTATGTTTCTTTATGCCTAGATATAGAGATCCTCAAGGTAGATTTATCAAAAATCCCCCACAAGTAGAAATAGGATCATCACACACCCCAGTCACTGGTAATCCAATGATTGAGGAGTTGGTAGAAAAACAAAGAACTGAACAAAGATTAACCTTGATTGAAAGGCAAACTTTGTTAGCTTGGGAAGCAAAACAAAAACAATTCTCCACTTCCGGAAAACAAAAAGAAATTATTAAAGGAAAACAACCTGTCTTTCCATCCATAAATCCTCCTATCTTCCAACAACTTGAAATTCCACTTGAAATTGAAACAAATCAATCAATGGCAGAAGAGGGACATGGATCCGTTATTCTCACTCCTGAACAACAAAGGGCTGAATATGAAAGACAACAAAGAGAATGGAGAAGAAAAAGAGAAGAAGAGGCAAAACAAGAAAATGATAGGAAGCTAGAAAACGACCGGAAAAGACAAGAAGATGGAATTGATCAAGAAACTACTTTTGGTTTTCCAATAGTAGACACAAGTGCAATATTAGGAGAAGAAGTAAAAATGAAAAATATTCCACCTTCTGTATTACCAAACTTTTATGGAATGTCTACAGAAGATCTTGATGCATTTATGTTTGAATTTGATATTCTATGTAGAACATATGGATATACTGATGACGTGCATAAACTTCACCTTTTCCATGCAACATTAAAAGCGGCAGATTTGAAATGGTTTATGGGTTTAGGAGAACAAACAATAGCCTCTTGGGATGATATGCGATCTATCTTCATTAAGAAATATCAAGCTTATTGTAGATCTAGAGATTCAAAGGAAGATGTTTTCAGAATGACACAACAAGAAGATGAAAGTTTAGAAGAATATTTGGAAAGATTTGCATATAATCTACAGAAATCTAAACAACACTCTCTAAATCAAGAAACCGTTCGCACGATCTTTCTCAAAGGTGTAAGGGATGAATACCTTGACATTTTGAATGTGATGGGTAAAGGAGACATTTCAAACCTACCATTCGATGAAATTGTTGAGTTATGTCAAAAATATTCTAGAGGAAGATCAAAAACCGGAAGAAGGGAAGTAAGTTCAAAAGCAGCAAAGTCAGCTGCAGGAGGGATAACAAGAGCTGAAATAGGAAGCTTACTAGAAAATTTCAAAACAGATCTCTTGAATACATTAGGGACACAAGTATATGTGCTAAAAGAAAACAAGAAGAAAGAAGAACAAGAACAAGCTCTAGCAATCTTTTGTTCCAAATGTAAAAAGAAACATCCTTTGAGAGAATGTCCTTTGGATAGTATTCAGGTTTGTGGTCATTGTACAAAAAATCATTCCACAGAGAATTGGGTAAAATTGAAAGAATTACAATTGAACTCAATGGAAGAAGTGCTAGGGATAGAAGGTTTCTATTATGTAGCACCACGAAGACCATGGCAACCTAGGATGCCTCAACCAAATCAGCAGCAAGCTTGGCCTCCACAACAATATTCACAACAACCTGCACAAGGTTGGAGAGGATATGGTTATGGAAACCAGCTACCTCAACAGTATCAACAACAATACCAGCAACAATACCAACAACCATTTGCATATCCACAATATCCACAATCCATACCCTTTCAACAACAACATTCTGCATATCCGCAATCCATCCCATTTCCACAGCAGAATCCACCATCGTTGTTGACCTAGCCACAATAGTTACAGCTACCCACAAATCAACCCAGACCAACTCAACTACCAGCCCAACCAATGCCCAATCCAAATAATAAGGTGGACAAATCTGCATACACTGTAGAGGAAGCATCATGTTTTCCTACATATTTGATTCTTCCTCTTAATGATGTCCATCTAAGGTCTGGAAAAGTGCTTAAAAAGGATTCTCCTCCAATCATAGAAGAACCAACTGAACAAGGAGAATCACATGAAACATCACAAACTGAGATACAAAATCAGAAAGGAACAAATATTACAACACAAACACCACCTTATCCTGAAAGGTTAGTGGAACAACAAAACAAAACAATCCTTCCTGAATTAGATATCTTAGACAAGTTAAAAAATGCTTATGTAAAAATTCCTTTGTTGAAGGCAATTAAAGAAATACCAATATATGCTAGAACAATAAAGGAATTGTGCATTCGGAAATCAGAGAAAAAGAAAAAGGATCCTACTACAATCCAAGTCATTGGTAAATTAGCAAGCCTGATGTCTACACAAACTATAGTAGAAAAATATATTGATCTTGGTATCCCAATGGTTACTATATCAATAAATAATTTCTCAGTACCAAATACATTAATAGACTTGGGAGCAGCTATAAACGTAATGACAATGGAGACAATGAAAACTTTGCATTTAAACAACATTAGATCAACTTCTACAATCTTGGAACTAGCAGATAGATCTAAAGTTGTTCCTGAAGGAATATTAGAAGATATCATAGTCTCTTTGGATTCATGGGAGTATCCTGTTGACTTCCTGATCTTGCAACCAAAGACAAACTTGGGAGGACATCCTCTAATCTTAGGCAAACCATGGTTAGCTACCGCTGATGCCTTCATAGGATGCAGATCTGGAAGCATGATTATTTCACATGGAGATGAAAGGAAACACATCACTCTTTATTCACCTGCACAATCAACTTCTTTAGAATCAGTACTTGAAACTCAAGAAAAACAGCAAACAAAATCAGTTTTAAGTATAAATCAATTCTTTGATTTTAGAGAAGAAGAAGGGAATGAAGACTTAATGGATCTTTTCATTTCAGAACCAAGTATTTCAGATCAGATTAGGAAAGCTCAATATGAAGCTGCGAGTAACCTTTTGAATCAATGCTTTCAGGAAACTTGTACAATTCAAACTTTGCAGAAATCTTTTATAGACATCTTTCCTGTAAACACAATCTCCAAGCCAACGATCAAAATGATTGAGGTTCATCCTGAAAAACATCTAAACATTGGAAATGAATTGCAATCAGCACAAGAGCAAGAGGTAATTACATTATTACAGAAATATTCAAAAGCTTTTGCCTGGGATTATACTGACATGCAAGGAATCCATCCTAGCACATGTATCCACCACATCTATACAGATGATCAACTTAAACCTGTAAGACAACCTCAAAGACAAATGAATCCCATGATGAAGGAAATAGTGAAAGAAGAACTGCAAAAATTGTTAAAAGTTGGATTCATCTATCCTATTTCAGATAGTCAATGGGTTTCTCCACTAGTTATTGTACCAAAGAAAAATGGAAAGTGGAGGGTATGTGTGGACTATCGGGAATTAAACAAAGCTACACTAAAAGATCATTTTCCTCTACCATTCATTGATCAAGTGTTAGACTCATTAGCTGGGAAGAAATTTTTCTCCTTCTTAGATGGGTTTAGCGGATACAACCAGATAAGAATAGCAACAGAAGACCAAGACAAGACAACATTTACTTGCCCATGGGGAACCTATGCATATAATGTTTTGCCATTTGGTCTATGCAATGCACCTGCAACTTTCCAACGAGCAGTACTTGCAATATTTGCTGATCTAATTCATGAATGTGTAGAGGTCTATATGGATGACTTCACAGTTTACGGAAACACATACAATGATTGCTTAAACAACCTTGAGAAAGTTTTGAAACGGTGCATTGAAACAAATTTGTCATTAAGCAATGAGAAATGCTATATGATGTTTACAGAAGGAATAGTTCTGGGACACCACATTTCTGCTTCAGGAATAAAGGTGGATCCAGCAAAAATCCAAGTCCTAGTAAACTTAATGCCTCCTACAACACAGAAAGAGGTAAGAAGTTTCTTAGGCTATGCAGGCTATTATAGACGATTCATTGAAAAATTTAGTAAAATAGCCCAACCTCTGTTCAAACTATTAGCAAAATATATCGAATTTCAATGGAAAAATGATTTTCAAAATGCATTTCAAATTCTGAAAGAGAAATTGTCAGTTGCCCCCATTCTTCGTGGACCCAACTCATCTTTACCATTTCATATATCAACTGATGCATCCGATACTGCGATAGCTGCCTCTCTTGGACAGAAGGAGAACTTGTTCACTTATGCAATATACTTTATAAGAAAAAATCTAACACCTGCAGAAATGAACTACACAGTCACAGAAAAAGAAATGTTAGTCGTTATACATGCAGTAAATAAATTCCGGCACTATATAACAGGATATCAAGTTTTCATTCATACTGACCTAAGACCATGGGACCTCAAGAACAAGTATGACTCAATTCAGACAAAAACAAAAACAAGTATGACTCAATTTCATTGTGGTATGACTTGATCCAGCTAAGCCAAGAAGGGAACAAAGACCAGCCCTCCATTCAGTTTTATGGCATGCCTAGCGGGATGCAAAACTGACACTAATGAGACACCTACCTATGCATATGCAAAGAGCTTTTGATCACTGATGGAGGGCTCAAGACCGACACTAACATTGGCTCCAATGGGGATGGCAGCTCCTTGGAGGTGCCAAGAACCTCAGACCTCTTGGGAGAGCAGACCAGTGCTTTATCTATTGGGCAATGGAGTCAATTTTATTCACATGTGACCAAATTTAAAAACAACTTTATTTGACTTGGACAATTGACTGAAATCTTAGACTGACTTCGACACAAACCAACTCGATGACAAATTGAAATGATGGAAGAAACTTGACTCTAACAAACTAACTCAAGACCTGAACTTAAAACTCAAAACTTGATGGCAGTACATAACCGCCTGTGGTTCTTACAAAACAATATACCATCAAACTATATCATAATGCCAATGCAACCAATCAAGAAGATGGCTTCTTGACTGATTCTTTCTATCAGATCTTCTAGTCAACAGTACAAACCTATCACTGGGCATCCAAAAACATAGTTGACCATATTCTCCTTCATCACTGAATACTGCAATAATCACCTTCATTGTTGGCTGCAACAAACTTGCTAGAGGATCGTGAAAAACATGAAGATTTGCCGCTGCTACCTCCTGCTGAAAGAACAAAGTATCCTTTGCTTCAAATTCTGATCTGCCTTCATTATGTGCTTCGGTGAAAGTATGCTCATGGGCTTCAAAAAACTCTGAACAAATGGATGAGCAGATCTCTTCTTGGAAAAACACTTCAGCACATGAAACATATGAAGAATCTGAAAGGTAATCCTGTATGCTATGATCTTTGATAGTCAGACAATATGGTGGGTGATCTTCATATGATATGACAGCCGGATTATCATTATCTGTTTCCTGATCTACAAGACAATCATTTTCTTCAACAGAGGAAGAAGTTTTCCCAACACTTTCCTGACTAGGTGTGCATTGCAAATCTGTTGTAGCTTGGGCTGTAACAAAACCTTTCAAGAGCTGATCTATCTCCTCTTCAGACAAAGGAGACAATACCTTTTGTTTTCTTCTGCTTAAACAATAAGTATCTTCATATGACAAGGCATTGAAACTATCATTTATTACTGAGTTATTGAATGAAAATTCATCACTTGCTTGCACAACGATCTCACCTTGCTGTTCATGAACATCCGAATCCAAAACTCCATCCATGATCTCAACAGCAGATCTCTCCTTTTCAGGATTCGGCACAAGATATGCTTGGTCATCACAATCTGAATGTAGTTCTGAAGTAGCTGACAGGACATTATCACACTCTACAATCAGCACTGGACTTACTTGCATGCTGCTCTCTTCTGTGGGCAGATCTGAAACAAGCTCTTCTTTTTCATCATCTTCCACCATATGACCATCTTCAGCTTGCTGATCTTGATTCTGCTGCAAAATTTCCTGATCATCTTGATGGGTATCCACTAGATTCTCTTCATGTTGCTGAATTGGATGTTCATACAATGCTTCCATGATCTCTTCATCCATGAAATTATCATCTTCATAAAACTTCTCAAGGCTTTCAATAAAACTATAGGCATGCTTGCAACAGTCTTGAACTAAATTCAATGATGGATAAGAGTCCTTATATCTTTCAATGAACATAGCATGAAAATCCTTTAAACAATAAATACAAGCAGGCGGCAAACTTTCATACCATGATTGGGCTTTACCTTCCAGAGTGGCCAAGAATATCTTCATCAAGCAATCTTCAGGAAAATCGATCTGGAATTTCCGAATATGCATGTGAAATCTAACCAAATGTAAAGCAGCATCATTCTTACCATCATCTTTAAATGTGGGCAGATTCCTTGACCAATCTACCTTCGGAATTTTATTCGGAAAACCTGGAATGTGATCTCGGCTCAAGGGAGCATATCTTCTTGCGATCCGATCCATCTTACAGCTACTGATCTCTCTGCAGTGAAGTCACCATGAAGCATAGGTTGCTGGATTCTTCAGTGAAAGGAGTCGCCAAGTGAATGATTCAGCCTTTCAAGTGTCTGATCGTTGTTCACCATCAACAATCAGATCTGAACTTGATACATGTACTGGGGTAAAATACAAATGAAGTGCTGTATTCACAAGCTCACGGAGATTGACTGAAGCAGCGTTTATCTACTTGCGCTGATGTAAAACAAGAGCGTTTTCGAAGGCTACCTGGCGTAACTTCAGGCTCCGTCTAAGACTTATGAAATAACACGTCAATGAGCAAATGTTTAGATGTTCTCCCCAATATGGTCGCCAATATGTTAGCGCTTGGAATTCACCTAGGCTGAGATAGACAAACTCTCAAGGCTACATCAAACCATTTCACCTCGTAGCTAGCCCTACGAGGTATGAGAAGGCTCTCTCGGGTCAGATTCGGTAGATCTTTCAATATGATAAGCTGACCAATTAGGAATAAATATTTTAGGCTAGTAAATTGATAAGGGGGGTTGATTTAAAGATTTTTGGGGTTTTTTGGTGGCAATTGGAGGGAGTGCAATTCAGGGTGCGGGGATTGGGCTCAGTTTTTGCAGGGGGATCTTTGGGGCTAGGTAGGAGTGAGTGCTGATGCCTTAATCTGAGATGGATGATCAGGAATGATAGAGGAGGAGCTAAAGAGGGCAAACAACAACTTTGAATCCTCTTTAGACAGTGGAAAACATAGATATTGAACAAAATTAAAAGCTGAGCATGGCATGCATGAATTCAAACTTTATCACTTCATCTGTTCAATTAACAGCAAAGAAAGAGATGGAACACATAAACACACTTACAATAACATGTAGAGAACACACCATCAACACAACAATCCACAAGAATCCACAATGATGTCTGCAAAACCCTGGCCTTCCTTTTCCTTAAATTGCAGTAATAGATGTACAATATACAATAATGCTTCTCCCACAAGAGTCCAACAATGAAAATGAGAAAGAGAGAGCATAATATAGACCATCTAACTCATTTCCCCACCTCTAGGGGTCGAGCTCAGCTTCCTAGGAGCAGTTTGAACTAATTCTAAACTAAGCACTAGATAATAGGCAGTCCAACAACTTGCCTCTATTACTTAGCTAACTCATCCATGCATTAATTATTCACTTTTTACATCAAGGAAGCTTCTAGAAGGGTAAAGAGAGATAAAATCTATAAATGTGCCATGAAAATTATACATTCATCCATCATCTACAAGTAAAAATCATCAACCAAGGTGAAAACAGTGTTTTCTGGCCTGAAAAGTCAAAACTGCCAAATTCAGCTCGAGTGGTCGTGCCCCCTGCTCGAGTGGTCGTGACCCTTTGCAGCAACTTTTGAGTGGGTTCCACTGGTCCAAATCAGGTGCAAGATGGCTCATTGGAAAGCTTGGTCTGTCTACTTTCCATCCCAAGTGGAATTTCTGGATTTGGAGTTGATTTGACCCCTCCAAAGTCAATTCTCCCAAGGTCACTTTCTGCAACTCAAAAAGTGGGCAGAAAGTCATTATTTTGATGTATTTTGAGCTTTTGGAGGCTCAAATCTCAAAATCAGGCTTCTCCCAAGTATAGGTAATTTTAGTCTTTGCATACCCTTTCCAAAAATGTCAACTTTTTGCAATTCCTAGCAATCCTCACGAGTGGTCGCGCGGGGGGTGAGACCACTCCACAGGCAAAAACCTGTAAATTTCCAAAAAATTTCCAAAATGCCCCAAAACTCTCAAAATTTTTTGATTTTGCTGCTGGATGAAGGCTAATGAGTACCATGGTGAGTGAGGGATGCCTCAGCCAAGATACGGAGTGGGTTTTTCCTTTTCTTCTTCTTCTGGGCCTCTGACAGCTTCCTTTGGAGAATTTTCATTTTAGCCTTGCAAATATGCAATCTTGCCCAATAGTGTGTTTTCATGTTGCGTAGCAGCTCTTTGTCACGATTTGCCTTCTCCAACAATCTCTCCAAGTGTGCATTCACACGGATAAGCATGGACTCCCGGTCAGCAGGCAATGGGTCACCGGGCCTTCTACGGTTCAAAGTTCGATCATTGCGGATCCTCCATAGCTCATCAAGTTCTTTTTCTTCTTCTAATTGTTTGGTGCGCTGTTCTAGATAAGTGATGGTCCATTGAGCCATTTGGAGCTTTTGCTGCAACACGAGGTTCTCCTCCTCTCTCTGCCTGATAATCTCATAAAAATCTGAAGAAGGAGAGCGGGCATCACGACCAATGAAATCATCATGTGTATCACCAGCTCTCTCATCCTCAATCATGGGCTGCTTGCCCTCCCGTACTGCCTCTGCTGATGAAGAATGTGAGGCCCCTTCCACCTGGTGTGGAGATACTCGCTGATCTGAAGAAGATGACGAGACCCCTTCCACCTGCTGTGGAGAAAATACTCGTCGAGCTGCTGCAAATAAGGTCCTAGGACCTCTCTGATAGGTGACCCGAGGTGAAGAAGCCACATGTCTCAGAATACTAGCCTTGAGCTGATGTGATGGCCCTCCCTCCTCGTGAACTGCCTCTGGCTCTGGCTGTGGCTGTGTGAAGAACTCACGGGAGATCAAATCTGCCCAAGGAATGCCCTGATGGCTCAGCTGATGGGAAACAACTAGCTGGATGAGACCATGATGACATAGGCTCCGGAGCTGCTGTGCTGGGGTCTGCTTCTGGAAGATAGAGACCATCCTCTGAATGTCATGAAAGAGATAAGCCGAGATGTTCATCATCCTCACCCTGGTGAAGTGCATCAGCATGCGGATGTGACAAGCAAATACTCGTGAGAACCTCCCCTCGCATGTGAAATAGTGCATAATAAGCCTCATGATAGATGCATATTCCCCTCAGAGGAAACTGATAGGAAAGTTCCCTGACAAGTTGTGTATGTATGTTGGCCTGACATATGGCTCAAAGTAAACAAAATCTAGCCACTTGCGCTTTGGCCACACCTCACCCACATTTGGTATCCCGGTAGCCTGTGAAATAGCCTCTGGAGAAAACACAAAATCCACCCCTGCAAGGGTGACCTGCCCGTCATGAAGGTGTAGAACAAACAACCGGGCCAGCTCCCTATGATGCTGAATCTGTGACAGCCTCTCGCAAAACTGATAGCAAGCCATGTGCTGAAAACAAGCCACTGCCAATGGGCAAGCCTGCAACTCTGCCAATGATGTGGGCTCTTCCCTCTTGTGATGACCACCCTTACCTCCTTTGCGAGGCCTCCGCTGTGTCTCAATCTCAGTGGATGAAGATCGGTCATCACCTTGCTCATTAGTCTCAGTGGTTGACATGGTGTTATTGAGCAAGGTGGAATAAATAAGTCAAGATGACTGCTGCCCTGCCTGCAAAATGCTGTGAAGTATGCTGTTTTCAAGGGGCAAAATCATGAGGGACATGTTAGGGGAGGGAATTTACATAAGGAAAGGGAAAAAATATATATAAACAACAGGGAATTTTGAAGGAAACAATCACACAATGTTAAACATGTCATTCTATCTCTCATCATTTGCAAATTAATACTTTATTAGGGAAAATTTGTATTTTGAGCACCAAGGGAAAGGAAAATAAAAATCTTCATCATGGAGGAAATAATGGCATGGGCATAGGGGAATAGGGTAGCATCAATGATGTACAAGTAACAGGCTGCTCCTTTGCTTATTTTGTCTTTTAATGCCTTTCATAAGCATACTCTGTTTTTTCACATGTAAAAATGGCCATTTGATGCTAATGGAAAACAGGGGTTTTGGGTATTTGATTACAAGGGGAAGGGAAGGGTTGCTGTGATTATTTTGCAATGGAAGGGAGAGGGATTGTATCAAGGGAATTAGGGGAATGAGGGGATATAGGGAATTAGGGTTAGGGAGTAATGAAACCTATTAACAAAGTCTGCCAACCAATTTTCACAACAGCAGTCTTTCAATAGTGCTGGCAGCTTCATAATTGCATTTGTCATGAGTGAATTAGGGTTTCATTGCATGTTTTGACAATAGGGAAGGAGATTCAATTGCATAGGGAGTTTGAAGAAGGGATAGGCAATTGAATTAGGTTTTTCATGAGGGGAATAGGTAGGACAACAGAGTCTAGGGAAAGGGAGATGATACCATGTTAATGCACAAACCCTAGCACAGCAAAACTGCTCCTTTTTTATAGCTAGCAGCTGGTACATTTGATAAACTTTGTCATGATTTTCACACAGCTTCTAACCTTTGATATTTACAGCAAGCTGACATTTTTCTTTTGTTTTTTATAAGGCTATGCAAGTTATATTTTTTACTCTGTTTTTGTGTGATTATAAGCATGCCTTGTCATCATTTTCTTTTCTTTTTACTATATTTGTTTTCATTCTTTTGCTGTGCAATTTACATATATAATTTGTTGTGTGTAATAGTGTAGGGTTTGAGCATGATGCATGGTAGAAAACTAGGGTTTGAAATAGGGTTTAGGAGGGGTTAGGGTTTCATGGAATTTGGGGTAGGGTTTTAGCGCTTCTTTGCAAATGAGATTAATGAAAATGACACTCTAACACATGTGAATTTATAATGGGAAAATAATGGAAGGGAATAAAGGAAAAATTACCTTGAAAAACAAACAATACAACCTAACATAAGCTTGCAAAGACATCAAGTCACTTAACCTATTTTTCATTAATTTCTTGCATGATATTTATGACCATAACCCTCCTTTGGATCCATGACACAATTCAAAACTTGATAAAGGAGGCATACCTTGTAGAATCCACGAGCGAATTTGAGAGAAAATTGAAGTTTGGGTGAGTTTTTGTGAAGGCGGAACGAGTGGTCGCGCCCCTCCTCGGAGTGGTCGCGCACCCTTGGAGTGGTCGCGCGCGACCAAAAATACACTGCGAAAATTGGATGGAGTGGTCGCGCACCACCCAGGTGGTCGCGCACCCCTGTGGAGTGGTCGCGCACCCTCCAAAGCCTGGAATTTGCTGGAAATCGCCCAAATTCGCCCTCTTTGCCTCTTGCTTGTAATTTTTCGCTCTCAAATGCACAATGACACTTTGCAAGGAGGGAATTTACCTTTATAGGGTCATTTTAAAAAAAAAAATTGACTTTAGAAACCCACTTTATAATGTTTTCATTTTACATTCTCTTTTAACACTGTTTTGGAGTCTTTTGTCCTGAAATTAACTTTTTGATGCTTTTGACTCCGTTCTTTTTGCAGGTTGACCATCTGATGGACTGTGGCGAAGGAACCAGGGTTGTTGCCGGCACTTTTGCAAACTTTTGAAAATTTCTCTATTTTTACAAAAATCTCATGACCTTGGATTTAAAAACAGGGTTTTTTAAATCCAAGGCATAAAATGAACTGTAGATGATGAGAATAACATTGAAACAGATGTACATACCTCCTTCTAGCTTGCTGGGCACTCACTGGGTTTGGACTCATGACCTTGCATTGATTTTTGATTTAAAACCCTAGACCTAAGACCATGGGACCTCAAGACAAAAACAAAAACAAGTATGACTCAATTTCATTGTGGTATGACTTGATCCAGCTAAGCCAAGAAGGGAACAAAGACCAGCCCTCCATTCAGTTTTATGGCATGCCTAGCGGGATGCAAAACTGACACTAATGAGACACCTACCTATGCATATGCAAAGAGCTTTTGATCACTGATGGAGGGCTCAAGACCGACACTAACACTTCCTATAGAGTTTCAGATACATACACACAGACTAGCAGCTGAACTAGGACTCGACTTGACAAAAGCACAACAACAGCGGATCATGGAACTGAATCAGTTAGATGAGCATCGTCAGCAAGCTATGGAACATACTACATTAGTGCAACAACAAAGAATGAAGTGGCACGACAGATATATCAAAACAAAGACATTTCACAAGGGAGACTGGGCATTTCTTTTCGACTCCAAATTCAAAGACTTCAAAGCGAAGTTCACAACACACTGGCTAGGCCCATATGAAATTGACGAAATCTTTGATAATGGAGCAGTTAGGATCAAGACAATCGACCAGGATTCCACCTCATTTATAGTGAATGGACATAGGCTCAAAGTTTACAATAGGCCTATCAGTAAAGAAGCATTTATGAAACAACTGATCGAAGACACAGAACTGGAACTCATGGCACAAGATCAGCGATCTTCCAGTCTACTAGTTGAATAAAAAAAAACAAAAAATAAAAATTAAAAAATTGAAAAAAACATATAAAAAACAACATAAAAAAAAACAAATAAATTGTTTGCAAGTGAAAATCAGGCAACTGGCACATTGCAAGCACGAATTCATAGGGGAAAACCAGCGCAACTTGGACTCTATGAATTCCTTCTACTTGTTCTATTGTTCTCAGATACATTTAATGCAGGCACACTCCACCAACCAATGACTTGAGGACAAGTCATATCTTCAACAAGGGGGAGACTTGCATTCGCTCTTTAAGTGGACAGCTGAAGTTGCAAACATCAGCTCTTTAGCTGGAACGAGCTGGAACGCTGGAGTATAGACAGGACTTGTATTGTCAACAGAGGGACCTGACATAACAAATCATTGCCAAGGGACCTGAAAGACCTGCCAATGTCAACACAACATGTGCATATTTTGTAAGTAGCGAAAGGGACCTGAAACAACGAATCATTACAGAGGGACCTGATTATCAATTCAAGAACTAGAACATGAAGAACAAGGAGCAGCAATAAAGTTTACATTTTGATCCATCTACAACATCTGATCAATTGATTTCATCTCACTTGTACAGCCATCATCCAGGGGAGTATATGTATAGTCATTTTGTGCTTTAAAAATTCAAATTTTTCTTAGAAATTTTTAGTTTTTGCTAAATTGAAATTAGTACCTGAGGATATTCATTATCATTCATATCATATAACCCTTATACATCATAACCCTATTCCCTTTCATTTCCATACATATTCCCTATTTTCATTAACCCTATTACCCCTAAGTATTTTTCTTTAAGAGCTTAGAAAGACCAAACTGGGACAACTTTCAACCTGCACATACAACTCAAAGCATTAGTGGTGGTGATAATTTTAAATATGACCCAAATGGTCATTTTAAAATTATAAAGCTATGTTATACAAGTCAAACAAACCCCATGCGCTATATGGAAATCAAAAGTTATTATATATCATACCAACATATACCATAGTTCAAAAATGTGAATGCGCTAAAGTCATATCACCCAACGCGCATATGATATAAGGTTTAAGGTATGTAAAACAGTGGTGCACAACATATGGTATATAATATAGTTATGAGTGAAGGATTATATAACAATGCATATGGTATGATATATGGTGGACGACCGCATGCAAACCAACATTGAAACATTACGGCGGGGTGGTTGAAATATCATTGCATACAAATCATTGCAAAACAAGCAATGGTTGTATATCAGTGCAAGCACACGACGGTGGATATGATGGTAAAACAATAGCAATAAATAAAACGTTAACCCCAAACGACAACTGGCCAGCACACAGGTACGAGCTTAACACGGTGGCGCGACAACTCATGGTCATTGGACAGTATACTGTGCAGGGGGTCATGCGTATGAAAACAATGATTCGGCCATCCTCATGACACAGTCGGGCGACTGGTCAAACAGGACGGCCATGTAAGCCACGCATTATAAACACCAATGAATAAGAAGCGCAGTACAACCCTGAAACGGTCATGAACCGACTAAGCTCTTGCGCTGTTCAAACAATAATCCTCATCGTTGTTTAAACCATAATCCTCATCGCCGAATAGCTCAGAGAAATGGTGTTTGAAGCCGCAGCCTAGTGAAAAGAAGAGTGAACTGAGTTGGGTGAATTTAAAGAAGAAAATCGTCCCGTGTTTGACGTTCAGAGATAGCAAATTTTCGGGGATTCAATCAGGTAAGGCGTTAGTTGTTTAAAGCTCGGCATACAGTGAATCAAGGTTATGAACTATCTGTTATTAATGGTAACGATTGCTCTGCCTTGCCACCAGTCAATTGCATAGTTGAACAAGGATTTGGAGCGCCAGATATTCCTCAAAGCGCTCGTTGATCAAAGGTAAGCCGAAACTATAGCCTCAAATCCATTGATTTGCTGCGTGAATCTTGGTATGAACCCTTAGTGGATCACGCTTCACTTAAATGCGAATGCAGTGCATGGTTAACACGTTAGGATTTGGCATTATTATGAGGAATTGTTATGGTGTGCCGTGTTAACAATGAAATCTATGAACAGAGGAGGCACGAAACTTAAATTGTTATGTTGAATGGCGGTGAATGGTAATGTGAAGTGTTGTAGAATGCGCACTGCGCTTTGTTGTTGTCACACCTTGTTTGATTGTGCACCGTTTTAAACATGAAACGACATGCGTCCATACCCTTGCTGCGCACTGTTGTTTTCATTTGCAGTTTTCATTTGCACCAAAACAGAGGATTGAAATGCTTGAGGATTGAATGAATAATGCCATGTGAAATTTCTGATTGCCAAAGAAGGATTGATTGCCGAGCCATTTAAAATCTAATTTAAATGCGCTGTTATTTGTTTTTATCTGTGTTTTGAGGCCGAGAGTTTTAAGTTTTTATGACACAGCCGAGAGCAGTTTTTGCAAATATTTTTGATGAGGCCGAGAGCATGTTGGAAATTGTTTTATTTTATGATGAGACCGAGTGCCATATAAACACTCCTTCAAGTTTTCTTGGTCGAACACACACACAGTAAAACAATGGTTTGAATTTTGGCAATGAAATAAGGCGATGAGCATACATGAACAATGTTTATATATGTATTTTTGTTTTCAAAAACAGAGAGCAGCATATTGACAGGGGTATACAGGCATTTGTTTGCATTGAACAGGGAATTAAAACAGTGCTGTTGCTGAGAGCAGAGTCAAACAGAGGTTAACAAAGTTAGAATTAAGTTGATTGAAAGGAGGAAGGTAAGGTTCTTTGCCTTCAAAAATTTCATTTTGAAATCAAACAAATAATTATATCTTTTTTTTGTGTCAAAATGAAATTAGTAACAGCAGAGGAATTCATTCATTGGTTTACAGAAGCAATGTCAGTCAGAGTAGAGCCAAAATTTCAGATAGAGAGCTGGGGGAAGGAAACTATAGAAAAACTTTACCAGGCAGGGATGATAAGTTTCCTACAAAAATTTGATGGCCACTCTGAACAAATAACCAGGGATTTTATAAACAATTTCAGTCAAGACCAGACACGAGTGGGAGATGTCATTATTCCTGTAACCCAGGAATATCTTTCCCAAGCTTTAGATCTACCCATGATAGGTGAGAAGTATTACAAAGGCCTGCACTTCAAGGAGAAATCTTGGACTTTCTTTCTTGAGAAGAACCGGAAAGGGACATTTGATAGAACAAAAGGGATACCCAGGGAATGGTTTAATGAACCATGGGGTGAGTTGGTTTTGGTTATCCAAAAGTTTTTGACCTATGGTAGAGGATATAGCGTGGCCCACTTGTATCATGTCAAACTTCTACAGCATATAAAAGGGGAGGATAGGATTAACTTGCCTTATTTCCTATATAGGAGCCTTTTGAGAATAATTGAAACAGTCAAACATGAACACAGGCCTAAAGCAGGACAGATTTACCACCAAGGATTAATCAAAATCCTAGTTGAGTATCAGGTGAGATCACAGGGCATAGTGTGGCGAGAATTCATGTCTAAAAATCAATTCATTGAACAGGTTAATGAGGTACAGGATAAAACAGAGCAGGAAAACAGAGGATTGATGAACTCGCTCTTGTATCCTAGAACAAGAGCCAAACAACATAATAGCATGGCCATGCAAGAAAATGAAACATCTGTTATGTCTATTCCTAGAAGATTTAGGAATAAAAGTCCCATTGATTTAGACAAGGAAGTAGAAACATATTCCCCAAGACAGCAAGTAGAGAATGATATTGCACAAGAGGTATTTGAGAAGGATTCTTCATATGATGATGCAGCAGCAGCATCACTAATGAAAACAACACAAGATTTTGAGAGAGAAATCAATTTGGGAAGAATCAGGGATTTAACTGACCAATTGGAAATTAGCAAAATCTTGGAGAAACAATTAAAAGAAGAAAACAAGGCAAATAAGAAAGATAATGCTAAATTGGTTAAGGCAAATGAAAAATTAAATGAAGAATTGGGGAGGCTGAAAAGGAAAAATGATCTACTTTCTAAGCAAGCATTCAAATGGCTAAAGGAAAAGAACATGTGGTAGGCAAAGTATGAAAATCAAAAGGTCAAGGCAGCTTTGTTTAGGGAGAGACATGATACAGGTCTGGATTGTTTGGCCAGGGCAGCACAACAGGAAGCATCTACAGGTACAACATCTACTACAGAAAGATGAAGGTCAAAGAGGAGCAAGCAAGCATGGGGACATGCTTGATGATAAGCAAGGGAGAGATGTTGGGCCTTAGTTTTGGTCTTATTTTTGCTCAAAGAAACTTACTTATCCATCTATTTTCCATCCATTTTCCCTTCATTTATCCCATTTTGATGTATATTTGATATCCATTCAGGTATTTAATTTTAATTTTTTAATTTCTAAAGTTTTTATGAAAATTTGGTTTTTAGTGCAAAATTGGCAGCTTCAAAAATTCCCGTAATAGCTCTATGGTTGATATGATTGCAGGACACTTGGGCACGAATGGAATGCATGGATGGACAGCTTGGGAACTAGGACTAAGCCAGCAATGCTTAGTTCGAACAGAACAAGCTTTATTAGGCCTATTTAGTGCTAGTCAACCATGACTAGTCATTCAGGAATCCCATAGAAATAGGGCAGTTTTGAGATTTCATAGGAATGGTCATCTTTCTTGGGATGGGAGTAATGAATTCGACTTATATAGGTGGATGAGAGTAGATGGGTTTGTTTGAGTGAATATAGATCAGTTTGTTCATGAGACTTCTTATTTAAAGCCAAAACTTTGATGGCTTATGTATTGATTTTGTGATATACTCTTATGTTGTGACATCTTTGGATTGAGGAGTTAATTTGAAGACTTGTGTTATTATTATTTTGCTGTTCAATGCTATGGATGTGTCACTGAATTTAAGCTTCTGATATCACATCTCAAAGTGTGCAAGGCAAGGGTGGAGGGCCCCCATTCCAAGCTAAGTACACTTCCTTGTTAACTAAGTTTCATCTCCTTGTAATCTGGTTGATTGTAGCACTAGTTTTTCAAAGATTTATTTCAGTTTTCTTTATGGTTTATGCATAGTGATTTATTTCATTAGTTAATAGCTTATTCATCACTTTATTGAGTTGGAAAAACAGGTGTTCAAGTTGGGCATCCCTTCTACTAAAATGATGAATCAAAACTAGTTTCTTTTGTTTGCATGCAAGTAGTTTTTCATTGAGATTTGGATATTGAGATGAATGAATTATGATGGAATATCTTATGTGTCTCTTAAGTTAAGAGCTTCTTTCATTAATAATTTATCCATCTTAAGCTTTTTGTTTCAATCTCTGATTCATTAAGTGATAATTGAGGTGAAAGTGGACTTCTTGAGGTCAAGAACCCTTTCAATGTTTTTTCTCTTTTTAAGCTGATTGAATTAGAGTTATAGAATGTATTACTTTTAGCTTTTGAATAACTTATCTTTCAAGGTTTGATTACATCTGATATTCACATATAGTGAACTTGCCTCAAAGCATAAACAACCCGGATTGATAAGAAATAATTGTGTTAATTTAGGTCCACAAATTAGCTCAACACCCTCTCTGCTTCATCAACTTTTCCTTTTAGTAGGACCATTTATTCCTTTAAACTCTTAACTTCAGATACTTGTATTTTTTTCTTTTCTTCTTCTAACTAGGTGACTTCTTCTTTATAATGACCAATTTTTGCTTTGAATTTAATCAATTCCTTAGATCTCTGGTTTAGATGACTTGTCGAAATATCTTCCCTTCTTTTTGTTTCATCTAATTGATTTATCATGAAGGTTACTTCTCCATTGTGTCTCTTTTCATTTTGAAGCAATTATACTGTAAGCTTCTTGAGTTCCTCATCTCTTTCTTATTTTGATGCTTATAATAACTTCTTCCTTTATTTTCTCAAGGTCATGATCAACATCTTCTACTTGCTTCTTGATTTCCTCATTTTCCTTATTCAATCTTCTTATCTCTTCTATAACAACAACACATTTTCCTTGAGAAATTCTTTGAGGTCTTCTTCATTTTCTTCATCTTATAGGTCTTCCTTGTTCTTAGTGTCTTCAATTTTCCTTTTATCTATCTTATCTGGTTCTATCTTATCTTTGATATCTTTGATACCATCTTCTTGATCTGAGGTCATGACCGATAGTCCTTTTGAGTGAAGATATTGAATATTTTCCCAAATCTCTTTTACTGATGAATATTTCTCCACTTTGACCTTTAAAGGATTCAGTAGGCCACTCAAGATTGCTTTTATAACTTCTATATAAAACTCTATTAACTCCTCTAAGCTTCTGGTAGTCACTTAATTCCATACCTCAAATGCTTGAGCCATCAGAAAGAATTTCATTCTATTTCTCCATGCCACATAGTTTGTTCCATCAAACAGGGAGCTTTGTCAATTTGATTTACTTTTGATTTCGTGACTAAGGAGATATCCTCAAAAGGTTTGGAGCCTTTCTTCCTTGACTTTTCCCTTTGTTTTCTAGGGATATAGCTTCCAACTATTAGGCTATGACTGAAGGTACTGACTCTAATACCAATTTTTGGAAATACTGAGAGGTTGGGGGAGCGGGGTGGGGTGGAGGGGTTGAATCAATATTTATTTTAACATTGTTATTTTTATGATAATTTAAGATCACTTATAAACATAACACAAAATTTATATATAAAAAAAAAAGTTATAACTTTACTAATAAGAATGAGGAATCGAATCCTATTTTAAAATAATCAAATTTCACTTTGTACAGTAATTCTTTAGGGATCCAACCCTAGATGAAGACTCCAATCTTCAAATCAATTAGGCTCCAGCTTTTACTTCACCAAGCACCAACTTGGTCTACTTGAGGACTTCAATCCTCTTGGGATCCAACCTTGTCCTCTAGCTAAGGCTCCAACCTAGTATACCACAAGGATCCAATCTTGTAGGAGGACTCTAATCCTCTAAGGCTCCAGCCCTCTCAATCTGGTTTAGTTCTTCAAGGTGACTTTAATGCTTCCTCAGGACTTCCAAAATTTTCTACAACAAATCTTCCAAGGATGTTCCTGCTTCAACAATGCTTTATGTATAGCTCCAAGATATACTTCATCAAATGCCTAGTATGTGTCTCCACAACTCTTCATATATGGACAAAACAATTTTCCTATAGGCTACTTCCTTAGAACTTCATTAATGCTCCACAAGTTACCAAGACTGTCTACTCAAGAAATATTAAATGAGGTTTCTTAAGCATACTTAATATTATCCTCAAAAAGCTTTAGGAAGATACATAACAAGTCTCCAAAAATCTTCGACAAATATCCAAAACTGCTTATGATGTGCTTCACCATATCATCAGTGCCTCTTCAATAGGTTAACAAGTCCTTATTCAAGGACTGCATCCAAATCTTTTTCAGTGACTTCTCCACAAAAAAAATTTCTCAAGTGATGTCAAAACTTCACATCAAGTATCATACGTTTGCTCCAATACACTCTCAATTCTATTCTCGAGATTTTCTGAATTGTAAATAGCCTCCATAGGTCCACAAAGGAGTTTCACCAAAGGCCTAATACAATAATCACAAGTCTACAATCAATTCTATGAAATATCCTGAATAGGTTTGTCCTTTCTATCCCTCCTTAACTCCTCACTCTGTTCTACAAACCACTCCAAAATTCTACTTTGTCTGGTTCAAGTTTCTAAAATGGTTCTAGAGACCTTCTAAGATGTTTCCACAAGTCTGGGTCTGAATTGTATAATATTTCTCAGTTTCAAGGCTTCCTTTCAAGTTTAGGTTACAATAAAGAATTGTGGATGGTCTAACACTGTTCCAAAATGGTGTCCTGAAAAAACCACGATCTTTTACCACAGAGAAAAATTTTAGAAAATATATTCAACAAAATATGCCAAGCTAAGCTAAAAAATATATAGATTTACTAAGAGACTTCATCCTCCTTTTTTTAACCTTCTTTTGTTGGATTCCTTCTCCAAGACTTTGCTCTCAGATCTGAAATTTGTTATTTATTCTTGACCAAACTTCACTGGGCTGAAATGGGAGAATTAGACCTTGTATACATATAGTTGTTTTTATGGTGAAGGGTCATGTTGGTTGGGAGGATTCAACCTATTCAAAATGAATTAATTTTTTATTTTACTATATTTCTGAGGAGCTAACATGTAGTTTTTTTATAGCCTTGCACAAAAGGTAGGGACAAGCTAGTAAAGCTTGCTCTTTCATTAGTTTCATATGTCACTTCCCCTTCATTAACAAGGATGTTATTTTTATATTTTACATTTTATTTACCATCATTTTTGTAGGCTCTTGAGTAGTCATGTCCAATAATCCATAACTAGGATCTGTCAACACTTTATCATTCAAATCTTGACATCAAATTATTCTCAACAACTACTTCACTAGACAAAGCCATAATGTTATCCTCACTCCATGAAGCTCAAAGAGAACTATCATGTTGGATTCATATAACACCATCAGCTTCCAATCCTTGCTCCACCAACACTTATCTATGTTCGGAACCTTCGTCCTCTTCCCATGAAGTATACCCAATTGAACCATCAGGCCTAGAGGGACAGTTGTCATCCCTGAAAATACCATCAACTACCAAATTAGTATTCTCTACATCGTCTCATCCATGATGTTTCTTCTACCTTTCCTCACGTTTCTCTTTTTTTCTCATAAACCACCCAATTTGGCTCAAGCTAGATACAAACTCCAGGTACACATAACTTCAGTGATTTAGGTAGAGCCCATAAAGGAATGTATTTAGAATTGAACCTGGAATATATTTGATAAACACCCACCAGCCTACCAAAAACCACATAACAAACAACATTTTGTTGTTGTTGTAGTTAAAAATTAAAATACATGAAATTCTCTTAAAAGGGTAGGTAAAGAACTGCATATAATAATGCATCAATATGTAGTCCCATGGCACCTAATAGGTATTTTTGAAGGTAAATCTAAGTATAAAATGTAGGGGGAGCTTACTGGTGCAGTTAATTCCTTCACCAGGGTTTAAGTCTTCCCAGTGAAATGTCCACTCCTTATGGAACCACTTGTCCTTTACTACTACATCATACTCAAAGCCGACAAGGGTTTTCTTTAACATCATATATTCATACTTGAAGTGACCCGTTGACATGCACCCCATGACTTAGGGCTACTTCAACAATGCACCTAGGGTTAGTCATCATATTGACATCAATGACAACTTTAACCGACAAAATTCAAAGGAAGAATTCAAATTTCTGGAAAGGTGGTTAACAAAGCCTAGAATTGAAGAAGGCTACACTATAGCTGCAGATATATAACATCCATCAATATTTAGTAGAATTGATATGGATAAAACAAAATGTTGAATTCAAAGAAAGGAGACAAAATCATCCTTGTGAAATAAAATTAAGAGATAATTTGTCCAAAAGAAAGATGAATGAAAACATGCAAGGAAGGAAAGTCAAAGAGAAAAGAAAAGAGGAGAATTAAAAAATAGGACAATATTATGAGAAAAAGGAAGACAAATAAAAAAATTTGAGACAGAGTAGTGTGAAGCAAGTTCTAAAGATAATCAAGAACATGACAATCATTATGTCATGTACACACTAGCAAAATGAGAACCAAGAGGATGCTTTGGAAGGAATTAAGAATAAGATAGGTGTGAAATCTAATATGAATTCAAACTATAAAATTCAAAGTGTTAAAATTCTTTTATAGGACATTAGACAAAATATTCTTGGAAATATTTTTGTTTATGCAGATGCACTGAAGAGTAGAGTTTTGAAGATCAAAAAAGTCACGCTTCGTTATAATAGATAGAAGATGAGAGAAAGAAACTAGATGACTTAAAGGTTTGGAATGAGGAAAGCATATATATTACAACTCTTACACAGGGTATTTCTAAGGAAAAGTAGTTGAGTTTGCATGGGAAAAAGTATGTTTTGATAGAAGAGGAATACCCTCTAGAAAAATAGGACTATAGAAAATGTGGAATTGAAAAGTATGAACAATTTTTTCCTCCACGCGAGAAGAAAGTGGAGATCAAATAATTGCATGAGAAGGTAATGAGATCAGAAGAAAAAAAAATTTAAATGTACAAACAACATCTCGGAAATATATATGAGTAGTTGTGTCTCCTCATATCAAGTGAGGAATTCATTGTTTTTGAATTTGTGAATATTCCACTTAAAATAGTGGGAATGTGGACAGTGAAGGAAACAAAGAAGATTGATATTATAACTCCTCGAAATCAAAAATTTAAGGAACTATGGATTGATGTACAAGATTATCTAAAGGAAACATATCATTGGTAGAATATGGTGCTAGTGATGGGATCAAGAATCATAATGTACAAAGATGTACATGGTAAAGGAATTGGTAAAGGATGTATGGATCAAAGTTTCAAATAGTTTGAAACATTGACAACGCACCTATGTAATTGAAAAAAGTATTGTAGGCTAAAAATTTCAGTAAAAGATGCAGATATTAAATATATAATAACCCTCATACAAATAATTCATACAAAAGTAAATACTAGAAGCGAGCAGAAGTGAAGAAGACAGAGTTAGAAAGGAAAATTTCCAAGTGGAATTTCAACATGAAAACACAATTTGTTGAAAATGTTAATGGAAGCAAAACAAGTTGACAACAACAAACAAACTTTGGAATCTAGGAGGAGGATAAAATGTAGTAGATGCACCTGCAATTGGAATTATGAGATAACAAGATGGAATCTAAAACCAGATAAAATTCAGTAAAAAGAAGTTGAAGATTCATGAGCATGAGTCCATGAATTGTTTTACCTTGGGATTTTGGTGCAAGAGCATCTCTTCATTGAATCAGCAAGACATAGAAGGTCTTATCAAGTTTAATAAAGGGAGTGGGTTCCCTTAATATAATTCAATTTAATTAAAAGTTATGATTTTTATTTTCTTAATAGGAATTCATAGAATAAATGGGGGTTTATTTCCTCATTCACACATAAATGCACTATTTGAAGAGAGTTATTTAAGGATTTAGATATTTTAGGCTTAGATTAGATATTTTCCATGTATGGATGATTTGATCCATATTTAGTATATCTCAACAAACCGTTCGTATTGTACATAATTGATCTTTTCAAATGGGAGAAGAGATGTTGAGAATAATTTGTGTGAGGAAACAGTGAGAGTTGAGTGTAAGAGAAGGTCCAAGAGAGGAAAAGAGAGGGGAGTGTGACATCACATTCAACTTGCAATTATTATCCCTTTTTTATGTTAATTCTCAGATTTGTATTGGATCTCCTGATTAGAAAACAACCTGGTTTGATTATGTATGTAATACATTAATGTGATGAGTAGATTAATCTTATTGGGTTTCCTATTACAAACAGAGTAGCATACAATGGCGAGAAAACTAGTCTTGGTTTTGTTACAAATTCTATTCTCTCGATTTAGTTATGATATATTGTGAACCATTGTTTTAATAAATTAGCTTCCCTTCTCTTAACACCTACAAGAAGAGAAATGAGTTGTACGACAACTAATCCAGGTCAACTCTCTCTCATATGCAGATAGAATGCATGGTGATTGTTTTAATAGGTTGTAGAGCATTGAATCCCGCTTAAACATAAAGGAGGAAATGTTATGGTGGTTTGAACTAGTTGAGGTTCCGACTCCTAAGTTCAACTTTGGGTTTATATGGTTACCGGATAAGGTTCAGTAGAAGTCCTTAATTTGGATTTCAATGCAAAGTTTGTCATAAATTGTAGTTTGAGTCTATTGTCATGGGTCAAGGTTCCTTTGCTTCATGGTTCTACCCAAGCTTTATGGTTTTTCAATAACAAATCGAGATCAAGGGAAATTTGGATTAAAAGTAGTCATCTGAATCAAGGCAGAGATATATGTATCAGAGTAGCATATGAATTAACAGGAGTATCCAAATTGACAATTAACTATATTGGAAAATGTCTTTGGCTCCATCATGAATATCAAGATATCTGGTATCTGAATCTTTGAAATGAAACTATTAAAGAGGATTAAATTTAATTCAAATGAGAAAGAAAGTATCTAGCTACAAAGATATATAAGTGTAATCATAATTCCAACAATGGACCATCAACCAGATATATGAATAGTGCAAGCATTCAGCTAGAACTTGATTGTGAGTTAAATATGGAGCCAGATATCAAGGTCCCTAGATCAAGGTGCTAGTGGAAAGTTATCGAGGCTTCAAAGGAATCTAGTAAATAGTGATTGTGAGTTTAAGAACCATAAATATTCCATATTGCACAAGAAGTTGGCCTTAGCACCTTTTGCATTAGCAATCAGGCGCAACATTAGTCATATGTGTTAAAGTAGCTACGGCCTAGGAATGAAAGAATTTAAGGGGATTTCATATAGTTTGCAATGTTTTTTTTCTCTCAAGTTGTTTGTGATCCTCCAAGCTTGACCTGTGGCTTGAGAAGCCACAACCCAAGGGCATATAACCCTAAGCTGACTGGATTTTTTAGGATTTCTCCTCCCCCTAATACAGTAAAAACCACCCCCATGAGATTTGATCCATGGTTTCCTTCCTAACAAGGTCCATCCTCAACTAGTTCTGCTAGTGGGACTTGACATATAGTTTACAATTTTTGGATTTATGGGAAGTGCTAATCACGTGAAATGAAACTCAAATAGTGATCCATATGAGTTTGTTTGAACACCATGAATCTCAAGAATATGGTTCCATTGGAAACATCATTCTTTGGGTAATGACCATGGATATTGCCACTTGTGCATAAATAAATTATACTTTTCATTTCCATGCTTGATTTTTTTCTCTCATGTCTGCTATTTCTCGTGTTTCTTTTGACTTAATCCTTATTTTACATAAATAAATTATTTTCCAATTTTGAAATCCATGTAGTGGCTTGACAAGTGATATGTTCACACAACCCCTTATATTAGTTATAACATTGATTAGATCATGAATTTTTGTGATGCCTCGGACCATTCCACAAAATATCGTAATCCCAATTTTTCTTAAAGACAATGCAATCACTTTTATGTGGAGAACACTCTTTAAACTTTGGTAATGTTGAGTGAACATGGATCCAAGTACCAATATGGTTGAGAAACCCCACGCATCTTGTGAAATATTAGTCATATCTCACCCTAATCTAAAGGCTCTAGCTCAAGCAATGATGTTAGGGAGACAAATATACAACAAACAGTCTTTAAAGCTTCTCAAGGGATCACCTGGGATGTCATTCAAGATCCACTCATTCACCTTGTGGGAAAATTATCCCAATAAAGAAAAGTATTAAAAATGAAAATTAATGTCAATTAATAAGAGGTAAAGGCTTGAGAATGGTTTCCTATATAGTTGAACGCACCAACTACTTCATTAGGGTTGTGGACTCTCACTTGTAGCAAAGCAATGTTTGTGATTCCAAGGTGACTTTGTCAGGGATATGGTTACTCACTGGAATCGAAGCTAACACCAAAAACTCATATTTAATGCTTGATTATTAAATCTCTTGTAGCATCAATTTTCACTACACCAAAGCCTAAGTTAAGAGGCAAACTCTTGGTAAGTTTACACCCTTCTGGTCCTTTCCTAGGCTACAACCAAAAACAGGAAATAAAAAGTCATGTAACTCAGTATTCCACATTTCTCAACAGTCATACCATCATGTAGGAACAAGACATGTTAAATTTGAATCAATCACATGTGATTCAATAAAACTCTTATGCTTACATATAGATTCAAGGTTCCTATCAATGTTTCACCATTTGTTGTGGCCCCAACAAAAACCCCCCTCAATAACTTATCCTTGCAAGGAATTGAGTGGCCTACTTTTCCAATGAGTACATACGTCACCCTACCTAGCATACCTAGAGTTTTGGATCTAATATCGGCCCTATAATAACTAGAAAAAATGGAGGAAAAATTATGAGATTAATTAGGGTTTAACAAACAAACCATTAGCACAAAGATATCATCCTCCTATTAGTTGACTAAGGAAACCCTTGGTGAAGGCTTCAACCTGAGTTCTATTGAAACTTTTTTTATTTTTTAGCCTTCACATAAAAAAACTTAAGACTTTACCTAGCAATATAGTGCTCTATTAATTATCAATGCAATGCTACAGGCTCAAAATAGGCTTCATTTTATCACATTTTTGTCACTTTTCCTCAAAATTTTGGCCTTATTTAGCTTTGTAGTGTAGCATCAAGCCTCAATGATGAAATATAGATTCCCCTTGACCTTATTAGCCCTACATCACTATATTTCTAATCATCCCAATGCTAGAGGCCCTCCTAGGTCCATACTTAATCAATTTGGTGTTTTTTCACCAAATATGGCATCCTCTAGCCTTAGTAGCACTATGTTAGCCACTTAGCCAGTGATACAACACTCCAATAATTCTCAAGGATATGATAAATGGTTACAATTACCTTACCCTCAGCCCTATGGAACTATATTAGTCATTAATGCAATGATATAGGGCCTCCTTCAATGAAAATTTGGAGTTTTTTCACCCAAATTTTTCCTCTTACAGTCATTGTAGCATAGTGTTAAGATTATAGCCATAAACATAGAACTGAATTTTTCATCAAGGATGAAATATATATTCTCCTTGACCTCCTCCCAAGATTTATAGTTGTCCCTTGTTCATCTTCTCATTATTATAGGTTCATTTTTAGAGCAAGTTTGGAATTTTTTTCCAAACTTTTCCTTTCTAGGCCTGTGTAACACAAAACTAATAATCAGTGCAACGACATAACACTCCCTTGATTCTTATTTCTATGACATGTTTCTCCTTATACCATCTATCCAGCACTACATGGTTTTTTGGGCCTTTTTATTAAGTTACAAGGTCAAACTTTGAGGTTTCTCTTCAATTTTGGGGACTCCTAAGCCATTATAACATAGTGTAAGCCACTAAAATGGTGACATGGTGTACCCTTAATCATTAATCTAGTGATACATAATTTTCCCAAGCTTATGGACTGATCCTTGGTGATTTTCCCATAGCTTCCTCTCCAATTATGAGGTTTTTTTCCAAGGCTTTCTTAATTGAAAAATGACATGATTTGGAGGTGAATTTCAAGGAAAAAGGGTGGATTTTTGAAGTGATATAAATTTTATTAAAACTATTTAATGGTTTTTCATTGATGCCAAAATTTGCCTTTCAACATTCTTAATATTCCTCTATGGATTACATTAATTGGAAGCTCCAACGGATAAGAAGCCTTGGAAGGAAGAAAAGGAAGCCCACACCCTATGGTGTGGTCATGATACACCGCATTTGATGTTGAAATTGAATGGGAAGATCAATGAGATTGAAAAAAATATCATCATCATTGTGTATTCCTCTTCATTCCATTTCCAATGGTAGTTGGCATGTCACATGATTCCTCTTGGTTGAGGAGATATGGCCTCTTAAAGTTGAAGCTCGAGTTTGGTCAAGACACCAAATGAATGGAAAAGGATGCTCCATATTTGGTCCCAAAACTTGGCATAAAAATAATTTTCTTATGTTCAATTTTGGGTCATGTTTGTTGGTCATATGGACCTAGCCATAAATCTTAATGACTTGGTCATATCGGTATGTGCAACCGGTTATTGGTTAAATTAAAAAATATATAAAAATCCCTTGGGAATGGTCAAAGACATATGTGGTCAATCGTATTAATTAAATATGTAAAATCAAGAGAACCATTGGCATGGCCTATGATCGTCATCCTCAAAAAAAAATATCCACGAAAATTCATATGTGTATGCGTGTTTGGCCGACATGTGTAATTGCACTCTGCAGTGCAAATCCAAGTATGATTGAGATCTAAATAAGTGTTCTGTTTTTTGAGAGGGCCGAGTGCATATACCATTGCATTGATGATCAGATTGAGTGCAATGTGTGCATGTTATTGAATGCGAGTTAAATTGTGCATTGGAGATCGGTATATGGTTCTAGGCAGTGCACGCACTCTTCTGTAATTTCTAAGGTCAATGAATGCTTGCAATGAAACTTTTGACTCGATACTCAGTTTCCAAAGATCTAAAAATGTCAGTTGTGGTGGATACAGATGTTTAGATATTATGTCTTCTAAACAACAATTTACGCAGGACACAACATAGTCAGTGGAGTCAAAGGTCTTGTCGGTATAACAATTTGGGTCTTGCGCCTCAATTGTATTGAAGTCTAATGGAATCCAAATTCAATAAAAAGGAATCCTTGTGATGCCTTGTGTTCTTTTAACACAATACGGTATGACTAACTGGATGAATAATTGGTTTAAATTATGTTGTAATGAGCTGCCACAAGGATCGTTGTGACATACGCTTGCAATTAAAGTGTGAACCACAAATAGTCGCTAGTGTGTATACTTCTCTACAGTGTGTATACTTCTCTATTCGATTGGAGGGACCAAACAAATTAAATTTTATTACATTCTATGACAAGTAATATTGTACAGCGAAACTAGTAAGACACTCTATTCCAAACCCAAAGATCACAGGTTCAGTTCACATTGACAGTTGGTCAGAAATGAATTATTTTTTTGGGGTTATGAGTTTTATTTTGTCGCATGTTTAGTAGATTGGTAGTGAAGTTTTTGTAGCCCCACATTTGTAAAATAGTTCATGGAAGGTATGAATTTGTAGAAGAATTAGTTCATTATATAGTATTATATAATTTTATTGGTTATTGAGATCGAGTTTAAAAACCAGAAGAAGCATTAATATCAAAACTCAAAGATGGACTTTGTTGAAAGCATGAAAATTTTAATGATGTGATCAAAATCCCTATTATATGTTTTGAAGACTTAAGAATTGATTGTGGTGTCGTTAATTCACTTGCATATATTTGATCCAAGCAACTAGGGTTTGAGACAACAAAGAAAGATTATATGATTTTATGGCAGAAGTTGAGACAATTTAAGGTTGGGCATAGGACAAACTTGTGGCACATTAGATTGTGCATGTAGGAAAGAGCTAGAAAATGAAATTGTTTTTGCAGTATTGGCAACAGTAGCAGCATTGTAAATTATAGTTGTATTGTGACAGTGATATGACAAGGGAAAAGGTGGTACAATAATGTTATTGACAACAATGGTTGAGAAACATATTCAGTGTAATCTATATTTTCCTTTCATCTTCTATCTTCAGGGTGGTAGGGTGGTGCATGGAGGAGACTGAAGAATCCTTCAAGTTTGAGCCTGAGAATGTATTTAATATTTAGGGTGCCAGGGTGATTCAAGGGGGAGATTGTAGTCTCCTTCAGGTTGGATCCTGAGAACACATAATGGTGGAAGGGTGGTGCTAGGCCAAGTTGGATTATATGGTGTTGGAGCATCCTTTGAATCATAGCTAATAAAACTAGGGTGTTGGAGTATCCTAGTTGGAGTTGATACAACTAAAGTGTTGGAGCATCCTTTTAGTTGGAGCTAAGAAATCAAGGGGTTGGAGCTTCCTTCCAATTGTTGTTGGAGAATCTTGGAAGTTGGAGCTTCTTGATGATGTAATATTTATGAAATATATTAAAAAGTGTTAGATGGTTTTACTCCCTAAATGGTTTCCACCTAAAAATTTATTGTGTTCTTTCTGTGATGTTATGCACTGTTGAATGGTTTTTTCCATTATTTAATGTTTACATTATATAATTAGAATTGTTAAAAGGTGCCTAATATTGATTCACCCCCTTCTGATTATTATTGAATAATCAAACAATTGGTATCCAAGATAGTTCCTTCAATTGTAGCCTAATATCTAGAAGGCAGATCCCAGGAATTCAAAGATTGGAAATTCAAGGAAGCACACATCTAAATTATCAAAGGAAGCCTTCTGTAATGCACCTATTTTAGGACCTACTATTGTTGATGAAGAGAAACGGGTTGGTATTTTTTTCTTTATTTGATGAAACAAGTTATGAATTTTGGAAAGGTAGAATGGAATCCCATTTGGGATCTCTCGAATATCATGAATGTTATTCAGTTATTTTTGGAAACACATATTCTAATGAATCAAGATGGTACAATAAAAAATAAATGAATGTCATTCTAAGTGCTTTTCCATATTTTGTGAAATCCAATGGAGGCCAATTCTAATTAGCCAAACATCTTCTTGGAAATCATGATTATCGTTAGATCTAAACCTGCATGCATTAGTCTCTGCTACAATTTCTAGAGTTAGGATCCACAAGAAGCGGTTAGTCCATGTCATGAAACACACAGGTAGTGCTAAACCCAGTGTCCAACAATCTCCCCCCAATGTGAGCTGGGTGATTTTTGAACTCGAGACTTGTCACTTTGGTACCACTTGTTATAAATCACGATTTTCGTTAAAACAAAACCCGCAGGTATTAGTCTCTTCTACTATTTCTAGAGTTAGGATCCATGAGAGGAAATTAATCAATGTCACAAAACACATAGGGAGCATTGAACCCAATTCCCAATAAATCTTTGGGAGAAGCTTCAAAATATTTACTTAAAGGAACATGCAAGTCAAGATGAATAAGATGATGATACTCAGAGCAAAGATCCTAGCGACAATGAAGAAGAAGCATAAGTGGACATGAAGAGAGAATATACCAGTGCCTTAAGTGATCTTAAAAAAAATAAGGAAGAAAAATCAAATACTTGAAGTTATTCAAAATAAAAAAGAACTTGATACAACTCAGAAAGAAATAAATAGGCTCAGAAGGGAAAATGAATGGTAAAAGGAACATATGCAGGAATTTGATAAAGTAACATAAAAGGTTTCCCTCCCAAGACTTTAAGTTGAGGAAGCGAAAAAGAGAGACAATCTTAACAAGCCAACTAAAGGAATTTGTTTTGAAGTACGAGGCAAAAGTTGCTCAAAAGAAACAAGAGCTTATTTTTCAATTGCAGGATGTTGAAAAGAAGAATCATGTTATTGATGAAAAGGATTAATAAATTGTTCGCTTAAATATGAAGAAAAAAGAAGTATGTGAAGCTCCATGCAATGAAGACACAAGTTCCAAGACCCCACAAAGAAAAATTGAAGAAAAGCCTGAAGGAAAAATCCTCCAAAGGCCAAATCAAAGTGAAGGAAAAAATAAGATTGAAAGTGTTGATGTTGCAAGAAGTAATGATGAGGTAATCGAGGGCAAGGTACATCGAAGGACAGATCATCCTCCAAGAAAGAATGTATTCAGAGGATCATCAAGGTAAGACATCCCATCCAAGTACACTCATATATATTTTTGGGTTTTTTTTTCATGTACTAACTTTGTACATAAGGCTAGGGATTGAAAATCTTATGATAGGGATGATTATCAAGGTCATCATCAAAACCCAGGAATCAAGTTTGCAAGAACATAAGACATATCTCAAATATCCCTATCAGCAGAAAGTATATATCATTACTTCATCATTTAGGTATCATGTAGAATGCTTCAAATGGCATAACTATGGACATATACGTCATGGTTGCAGATACATGATGGAATCTTCTATTAGGAAAAATACTAAGAGGGGAGGGCAGGGGGTGAATCAATATTTTACTCACTTCACATTTCTAATTTATTATTCTAATGTTTGTACGCTATTTTTATAAATGAAACTAGCGTATGTATGTGACTGTTATTAAGGCAACCCACGTATATCTATATAACTAATATGTTTAGATTTAGTCAGTGCATCATTACTTCAATATTCATCAATTAATTAGTAATTATAAGTATTAATAAGTAGAAATTCATCAACACAAAAGAATCATATCAACACATATGAACACCAGGATTTTTAGGTGGAAACCCAATGTGGGAGAAAACCACCGCTATTGTCGTCTTTGTTTTCTTCTTTAATTAAAAGGAAAACTTCTTACAATCTTGTACTGGTGCAGACTCTAACCTGTACGTAGGCACCCACCTGTAGAAGGCTACAACCTTCTCTCATTTTCCAACACCTACTGGAAGGGAGCTCCAACCCCCTGACTTTGTTTCCCGACTACTACCGAAAGGATGGACCACTTTTCATAATATTTCATGCTAGATCCACTTTCATCAATAAGATTAAACCAATCACTAAACCAACTGAATCATTAAATCAATCACTGAATCTTAATCTACCAATGAAACTATATGAAACCAATCCATATCATATCAAATCAATGCATATGCATTCATAAGTATGCCCTACCATGTACTATTCATCACACAAACCAAATGGTGTCACTATAACCTTGATCAAAGTATATTTCAGAATGTATATGCTATCGTTATGAATCATACCCTTGTATGTATGCACTTCCCTTGAAGAATACCTACATACAAATCTCAAATTATTAATACCTGAGTCTGAATTAGTGTAACACTGAATCAATCACTGGATCTTATATTGAATTCATCATAGATTACTAAAATAAATACATATCACCATATGGTAGCATCATCACTAATCAACATTCCATTCCATAACCAAATCAACCCAACTAGTGCTATCAAACATAGATTATTATAAGAGAGACATCATTGACAGATAGCAGCATGCATAACACAACTAATCAAATATCATCAACATCCCATACTGCAAAACCCTAGCATGCATACATTCCTTTTACAAAGTGAATCCACGTGTGTATGTGCTTACCATTCACCACATCCACGTATAGATTTGTCCATACTAAAAATACTTCACAGAATATATACGCGACTATCTAGAAGAAACTATGCATATGTACACGGCTCACCTGAGACAAACCTATGTATAGATCTGAAAATTTTCACTACAAACACAATTTTACTCTTTGTAACCTGTATTGTCATAATTACATACTTTTAATATTACTTCATTCAAGTTACAACAAAAATATATCATTTTTAGACATTTTCAATAAATAAAGCAAATAAGCACATATGTCACCATACTTTAGATCTAATTCCTCTCCTTGCTACTTGGTGCACACTCGTTTCAGATCAAATAATTCATAAACAATTCATCACTTGCACACCCATCACCTTGATGTCCATCTCTTTATATAGTATTTACTTTAGCTAATACCTTAGGTAAATACCTTGGTTATGTTGAAAGTATTCCTTGACGAGATCAAATATCCATTCTCGCATTCATTACTATGGTCCAATAGCATGGTAAAGACCCCTAGTATTCATAATACTATGGTGTGGATTATTTACGCGACTTATCCTCACCATACTTGCGTATGTATGTGATCTTGCTTCATAACACCTGTGTATACTTTCTCACACTTGATCTTTTCCATCTATCTACCTCTAAACTTATATTCCTTTGTTCATATCACTTGTAGCATCTGCATAACCATCAAGTTGACATCTTTATCAAGTAGGTTTCCATCAAGGACAACACATTAGTCATAATACCAAAAATCTCCCCCTTTAGACTTGATGGAAACCACTTTGGTGTTTGGTCACCACCTCCTATAAAGGCATCTATAAACACACCAAGATTCTCTCCCAATATATCTCCTAATCTTCTCTCCCAAGACATATCTCCAAACATCAATCTTCTCTTTCCATATGAAATCAAGGGCAAAGGGTTGACCAATGTTGAATGAAGACTTCTCTATGAATGAGGATCATTGTATGGTTGATCTGCTGAAGATAAATATTGTATATTGACCATGCTCCCCCTAAACATATGTTGAATTCGTTGAAGATATACAATAAAAGAACAAGACTTTATGACTCAATCAAGTATGACCTTTCCTATCACTATGGACTCATGCTTACATCAATCACCCAACACAATGGGGTTGCATATTTGACTCACCATTACATCAAATTCCCAAAACAATGGGATTACATACATAAATTACTTGACCCCAATCACCCATACATGATTGAATCTTAAAATGATTTACAACATGGGTCTTTACATTACCTTTACATCAAGAGACAAACAACATCAAGATATGATCAATGCTTTCAATCATCACCATGCAACTTTAGTGTTACAAGACATGGAACTGAGCAACAACACCATCAATCAATATCTGTAGCATATCTCTTCATCAATGTCAGCAAGTAATGAATGAACCATGAAAACATCATAATTTAGCAAGTGGTGCTCAAGCAGCTGTAATGTCAACAATGTGCTATTAAAAGCATAACAAATCCTCCCCCTGAACTGAAGCATATTAGAAACTCTCTCTAAATTTGTCCCATTGTTTCTTCATCTTAGAGAAACATACATGACTGTATATATTAAAAACTCATATATATACGTGGGTGTCCTTCATGTAATCTACATACATAAAGTAAATTGTAGTAACTCAGAGCCTCGGCTCCCCTTGAACATGAAATACCAATCAAAATAATTAGTAGAGTGATGAAGCAAAGAGAGTTCCTAATTTCTTTCTGAGATATTCAAAGGTATCACATGGAAGTGGATTTTTAAATATATCTGCAACTTTTTCTTTTGAAGGAACATATTCCTGTTTGACCTTTTTTTCAAGAACTTGTTCTCTCATATTGTGATATTTGATTGGAATATGCTTGGTTTTTTAGTGTATGACAAGATTTTTAGAGATACTTATGGCACTAATATTGTCACAAAGAATAGGTACAAGTTGAGGACAAGTGATTTGAATGTCTTGCAATGTTTGCATCATCCATAAAAGTTGAGTACAACAACATGTAGCAGCAACATATCCTTCCTCAACATTAGATAAAGCGATGGAGCTTTGTTTCTTACTGAACCATGATACCAAGTGAGGTCCCAAATAAAATGATCCTCCACTAGTAATTTTTTTTATCAACGATATTTCCTGCTCAATATGCATCTATGTAAGCATGAAGTGCAAAATCTGGATTTTTGGGATACCATAGACCAAAATCTTGAGTTCCTTGTAAATACTTGAATATTCTCTTAACTTCTTGGAGATGAGTTTCTTTTGGATTTACTTGAAAATTGCCCAACAATCCCAACTACATGCATACTATATGGTCTCATGCATGTAAGGTAGAACAAGCTTTTGATCATAGAATTGCATTATGGTTTATTAACTGAAGGAGAATCATCATTTGAAATAATATTGTGTCCTATCACCATTGATGTGCATACAATCTTGCAGTCTTCCATTCCATATTTCTTCAAAATATGCTTAAGAAATTTGGTTTGTGAGAGAAAGATACCATTCTTTGTTTGAATTTGAAGACCAAGAAATTATGTTAGTTCACCAAATAAAGACATTTCAAATTCTTGTTGCAAAACTCAAGTGAATCCTTGACTCATAGATTCTACATTTCTTCGACATATGATGTCATCTACATAAACAACAACTATAAAAAGTTTATCTTTAACCATCTTGATATATAGATTTCTATATGTAGACCTCTTTGTGAAGCCTTGTTGTTGAATATACCTGTCAAGATGATAATACCATGCATGAGGAGCTTGTTTTAACCCATACAGTCCCTTCTTAAATTTACAAACAAGATTTTTATCATTTCCTAGAATGAAGCCTTCAAATTGTTCAATATAAACTTCTTCTTCTAGGTCCCCATTTAAAAATGCAGATTTAACATCCATTTGATATACTTTAAAGTTATGAAAGCTTGAAAATGCAAGAAACATTCTTATGGCTTCAAGTCTAGCTATAGGTGCAAATGTTTCTTCAAATTCTATTCCTTCCTATTGAGCATAGCCTTTGCATATGAGTCTTGCTTTATTTCTAATTACTTCTCCATTTTCATTCAGTTTTTCTTTAATACCCATTTTGTCCCAATAACATTTTTATCATGAGGTCTTGGTACTAATTCCCATGTATGGTTCTTTTCTATTTTATCAATTTCTTCATTCATCACCTTAACCCAAAATTACTATTTACTTGCTTGATTCACATTTTGAGGTTTAATTGTGGATAACAAGGTCAGGTAACTAGAAGTTCCAACAAGAGTTCTTCTAGTTTGTACTCCTGCTTCCTTTTCACCTAGAATTTGAGATTCTAAATGAGTTTTCTGAACATACCTTGAAGGTGTCTTTTCTGATGTATTTGTATATTCATTTCTTTCTTTTGATGCTTCTATATTACCTTCTTCTACATTCTTTTGACTTGTAGTAGGAACAAGTTCGTCATCTGCTAAAGCTTCCATTTTAGTACCTGTGGATGCTTCATCAATCACAACATCAATGCATTCAACAAACTTTTGAAGCATTTTATTATAGAATTTATCTCCCTTGATTCTAGAAGAGTATCCAAGGAGGATTCCTTCATTAGCTCTAGATTCAAACTTTCCAATCTTATCATCAATTTCATTTATGTAACATTTGCTTCCAAAAATTCTAAAATGCTTGAAAGTTGGAGGCTTACCAAACCATAGTTCATAATGAGTTTTATCACTATTTACTCGAACATGAGCTTTGTTAAGTACATTCATGGCTATATGTGTTGCTTCCCCCCAGAAGGTATGTGGAGTTCCTGATTCATCAAGCATGGCTCGTGCCATTTCAGTGGATTTTTCTATTCATTCTTTCTACATTTTGTTGAGGAGTATTAGCTATACAAAATTTTCTTTTGATGCCATGTTTTTCACAGAAACTGTAAAACTCATCTGATATAAACTCTCTTCCTCTATCAGATATAAGACATTCGATTTTCAAATCTAACTCATTTTCTATCAGAAACTTAAATACTTTAAATTTATCAAATGCTTCATCTTTATGTTTAAGGAGTCCAATCCAACACATTCTTGTAAAATCATCAATGAATAATATGAAATATTGTTCACCCCAATGAGACTTATTTCTTATAGGACCACACAAATTAGTGTGAATAAGTTCAAGTGGTTTACTTGAAGTAACTTCTTTAGAATTAAATTGAACTCTGGTTTAGTAACCAAATTGTCATGATTTGCAAATGTTATTTTCTAGTGGAGAGATGTTGGGTAAGTCACATACTTCTATCAATATTTTTGATTTGTATAATTAATAAAAAATAAGGTGTCCCAATAATTTGTGTCGAAGCCAACTTTCTTCAAACCTTCTTAAGTAACAATGTTCTTGACCATCTTCCAAGACATAGAAATTGCATGGAGCTCTTGTTCCCTTTATTATGATATTACATGTGTTCGGATTTCTTACCACGTAGTTCTTTGATCTGGAAAAAAACTTCATGCCCTTGGTCACACATTTGACTAACACTCAACAAGTTATGTCTTAATCCATCAACAAATAAAACATTTCCAGACTTGACCTTTTTCTTCAATAGCACAGTTCATTTCCATTTGATAGCAGTAGTTGAATTATTTCCAAAAGTTACATTATTTTCTTTATTTATTTCATTAAAAGAAATAAACTTATCTTTGTCACTTGTCATATTCTTTGAACATCCATTGTCAATGTACCATAGTTTTTATTGATCTCCCGCATATAAAGCTAGACCACAATTTTCAGAGTCTATGATTTTCTTTTTCCATACCTTGGGTGTTGTCGTCTTTTTTTTATGTTGAATAATGGTCATATTCTACTTCTACATTCAATTTCTTTATGACCAAAGTTATTGCAAACAAAACATTCAATTTCATCTTACAGAGGTGAGAATACATTGTAAGAATATTTCTTTGCTTCAATCTCATTATTTTGTTTTCTTGCTTCTCTATTCATGATAGTTTTATAAGCGACACATTGAACAACTTTATGACCAAAATTAAGTTAAGAGAAGCATTGACCATTGAAATAGGAGTACCTGGCAGTATAGTACATTTTTTAGTAGCTTCCCCTTTGATTGTGGTAAGAATGTTTTACTTGAGAAACATTTGATCTCTCATTCCTTTGCTAAGAGTTGGAATTTTGATGATTGCTTCCCTTCGTTGCATTGAGATAACTTCATATACATGTTTCAGAAGATTTTATAGTCTTTGATGATTCACCATTGTATCCAAGGCATGTCTTTATTAGAGGAGAGTGTTGTACTTTGATGATTTCTTCTAAAGTCTCAGATCCTTTAGAAGATCTAAGATTTAGAGCCCTTTTTTTCTAAAGTTCCTTTCTTAGACTCACTATTTCAAGTTATAACCTTTCATTGTACATTTTTTTTCTAGAATTTGTTTCTTCAAAACTTCTTCAACTAATTTAGGTTCTTCTAGACAGATTTTTATCTCAGTTATTTCTTCAATGAGAGTATTTTTTTCTTCTAGAGCATCCATAAAAATATCATCAAATTCATTATATTTCTCTTCAAATTCCATAAGTAACTGATATCCTTGATCAGATTCAACATCTTCATTATTTGAAGAATAATCACTATCTTTTTGTGTATAGAAATTTTTTCTTGTTATCAAACCTTCCTCTAATATTCAATTTTGAGGAATCCTTTCCTTTCTCATGATTTTCTTTATAAGAGAATTTAGATACTTAATGACCTACTCTTCCACAAGAAAAACATTTGAAAAGCTTACCTATAAACTTTTCAGTTCTTACATGGAGTTTCTTTACGAAATGTTCTTCTTCTTCATTTCATATGTAGCATGTTTCCTTAATATCCTCCTTTTCTTTTCCTTTATAAGTAGCTTTGAAGGTTGCTTCTCTGATATCTAATGGACCCCCTTTCCTCATATCATAATTTGTTAAGATCCCATTGAGTTGGTCAATAGTAAGGTTCTTCAAATCATACATCTCTTCAATGGAAAAGAAATTTGAATCGAATTTTGGGGTTAGAGATCTTAGAATTTTCTCAACAAGCACCAAATATTTTACTTCATCACCAAGATTTCTCATTGAGTTAACAATCTCATCTACCCTAAGGAAGAAACTTTCAATTCTTTCATCATTATTCATTCTGAGAGTCTCATATTGGATTCTAAAAGTTTGAAGTTTGGTGCTCTTTACCTTAGCGTCACCTTCACAGATTTGGATGATATTGTCCCATAGAGCCTTTGCGATATTCAGTTGCATGACCTTCACAAATTCTAATTCTATCAGGCTTCCCGAGAGAGCATTGATTGAATTTGAATTAGTCTCACATTTTTTCTACATAATTTGTGGGGATGGAGGATGGATACGGATAGCCTCCTTCACTTTTACCCAAACATCATCTCTAAGAGACTGCAGATATGCTCTCATTTTGACTTTCCAGAAAACCAAGTTTGTTTCATTGAATAATGGTGGTCAGACAGAGGATACTCCCTCTTGATTTCTCATCTTGATGAATCTCCTTTCAAGCGATCAAGCTTATTCTAAAAAACCTGCTCCGATACCAATTGTTAGGAAAAATATTGAGAGGGGGGGGGGGGTGAGCGCGCGAGGCTGAATCAATATTTTACTCACTTCAAATTTCCAATTGCTTATTCTGGTATTTGTACGCTAATGTTAGAAAGGAAACTACCATATGTTTGTGATCGTTATTAAGGCAACCTGCATATATCCAGTTAACTAATATGTTTATCTTCAGTCAGTGCATCATTACTTCAGTATTCATCAATTAATCATTAATTATGAGTAGTAAGAAGAAAAAAGATCATCAACACACAAGAATCATATCAACACATATGAACACTGGGATTTTTAGGGAAACCCAATGTGGGAGAAAACCATCATTATTTTCATATTTGTCTTCTTCTTTAATTAAAAGGATAGCTTCTTACAATATTGTACCAGTGCATACTCTAACCAGTATGCGGGAATCCACCTGCAGAAGGCTACAACCTTCTCTTATTTTCCAACACCTACTCTAAGGGAGCTCCAACCCCTTGACTTTGTTTATTGGCTACTAACGAAAGGATGGACCACTTTTCTTAATATTTCATATTGGATCCACTTTCATCATGTTGACGGTGCTCGACCCACCAACATGTCAGGGGATCTCCCCAGTATGAATTCCCCATTAGACCTTAGACAGTTTGGTGTAGTAGTCCTAGCAGTGGGTCGTATGGTAATTCCTTGACCGCGATTTCGCACAGAGGCAAGATAAATCTATTGGTAGCAAGTGTGTGACAGTTGTAATGACTCAAGGAAGGTGCATGAGAGGTTCTAACACATGGGGGTTGAGGTAAGTACGCCCCTTGGCAACCTGTAATAGTACTCGTCTTGGAAGGGAACACATGAGCGAAGATGCATAAGAAGATGGAAAGCAAGTTAGCAAGAAATCAAAAGTGATGGTTAAACCAATAGCACATTTCAGAAAGATTCATACATACTTATATAGAATAGTCCATACATGCATGAGTAAGCAAACCAATACATATATCATTTAGAATAAACCAGATAGCATAGAATATAATACAACATATGCATGAAACATGTTGTCTCTTATTAGATAAAGAAGTGTAAGTTCCAGTCATACAATACATCCATGTCCAACCACTAGTTCCAATAGTGGAATGTTACAACCACATCCACCTACTCCTCCAAAGAGATGTACTAGCTCTGCATAGTGGAGAAGCCAAGTCTCATTACAATACTATCCAAGGTCTCTCCAAGATAGTCTTATTAGAGGCTTGGCTAGCCAAAAGCCTTTACAATGAGTTATGAGGGACTATTTATAGAAATGGGTGGGGTGACCCTTGATATTCCCCTTTGTGACAATTCAACTACCCTCATGACTCTTCACCTAGTCTATGACTGTTACATCTAACTATCATAACATGACTTGCACTTGACATGACTTTACATTACAATGCACATGTACCCATGTGAAACAAAATGGCTTGAGCAAGCCAAGCTAGACATCACTCTAACTTAGACAACCATGGAATTCGAACTACTCAACATCCTCATGCTAATAAACAGTAACATACTACTGCCAAGATCGGTAGTCCTTGATGGTGTCTGTGGATTTTGCGGTGACATATGCCTGAAACCTAACTCTTTCCTCCATAGAATCCGGGTACACTGCTCTAGGTCCTCTGTCCAACTCATCTGAAAGCATGCGCATCATTTTCTTCAACATGGTCGGACCAGCAACATACTTATGCATGATGTCTACACTAATGGGCAAGTCTGAGCTGGTGGCCATGCGCATCAACTCGTCGAAGTATGAGTCAAGCTCTAGCTAGACCTATTTCTTTGTCTTCGCCTGGGTGAGAGTCCCAATAGATGCGATCACATGTATTCACACCACAACATCCATACTCTTGAATACTCGTGCATGGGAAGCCTATATGCTAGCGATGAGTTTCAGGAGCTATAGTTCTGGATCTGACTTTGGATATGTGCTTTCAGTTCGACCGCATTGGCCCTCATCATCTTAAGAAAGTGAAGTGGGGCTCCCTTGTATTTCATCGTCCATGTTTGCAAGTCATCAATAATAGCATGCAAGTTCATCAAGATACGTGCTCTTTTAGAACATTGTTTCTGCCCTCCGTTGAGATGGATGATTGCCTTATGCACAGTACCAAACTTGGAGTACAACGCTCGCTTCACTATTTCAAGGGACAATACTTCATCTAGTATTTCCTTCTTCAGTTCAGCTTGGGTGGACACTGTCACCAAGTCTCCTCCTTGCTTGGCCGTCTATAGTTCCTTCACCATTCGCTCATTCTCAACTATCAGAAAGAAAACACTTGAGCTAGTGGCTTCGGAATACACTCTGGTTGCATTGACCAAGGTTGTTGGATGTTTGTGCACATCAGTCACGATCACTCATTCTTCAATATGTGAAAGATATGTATGATCCTACAAAGTTGATACTCTACGAGAGTGCACAACTCTATGTTGAGATTCATCGAATGAGATGTTGTGCATCTCTCCTTCCGGCTAATCACCAAGGATCTCAGTGCCCCCTTGGTCACTCAAAACTTTCTCATCATCTGGATGCAGTGAAGTGGGTAAGTTGACCTCTTGGTGATGAGGCATGAGGTCGATGTCCTATTCCAACTCTTGCTTCTCCATGTCTGCATCCAACTATTGAAGTGCTTGTTCTATCCCATGAGCGAAGTATTGCTCCTATAATGGCTCACCCTGTTTGCCTGATGCCAGCTGATCTGATAAGTCCACTACATGTATGGGCATTGTTTCATCTATTTGCACATGTTGCACCCCCTGTTGTATCTGTTGTTGCTACGCTTCCCTCTCATGTTTGTGCAGCTCTTGTTCCTTTTGAAGTTTCTCCCTCAGCTAATGCAACTCCTTCTCTGATTCTTCCATTATTCTCTTTTCCCTTTACCTTTGTGTGATTCACATGTCGCACTGATGCTTATTTTCCTCTATAGCCATAGCTACTTTCTCTACTAATGGATCTACTCAGAACTTGCAGCTTTGCTCCTCCTCCATGTGATCGACAATCTTCCTCTTACCCTTGTCGCGCAGTAGTATGATTTCCTCTACTGTTACTGTTGTTGCTCGTGCTGGTGCTCTCTAAGATGCTGCTTCATGTTGCCTTGCTAACCACTCCACAATGAAGCTGACATGTTAATTGGGTCTAGAGAAATTGTAGCAATATCTCCATGGGTCCTCCTTGACCCAATGAAATTCCCTATGGATCCAGTTGAATTAAACTCTCGTGTAGTAATCCTTCACAATATAATGTGGGTCATATGGATTGTAACTTCGGAGGTCGAATGGGTACTTCATCTCTTCTACTTCGATATCCACTTGCTTGATACTCCAAATCTCATATCACCCAATTTGTAATGGAAGAGCAGGCCAAGGTGCCTTCTTCTTCCAGTGTAGTCTAGTTGTCAATCTTGCCGAGATGTGATAAGCTACTTCCTGCATGACAAGTATTTCCAAGGTAAACTTTGGTAGAAAATGCAGAGGCTTCTCTGCGCTAAACATTTGGATGAAGGTGTTGAACGGTGAGGCATACCAATCAACAATGTCTAATAGTGCCTCCATTGCTTCCTTTGACATGCAAGGTGTTGAAAATAGCAACAAGAAATGCTAAAAATAGAATTGCTAAAAATAGCATTACTATAAATAGCAGTTCAACCAGTGTTGATCAGCAACAATGGATGGAAAAACGGAAGTGATAAAAATAACATTCTATAAATAGCATTTCAAGATACCTTCCTAATCTAGTCAGTCCCTAAACTAAAATAGTGAAGTAAAATTCGAATTTGATCTTAGCAGCTATTTGTAAGATAATTAATTAATTCATCTTGAGTTAATTAGTTAAGGAAAATCAAACATGAAGTCTATGTGGGGACATGAAACAGTTTCTCCATTAATTGAGGAATTTATCCATCAGTTAAAGAGATAAGGATGAGTTGTAATGTTGAGTTGTAATTAGTTGGCTCAATTAACTGAGTCAAGTCCAGTTAGATTAATTCAAACAGTTTTTCGAATTAATGTAAGTTCAGTTAGTTAATGCTTGCATGCATGTAACTATTGCACTTTAGATAAATGAGTATTCTCTCATAAATAACTCATGCATCTCAGTTCATACAGAGACCCAATTGAGATCACATGGAGGGGCAGTGTACTATCAGTTGCTAGAATATTCCATTGTGAATATTCCTTGCATGCAGAAGGAATTGTTTCCTTGAGGATTGCGCAGTTACTTCTTTAGGTTTAGTGAGTGTGATGAGGCCAATTCACACATGTGACATCATTGGACCCCAAGGAAAACTACGCAAGGAAATAGGAGGCTTGGAGGGCTTGAGGAGGACATATACTATGTCTATTCAGTCTGTGAGTTGTATTGTTTGATTGCAAAGAGAGCAGGATAGCTTGAGAGTTGCTTCTTTTTGTATCTTGAACAAGATTTCCACTTGTATGATAATACAAAGATTGGGGTTTTAGGCTAAGGCTTTCCCCGGGTTATTTCATCTGTGTTATGTGTGATAGATTTCTCATTCTCAGTTATATCTATTCTCTTGATCTTGCTCAATTCGATTAAGCTTCCGCAAAGTGTTGTAGAAGTAGATCTTGTATTGTGTTTTAGTATATTGCATAATTTGCTGATCTACAGTGGGAATTTCTACACAGGGTGGTTCATGTTTGAATATCATCTTGTAGATTGGGGTGACAAAATGATCGGACAACCATGTGATTACTCCTCTGAAGCTACATTCAGACAAAAACTTGAAATATGTGTTCACAAAAGTCTTCAACGGTGACCATGCCCACTCCAAGCCCGGGAACTCCTGTCAGGCACAGATTGCATCTAGGATATAGGCCGACATGTAAATCTCTGCATGCATACGTCCAGGTGGTTGTCGAGCCTTCGTTACTTATTCCTTTAGTTGTTAATCTAGCATGTCTGACCAGTTACATGGTTTTCCTTCTCTATCCAGTTGGTCCAGCGCGATCACCCAACTCTGTGGGAAGGTTTCTGTGCTTTCTTATCCATACAGGCGACACGCAAATATGACCAAGTATTGATACGCCTTCCATAGTATCTTCATCTTGTAGATCTAGTTGGGTGTCAACTTGAATCAAGTCGGCTCCTTTACCCAGTTCTTTAGAATGTCTCTGGAGTGGAGTCTTCATGATAGTCATGGGCTCTAACATCTGATACATCTCGTCATAGTCTCATGCCCAGAAGGTTGCAAGCTTTATCCCACTGAAACTGCTCAAGGTCATCATCTCGGGATCAATGTGAGAGATGATCTATTGTATCTTGTCCGCGCATGGGAACGCGGGGTGTCTGCATGTAATCCAATATAAGCCGAACTTGTGAATGTTCACATACACCTGACGGTCTTCAAGGTCTTCCTTAAAAGTGCCTGTGAATGTTTCATTAACCTCTTGCCACTTTAGTTTGATGTCCTTGTCTAGAAATAGTTTGGTATCTTCATAGATCGGTAGACTAGAGGACACTCGCTCAACTTCTGCTCCAACTGCATTTCTGTCAGTGTCCTGTGATCCCACTCTCTTGGAAGCCATTGATCTTGTACTACTAAGAGGCCCATGAACACCTAAAAGATCTGAAGACAAGAAACACACATGGTAAGAAATATGTCAGCGAAAACCAAAGAAAACTTAGGGAATGACATAGCACAAACCTGGGGAATTGATACGCAAGATTGCACAATTTCTTCTGGGATGCTTGCTGACTAGCTGTCAAAACTGTGCAAAAGGAAGTCTGGGTTGTTTGGGAGGAAAGACTAGTTGTTGGACCTACACAATCCACAATCCAGACTGGTTGCTTGATCTGCGCAATGCGCAATCCATATTGGATGCTGGCTTCTGGGATTACGTAATGTGTAATTCCAGCTGGGAGTAACTTGAGGCTCAGGGATTGCATTGTGCAATTTTCTGGGCCGGCAGTCACTATCCCTGAGAAATGCGCAAAATAGTCCTGGAGGACAATGGCTGGGAAGAAATGCACATTTCTGGAGAGGAAGGCAAAGCCTTCCTTCCCTAGATTGTGCAATGTTGTCTCGGTGAAGGTGGAGTCTGGGCCAAGGTTGGCCAGACTCGCTGATGGGCAACTGAAATAAAATATGGAATTGAATGCATGGTGACACTAAGTGAAAGAAGAAGTGATTGACAATGCATGCAAACATGAATGAAAGATTCATTAAAAATATCAACATGCATGTGGGTGAAGCAAGTCATCGAATCGGTGACCATTCATGCAAAATAATTTCATGCATTCGACAGTAGTGAGATAGCAAAAAAAACTGAAACAGTGTTAGGACATGCTAGTATACATGTAAATGATAGCAAGTGTTCAAATAAATCAAGCAAACATCACTCACACAAGCGAAAACATAAAAAGCGACAGAAATGCTAAAAAATACAAGTTGAGGCCACTTACCCATGAATAGTTGAGTTGGATGTGTCGAAGAGTCCTGGATGTGTTGTGGGATGTCAAAGCTCCAAGATCGATGTGAAAGAATGAGCTTTGATGCGTTGAATAAATAAGTTTTGAGCTCATGACTTGCATGCCACAAATCTAGGAAAAGCGAAACTTGGAGGAAATTTCCTAAACAAACTTTACATGTAACCTCTAGCTGCTAAAAATAGCTCCCTAAATCATGGGATGCCTTTTGCATGTTGCCTTTTGCTATTCCAGGAAAAAGCAAGCCATGCATGCAAGTCAAGTTTCCTTGGTCCCGAGTGGAACTGGTCAACCCAACTGCTCATGCATGAAGCTACTCAACTGCTTGAAGGAAATGCGCATTTCTGGCTGGGAGATGGGTTGGCTGCCCAGGAGATTTGTGCAATTTCTGAGTAGAGTAGCTGACTACTACCCAAATTTGCACAAATTTTGGGTTGAACAACCCTGCTCGGGAAAATTGTGCAATTTTCACTGTGAGGGTTGGCTGGCAGAATTGTGCAATTTTGGAGCCCCGTGGGCTGCCAGATAGGATTCCACAATTTCTGGAGGGAAGGTTGGTTTCCCCCCAAAAATGTGAAATTTCTTTGGGGAGCTTCTCAGCCTACAGCTGGACCAAGTCCGGATGGAAAACCTATGAGGGGAATGCATCAAGCTGCAATCGACATGCTACCTTTGTGCAAGAAAAAAATTGAAGCTTTTGTACTTGACGAAGCAAGAAAAGATGTTGTGGAAAGCTGGTACGAAGGCTCCAAAATGAAGCTAAGGAAAAATTTTGGAGGGTGGTTGTAGCCGCTACAATAGTTGGTGACACAAGGTAGAACTCCAGCTCTCTGAATGGACCTTGCTCGTGAAAAGCAAGTCTAACACCTCTGGAAGTATTGTTCAGTTCTCTGCTCATCTTGGTTTCACACTAGCTTGATTTTTACATGTAGCATCTTCCAAGCTCTTGGTCAATTGACACATATTCCAAGCCAAGGCAACACAGTTGTTTTGATTGGGGTTGAGGGGTATATTAGTGCATAAGTGATATAGTCATCAGAGTCTTAGTTTCATATCTGGTGTTGCTCCACTACTAGTATGCCTAGACAATACCTTGACGGAGTCACATAGGAACACAAGCATGGCTCCGCTACCAGCGAGCCTATCCAGTACCTCAGTGGAATTGCTTGTATCAACTCTATGCGCAGGAAGCCTTTCTCTTCTTTCACCTTATTCATTTTTCATTTTTCAATTTTCATTTTTCTTACTTTTCATTTTTTTTTCATTTTTCATTTTTCAACTGTGCATATCACTTATTCATTTCAGGGGGGAAGAGGGATCCCGACTTATTGAGAGTAGAAGAGGTTTTTCCAGCAAAGAAGTAATTTATTATACCTCTAACATGCCTATTAAGATTTTCCCCCTCACCTTACTCTACTTGACTGAGCTAACAAGGATTAACCCAAAAACAACCGACTAGAGTAGGACTAGAGTAGGTGACACTAGTTAGCACGAAAGCATTGGGTTTTCACCAAGGTTCACTTCGAGTAGTACGTATTTTCCTTCAACATATCATGGACTAAATGTAACAAGGTCTTCATACAAAGGCAAGATGATACATAACCAAGTAGTGATAGTTGTACATGTCCTCTTGTACTTTACCCAGCCCGTATAAAGAGTCACACATGGTTCTATGTGAAGCTAACATACGAATGAAACAAGTGAACTAACAAACAACAAAACAAAGAAAGAGCAGAAGCAAAAGCGAAAGTAAAGCTAGTAAGCAACAAGCAAGAAAACAAACAAACAAACAAACAAAGTAAACAAATAACCATGCAAGAAAACTGACTGAAAGCAAACACTACTCCTACTCCTAAGCTAACAGTGCATGAGCCTGATCACGTGAGGTGATATTTCCAATGCAGCCATCGGCGCATTGGTTGACCCATGTTGGTGAAGGCTTGGTCCGCAAGCAACCCAGTTACGTGAACCAACAAGCAAGAAAGATATAACAATGAAGACAACCACACTTCGTGTTTCAAAGTTCCCACATGACATAAGTGAGTACAAGTGCATGACGAGTAGTTCGTGGACTTATCATGAAGTTGTGTGACACTGCGTGCAACTTTGAAGCATAAGCACACTCTTGACTGTGACATGCAAGCAAATGAAAGAAACAAAGACAACTTGCATCGTACATGCATGCTTGCAATGTAAGATTCCTCCAATGCATAAGCGATAGGATCGTGTAGTTCAAGTGGAGGAAGTATGATATGTGTGTGAGATGGATCTTCAATACATACAAATGAGTGATGAGGAGCCTTGGGTGATTGAAAAATTTCCTGATCGGAAGTGAGACTGACCCTAAGAGAGAAAGGGACTGACATAACCATTAGCTCAAGCTGAAGTGCCTTGACAGTCTTGGGTGTTTCAACTTCATCATTAGGTAGATCATCATAAACCGTTAGTTTCAAAAGATCAACTGCGATAGAGTCATGGTCGTGATTGAATATGGGAGTAAATGGATCATGACATCCACGATCAGGAAAATTAATGATTTCATCGGCATCCATATGATCAAATGAATCAAATAGATGGGTAGATGAAAAGCGAACAAACTCATCCTATGTATTTCTCGAAAAGGCAGATGAAAGATCAAGTGAATTTTCAATGAATAACTTATCCTTTCCATTGTCGAATGATGGACTAACATCTAGTGTGTCCTGCGAGTGATCAAAAATGGGTGCATCCATGGATGAAGATACACATGCAAAATCATATATGGTAGGTTCACCAAAGATATCAAGAAAGAATAGAGGAGACCTGGACGGAAGGGAGTCATCCTTTGTCAAGTGTTGATGCTCAAGCTCCCACTCATACTCTTCATGATTGACAACACATGTTGGTTGTGAAACACCAACTCTATCGATGGCTTGTTCCTCGTTCACAACAAGTGTAGAGTTTGAAATGGAAGAACACAAGACAGTTTCATCCAGGGGAATAGCCGAGTGTGAAGACGGTGGTTGTGGAACAAAATTCATATGACAACTCGAAGGACTCACAACCAAATCTGTGTAAAAATTAAGTGAAATGATGTTGGGAGGAGTAATGGTGGAGTTGTTTGATGAAGGGATGGTGGACAGCCAGTCACGACAGTGACCGCATCCATCTGAGATTGTACAGCTCCCTCATTGGAGAATGTTGAGCGAGGCTTAATTTCAAACTTCTTCTTGGTATGAGCAGATTTCTTAAGGAAATACTCAAATCGGTCCGAAATATAGACAAATATCATCTGGCTCCTTGGAGCTTGAAACTACAAGTCACAGTAGCACTGCCAAAAATCCATAATCGATTCATGCAGAGCCTTTTATTGTTGTAACCATTTTTGGCCAAGATGGTCTGAATCAAAATGATAGAAAGTGTCTTCAATGAGATCACAGAAGTGCTCAAGTGAGTGCATGTTGTCAGCCGGTAGGCTAAACAACCATCAAAGTGGAGATTCACGAAGTGTGTATGCAAGCAACAAGCTGGCCTGTTCATCAGAACACCCATCTTCCTCATGAAGCATGGAAAGAAAGTCATGTAAGTACTCAGGCCAGGCCACTTTGCCTTCACCATCATACGTGTAAGTGGAAAAGTGATCGAAAAACTCCCTCGTGATGGTGACATCTTCATGATTCGAAAAACATCACGGAGGGAGAAGAGTGCAAGAATCCATGAAAGATATGCAAAGGTTCAAAACCAGATGAGAGGACACAACTTTTCATCTAGCCCTCCTTCTAGCGCCAGAAATGTTGACGGTGCTAGACCTGCCAACATGTTAGGGGATCTCCCTGGTAAGAAGTCCCAATTAGACCTCAGACCATTTGGTGTAGGAGTCCCAGCAGTGGGTCGTATGTTAATGCCTTGACCGTGATTTCGCACAGAGGCAAGTAAGATAACTCTGTTGGTAGCAAGGGTGTGACAGTTGCAGTGAATCAAGGAAGGTGCATGAGAAGTTCTAACACATGGGGGTTGAGGTGAGTTCTCCCCTTGGCAACCTGTAATAGTACTTGTCTTGGAAGGGAACACATGAGAAAAGATGCATCACAAGCTGGAAAGAAAGTTAGAAAGAAACCCAAATTTATGGTTAAACCAACAACACATTTCAGAAATATCCATACATACTTATACAGAATATTCCATACATGCATGCATAAGAAAATCAATACATATATCATTTAGAGTAAACCAGATAACACAGAATACAATACAACAATTCATGAAACATGTTGCCTCTTATTATATAAAGAAGTGTAAGTTCCAGTCATATAATACATCCATGTCCTACCACTAGTCCCAATAGTGGAACATTACAGCCACATCCGCCTACTCCTCCAAAGAGATGTACTAGCTCTGTGCAATGGAGAAGCCAAGGCTCATTACAATATTACCCAAGCTCTTTCCAAGATAGTATTATCAGAATCTTGGCTGACCAAAAGCATTTACAATGAGTTATGAGGGACTATTTATAGCAAAGGGTGGGGTGACCCTTGACATTCCCCTTTGTGATAGTTCAACTACCCTCATGACTCTTCACCTTCTCTATGACTATTACATCCAACTATCACAACTTGACTTACACTTGACATGACTTTACATTACAATGCACATGTAATCATGTAAAAAAAAATGGCTTGAGCAATCCAAGCTAGAAATCACTCTAACTTAGACACCCATGGAAGTCCAACTCCTCAACATCCTCATGTTGATCGACAGTAACATATTGTTGCTAGGATCGGTATTACTTGATGGTTTCTATGATTTCTGCAGTGACATCTCTCTGAAACCTGACTCTTTCCTCCATAGAATCTGGAAATATTGCTCGGGCTCCTCTGTACAAGTCATCTAAAATCATGTGCATCATTGTCTTCAATGCAGCTAGACCAGAAACATACTTGTGCATGATGTTTGCACTGATGGGAAAGTCTAGGCCGGTGGCAATGTGCATCAACTCGTCGAAGTACGATTCAAGATCTAGTCGGACCTGTTTCTTTGTCTTCGCCTGGGTGAGAGTCCCAATAGATGGGATCGCATGTGTGTGCACCAAAATATCCATACTCCTGAATACTCGTGCATGGGAGCCTCTATGCTAGTGATGAGCTATGGGCACTCTTCATAGTTCTGGATCTGACTCTGGATACATGCTTTCAGCTCAACCACATTGGCCCTCATCATCTTAGGCAAGTGAAGCGGGGCTCCTGTTGGCTTGAGGGGGCCTGACCCAGGTTCAATGTTAGTTAGCCAAACAAATCCCTACACTACTGGCCCTTTCGGCATCAGCCCACGAAGCGCGGACTGAAGTCTCATCCGAAGTAGTATGGGGGGATGCTGGAACCAAGTTTCCACACCCAGAGATGGTTGTGATGTTGGTTTATTCTGGCTATACCTACCTTCGCACAGGTTGCTTATCCCTTTGTTCCACCCTTTAGTACCTTCGTGAAAGGGTACAATTGGCTTTCACGCAGCCCTAACCTGCGGTTCAGGGACTTTCTCACTGTTAGGATAGTGAACTGCAATATCTCCCAAACTAAGCTAAGTGTCTTACTTATCTTATTAACCGATCTTACTTAGCTTCACGTAAACAAACGTTCTTACTTGTGTTCACTTAACCAACACATTTACATACATTCACGCATCATATAAGCATTATAAGTGAAATTCATAACCAACATAACAAGATGCATAAACAGGAAATAAAGACGCAAAACTTGTAGAATACTTCTCTTTATTGATAATTCCGGATGATTATAGACTCGACCTGCCCTGCACACTCAGCTGCAGGGGTCCACGCACTCAGTTGCGGACTTCTACCCTAGGTCTCTCTGCACTCATCTGCAGAGCCCTTACCTATGTTACGACCCAAACTTAGACTTCTACCTCAGAGCTATCTCTCATACATCATATCTTCATGTGTATATCTTCTATTCTTCATATCAAACTACTTAGAGCTTAGCTCTATTTATACAATCCCATGGTCCGCGGACCATGGGTAGATCTTTTATAGCCAACATTACATTTCCAAAATAAGGGTGGACAACCCTATGACTCTTTAACACCTACGCACTCCGTGACCACAAAATGTGGAGTCTTTACACTTGGATTACAAAATTTGACCAAAATATGGGCTTTTAGCCCCAAAACTACCCTTGGGGGATTTCGCGCCCAATGGGCCCCCAACACAAACATCATGACTCACCCTCGAGTCACTCTACAGACATGGAGATCTTAGTGTGAAGACCTCCTAGCTCTATTTGGACAACCACAACCTCGGCAGCACACTGAGCGGTCGCTTGCTGGACTTCTTCCACTCTCTGCTCGGTGACTGATGTTGAACTACCACCCTGAATCTTATGTTGACTTGCATGCAGTGTCACAAGCTTTCCTTTAATGGAAGTTGTGATTGTATATGCCTCGTCTATCCATGGTTGTAGGCGTGTTTTTAGGACTGCTTCTTTGTGCCAAGTGGCATCCACCTGTTGCTTAAGCGCCTTTTCATCCTACATCCGTGTGAGCCTCTTTGTAAGGGCGACCATCTACATGGTCCCTTTGACCTCATCATATCTTTGTTGTATCTCATGTGCCTCTATCTCTAGGTGCTCTACATTCGGGTCCTCCTGCAAGGTGGTCAGGACCTCAAATCACTATTCAAAAAGTCGTGTGCAGTCTGCTACTGCACTGTCAACCATCACTATGGATGTTGTAATAGCGGTGGCACGTTGTTCCCTGAATTCCAGTGGAGTTGAAGGCTGAGCCCTCAACTGCAATTCTATGATCTGCAGGTTCAACTCCAGCTAAATCCTAGCCATCTCTATCTGAGCATCACGCACCCCTGTGGCCAACTTGCGGACGCGCACCTCAACTGGTTCTTCTACCTAAATGTCCAACTTCAGGACCATTTGGTAGGCTTCCTCCACTACCTGCATGATTTTCTTATTCTGTTCCACTGCCTCGTTGTGCTACAGGCCCAATTGCTCAATATTGATGCACTGCTCACTCATCACCTGCAGATCGCGACTCTCCCGGGCCTTAAGTTCCACAATGGCTCCATCCTGCAAGAGGTGGAGCATCTCTCAAGGGAGAATGGCCATATTCAATCCCACCCATTTTAGGTTGCTGACCATGGGCCTGTCGGCCTCATTTTCTGTAGTAAGTGCCCCATCTGGTAGCAGTATCACGTTGGTCACCCTTGTGCACAACATCTCCATGGCAGCTGAAGTGCCGATCGTGAGGCTGGTGGACATTGTGCCAACCTGTGAAATGTGAGCCTACAACTCCTACAGCTCTGTCTGGAGAGCTGCTAATACCAATTTCTACTGCTCTTTGAACTCTTGGAGGGCCTCACAGTGACATCCCTCATTGTTTCTCCCATATCATGCAAATCCCCCTCAATGAGGGTGATTGGGTCCAAGGATGTCTTTCAAGCCTTGGTTTACTTTCGTGACACTGCCTTCTCTTGCAATCACTAACGCTTGAGTTGGGTGGATGTCGTATGTGGGTCCGCACTACCTTGTTCTGTCAGCTCCTCTGTTTCTGCCTCAACCCTAGGCGAAGGTGACTTCTGTCATTCCTGTCTCCTATTTTTTTGCCAATTTTGTAGTGTCTCGCGCTGCCTAGGTCTTAGCCTTCACTTCCTCTTTTCTACACTTCTCAGCCAGCTGCGCCATTCTGAGCTTTGTTTCTTCCTTCTTACGCTGTGCAGCGGACTTGTCTGCTTCGACCGCGGAGCCTGTGGCAGCGCGCCACTTCAACGGACAGTACTCGAGGACTGCAAAGATAACATCATCTGTTGCTAGATAAGGTAAGCTATGCCATGTCTTCGTGGGCTCCTTCCGCACCCTAATAAAGACATGGTGGAAATCCGCTTTGAACTCTGCAAAGCTTTGCAAACTAGTGTATGTTGTGGGCAACAATCGCGGCTTGCGATTGATCTCCATCCAGATACTCATCTCCATCAAGGTCCAAAAGATATTGTTTTCTTTTACGCGTTGGGCATCCTTGATTGCCCACAGTGAAGCATACTTCACTGCCTCTGGAAGGTCTGGTGCGACCGAAGGGAATTGGCTATCTTCTAGCAGCTCCCATGCCATCAGTACAATTGACAGCAAGAGCCACGCATAGTGGAATGTCTTTCCCTGCTCCCATGCCTCGTGATAGTTCACAAGGAACTCGCTGCATAGATAATTCACCTAGTTGAACTAGACTCCTTCAGCGCATTAGGCTGCTAGTGCAATCATAGGTGCAGGCACCTCATCCATGCGGAACTTTTGCATCACCTTCCCTGCTAATATTTGCATTGCTACCTTGACTGCAGGGTTGTTAATGCTAGAGATGGCATATCCCCGCTTCTTCTTCTCCAACTTGAATTTCTTCTTCATAGCTTCCGCAAGGGCCAACTCACCACCTTTTCCTTCTGATATATTGGTTGGATCCTCCCCTGAGTAAGGCAGCCGTGTGATTTGATGGATCAAGTGGTCTATGATGGGAATGGGCTCCTCTAGCCACAAACACCCATCATGCACCAAGAAGAGCAGCTTCCTGATGACGAAGATGGTCACTAGGGTGCGGTGGTAATGTGGTACCCAGAGCAGGTTGAGCAACCCAACTTTCTCTACACCCTTGAGCCATGTCCGTGACTCTAATTTGATGATTCCAATATTCGTGTCAATCAGTCCGCACATTAGATGCTCAGACACTAAATGCGAGATTTTCTCATGATCTGTGAGGTCCCAATCTTCAAACTTTAGTACAGGAACCTGCCCTAAGCACGTCCCCTTAAAAACAATGTCATTCAGGAGCAACGGAATCTGTAGGGAGCTCTTGCTCTCGTCTATGTCCTTTGGCACTTGGCTTTGCCCTTGTGTGGAGAAACATATTCTGGTAACCTAGCAATAGGGTCCGCACCCTGGGTTTCAACTTCCATGTCCAAATCCTCCTCATCCGCTAGGATTTCTTCATATTCTTCCTCGTCTGCCTCCAGATTAATGGCTTTCCCCTTTTCCTACAAAGTGAGCTTGGCCCTCTGTGGGTTTCTTGGTGAGATGTGCACTAGTAGCATAGTTTGCTTATCCTTCTTTGGTCCTAGGTGATTTAGGGACTTCGACTCCCACTTCAGCACTCTCTGGGGCAGCTTTTACTACCTCAATTTCCTACATGGCTTCCTCGGCTGTCACCACTTTTGTGTCCATGGCTTCCGCAGGTGTCAACATCATTCTATTCAAGAGGTCCTATGTCTCCTTCAATAATCTCTCAAATGCTGAACTTGTTCTCAAAGCCTCAAAATTCGCATGGTCCATACACACCTGATAGCGCGACAACTGAATTTTCAAAATGCCAAGTAGTTTCGCTTGACAGCCACTTGTAATTTATAGGGCCTTTTGAATTCAAATCTGACCGTTCCCCGCACATTCAGCCCATTAATGCTAGATTGGCAGCAGATTTTCAAGAATCTAATCCATAAATTTCGCCTTAAGTGCCTAATGCCCGCTCCATTTGGCCACAATTTGACCATCAAATCATGAACAGTAACGTTAACGGTCACTTTCCGGTAGACCTATGCGTTATTTCCATGAGTAGCACAGCTGCCTTCATGCTGTCACAGACCCTATGACACTTCCCTGCTTCACGTAGTCCTGAAATCGCGCAGCTCCCCAACCCGAGCAGTGTAGTTTATAGTCTCGTGCCTCCTTTCAGCTGCTTGGAGCACTAAAATTTTGCTACTTTCATTTAGTCACATGGTCGGACCGTTGGTGTATGGATTCAAGTGTCTGCCATTCACCTTTCCTGAGAAGGGTTCTTCATTTAACTTGACCAGTTGTACTGCTACTCCATTGATAATCTTCTTAATAACATAAGGCCCTAACCAGTGCATCCTGAATTTTCCTGGGAATTTATCAAACTTACTATCATACAACAAAACTAGATCGTTTACCTAAAATGTGTACAGCTTGATGTGTCGATCATGCCATGCCTTTTCACGTTGCTTTTGGACCTGTTGGTGAAACCCAACCAAAAATCTTTCTTCTTCGAGCTCATCCAAGTGCGCGGGCCTCTCTTCCAGGGCTATGCGATCCATCATACCTGTGAGCACTGCTATGCATAGACTAGGCACGATGTATTCCATAGGCATTACAGCTTCCACACAGTAAACAAACCTAAAAGGGGTTTGTCTCGTCATCTTTTTGCATGTTCTTCGATAAGCCCACAATACTGTAGGTATGCCTAGGTCCCAATCACTTCTCTGAGCATTGCAAACCTTGGTCAGCACATTTTCAAGCACTTCGTTGAATGCCTCCACTGTCTTGTTAGCCTGTGGGTGATAAGGTGTGCTCTTCTGGTGATATACCTCAAATTCCTCCGTTAGTGTGCTAATCATCTCATTCAAGATGTGTGTACCACAATCACTCATGAAGATCTTTGGACATCCAAATTGTGTCAATACATGCAAAAAATAGGAACTTTGTGGCTTTCGCACCCGTGCAATCCTTCACCGGCTACGCTTCTGCCCAACAAGTCAAATACTCTGTCGCAGTGATAATGTACCTCGCCCCTATCTTCCCTTGTGGCTGAATGGGTCCTACAAAATCTATTGCCCACTTCTCGAAAGGTTTCAATGTCATTTGTGGATTCAAAGGCAATTCATCCCTCTGTGATGACCTACTTGTTCTTTGACATACATCACACGCCTTGCAATATGCTTTTGAATCCTGATGAAAGGTTGGCCACCACAACCCTACACGTATAATATTTATATGCAGTTTCTCTCTCTGCATAATGTCCTCTCACGGTGCCTCCATGAGCGTTCACAAGGATGCTGCTTCATTCAAACTTAAGTACGTACCGTTGCAATATCTCATCAGTCCCCATCCGGTATAGATGCCCAGCAATGACAAAGAAATCTACTACGCACACCACTAATTCCTTATTTTGTTGGACAGAGTATCCTTCTTAGCACAGTTCATGTTGTTAGGAATTGTTTTATATCCTCAAAATGACCATCTGCGACACATACTACAAATATTTGCACGTCAGGAAATCCTTCTTCCAGGTTAGTAGGTTCCTCCCCTATTTCGATGTGCGACAGATCATCTGGTCTCGTGTTCAATCATTCAGGCTTCACAACAACTTCAAAATCGTACTCTTGGAACAATAAGAGCCATCTGCAGATCCCCCCCCCAACACAGCCTTATTGACCAAGTACTTCAGCGCGGAGTGATCCGTATACATTTTAAAATGGCCTCCTAGCAAGTAGTGTCGGTACTTCTAGAGCACATACACCATAGCTATCCCCTCGCGTTTAGTGGTAGAATAGTTCTTCTCTACTTTAGATAATCTATGGTTTGCAAACGCGATAGGGTGGTCCAATCCTTCGCCTCCATCTTATGTTAGTACTACCCCCAGTGCTATACATGACACATCAACATGTACATGAAAATCTTTCTTCTAGACCGGGAAGATTAGAATTGGTGCTGTAACCATCTTTTCTTTCGATATATCCAAGCTTTTCTTACAGTCATTGTTCCAGCAGAACGTGACATCCTTCTTCAACAATTTTTCCATCGGTGCGGTGATCTGGACATAGCCTTTGATAAACTTTTTGTAATATCCCATATATCCCAAAGTAGTGCACAGCTGTTTCACACTCCTCGGCGCTTCCAAGTTCAGTATCACTATGATCTTCGCGGGGTCTACCATCAATCCTTGTCTACAAACCACATGCCCCAATAGGTTCCCAAAAGGAATGTAAAACAGACACTTCTTGAGATTGAGCGTGATCTGGTATCTTCAACAGGTATCTAGCATCAGGCGCAAGCTTGCTACGTGGCACTTAACCAACCCAAATATAGTCTAGTCATCAAAATATACCTCTAGGAACTTATGAATAAATTCCTTAAATGCTGCAACAACCACGCACGAAAAGATTGCAAGCACATTCTTCAATCCAAATGGCATTACGGTGCATTGAAAACAACCCCACTTGGTCGCGAAGGTTTTCTTGCTCCTATCCTCCGGCGTGATTTTGATTTGGTGGTACCCAGAGAACCCATCAGTGAAGGAATATGCTTCCTGGCCACCTACATTGTCCAACACTTCATCCATGAATGGATTCTGGAAAGGATCATGCACACAAGCATCATTCAATTTTATGAGATCCACGCATATCCTTATCTCATCCTTCTGCTTTTTCTCTTACGCCACCATAGGGTTTACCCAATTAGATTCTTCCACGGGCTCAATGATGCCTGCCACTAGCATCTTCCCTAGCTCTGAGCAGACCTTCTCCTTGTATTTCGAATTGAGGCGGTAAAGCCTCTGCTTAACTGGCTTCGCGTCAGGTTTTAATGTGATCTTCATCACTCCTAGGTCTCTGATTATTCCTTTCAGATCCATAAACTTGGTATGGAATAATCCTTGGTATTCGCAGAACAATTCGGCGACCTTATCCACCGTCGTGTCGTCCCAGTAGTCTCCAATCTTCATGAATTTGGGTTTTACCTCCATACCAATGTTCGCTTGTTTTGCTTTCACTGGCACGGTTATATCAAGGTTCTCAAGCTACGGTCCTTGAACCTTGTGGTGGCCTTTTGTTTCCGGAATGTTAATCTTCTGCGGATCATCATCCTCATCTTCAATAGTTACATTATAACAATTGAGTGCGTGACTCAGCTGAGTAACCCATTCAGGCTGAATTAGGTCTAAAGGGTCCTATGGTATCCTAAAGATGGTTTCTTTCACCTCTTGTAGCACCTCATCAATACTATCAAACCTGTCCTCAAAACTGAATGTCATCACGAATCCCTCATGTAGGATATCCTAGTCACCTGTCCCATGGCGGAGCTCTGGTTTTATATACCAATTCATTGGGATAACATCTAGAGTATGACAAAATAGGTGCACCCACTCAGGTTGGGGATTTTCTCCATAAGCCTACGTCCATTTGGCCAGATGCATGTGCGGATCATTCTGCCCATCGTACTTGTCTGTCAGTCACATCTTAGGCTTCCAAAATCATGTTCTTATCATCCTCCTACATCTGTGCCAATCATCAAAGCTTCCCTTGTGCATACTCCACCATCTTGCGAGCGTAGCACGCAGTGCCCAGTCCAAGGCCTGGAAGCACTACTTTTCTAGTATCTCCCTTTCAAATGCATCCAAAAGGATATATACCTCATTTAGACCATCATAAATAGGCATATTTCTTGCCTCTTATGACACACAACATAGTGACTAGGTCATCATGTTGTAATTCACCATGGTTACTTCGTGTAACCGACTATACCAGCGTTCTATTTCTTCGTCAGAATCTGAAGTGTAGGAACTCTCGTAATCGCATGTAATCCATCCATCCGCAATGGGATTCACCTAGTCTTGGTCTTGTGTTGTTATCTTATAGATGCAGTCCATATCATCATCTTTCTCATAATCGCGGACTGGTTATGTATATCACGATCCTTCAGCAGGATCCAGGGGTATTATTACACGCAGTGATTTCTTCTCAAAGATCATCTTTCTCTTCTTCAAATTGATTACCCCATTCATATCAGTAGCCCTATCAATTCCCAAGAGTGGAGGGTAGGGATTGCTATCATCCACTATCTCTATTACTTCAAAATTCGCTAGCGTGCTTTCTCCCTCAATGTCCACAGTCACCCCCTACAGCCACCCCATGGAGATGATTTTCTGTTGATTCTCCATCCTTAGTTGAATCGAAGACCACTTCAGCACAGGTCTCCCCATTAGCTCTGAGGTATTCTTTGGTAGGACATTCACATCTGACCCCAGGTCCAAAATGACCTGATCCATTTCATACTCTCCTATTTGTGTGATCAGTCTCATCTCCCGTCCCGTCCTCTTTTTATGCTTGCCAATTTTTCGTACTATGCACAACTCACCTAGCGTGGTCCTAGCACATCTATTGATGAGTTCTTGTAACCCTTTCACAGCCTTACTATCGTGCAGTAACTTCATACAGGTTTCCAAGAAAGTTGTGAGCATAGAAGGGTCCATCTCCAACTCAGGCTTGTCCTTACTTACTGAGGTGGAGGCCTCAGTGAAGCTCTTCTTAGCTTCCATGAAGGCTTCACGAGCGGGCTCCAAGTCGAATTCAGCCTCTTTTTCTAGGGCTTTTCAAACCCATGTACTACCTTTTGGTTGTTTCCCCTTCTCATCCCCTATCGCAATCCCAATCCTGAGCATTATGTTTACGTTCGGATCCTCCTCGCACGGCTCAGACCTCATCATCTATAGGTTCTGAGTCAGTGGAGGTGGTAGCGCCCCCTTGTCCCATATCCTAGCTGTCTACATAGGACAGTATTTTGTTTCATGATCAAATAGCATGCAATACTTGCACGACGGATGCGTTGGATTAATGCAATCATGGGCATAGTGTCCTGGTCCTCTGCAATTGTAGCAAATCAATTTTCCTCGACCTCTACCAGGTCCTCCTCCACCTCGACCTCATCCGCGCCCCTGAAATACCATCTGTGTCGTTCCTGCATTCTGGTCGAGGGCCCGTGTTTCAGCCTGAACCCTGTAGGCGAGAGTTCTATCCATCATCAATTCATAGCTCCTGCAAGTATGCTCATCTTGTCCTAACAACCTAAAAAAGTTGTAGAACAGTTGTTGTGGTGATTGTACATACTTCTGTAGCAAGTGACAGTTATCCGTGGCATGTTTTCTAGCTACCTGACAGATATCGTACCATAATGCAGGCCTCATGCTAGGTCCTGCTTGAGCTTCCAACCTTAAAGGCATCAGTCCTCCCCCTGCAAGGTAATTTGCAAAGACCAAGAAATGGTCTTTGTCATGACCCTGACTCTTGCATTTCAAGCACCATACTTCCTCGCATACCTCAGGTCAAAGTATCCTGTCTTACTTCAGACCTTGCATCTCAAGGCACAAATTCTTTAGCTGTACATGGATCTACTAAACTCCTAGATTAGGACCTTGCATCAGAGTCTCATGTAGTCTCATGGCAATCTCCAAGGCCTCTGCCTGAGTTGTTATCTTCTGTTATGACATTGCACTCCTTAAGTGTGGTAGTAGCGAAGCCACAAACCACTCGTGATGTTGTCCATCTGTCAAATTCATGTTGGCTTCACGGATTGTACATTTCAACCTCTGATCTAGTTCCCAAGGCATCTTTTTTGGTCACATCGCAGTCTCTTTGAATCCCACAATCGACTGTGCCTTAGATTTAGGCTTGCTAAATTCCCTATTTGGTGCTGCCTGGATGTCTGCTACTCCAGCACTCGAGTTATCGTTAGAGTACTTAATATACTAGGTTAGTGCGTGATCTTGTAGAGCACTAACCAGTGTTTCCTTCTTTAAGTGATCAACTATAACACCTTGATCTTCCCATACATCCCTCACAACGAACCAAAATTGGTTCAGTTCCTCATTTCCCAAGCCTTTGAACAATGGCAACATCACTGTATTTTCTATACTAAACCGCGGTGGAGGTGGAGGTGGTACGGGTGAATTTGAAGGCAATGGCAGTGAAGTCAGAGGTGGTGTGGCCAGAGGTGTTATTCGCGGGAATCCTTGTCTTATTAACTGAATAGCGTTTCGCGAAGAAACCTTCACTATCGCTTCTTCATCCCTTCGCAGAGGTGAAATCAAGGGGCTATACTCTGGATCCTTATTTCCTTTGTTTCTGTAAATTATTCTTCTTTGCATATTCCCAAACATCAAGGTAGTTACATAACCTGTTTTTCGCACAACAACATTTTAACCCAAGTATTCAAAGATTTTACATACTTACCTCACGGACCTTTGAAAAAGCGTCACTCCGCCTTGCTATAGCTGACTGAGGTGTCGACCGCAAATTCAATAACAAATCTTCCTATGACACAATCAAGCCAATGATCAACAGCGCGAGCGATCTTATCCTTTGATGCTTCCAACTTTCGCACTAGCTTTGAGGTCCACACAATAGGACCGTTAAGTTTCCACCTTCCTTGGCTATCTGCTAGCTTCGCGATCCACTCGTATAGCTCAATAGGGAAAGAGCAGAAAAAGATCTCATGGATCTCTGTATATAGGTACCAGTCCAACCATTGTTCCTTTGTCAATCATGGGTTTCTGTTCTCTTGTGCCATGAATTCGTGGATTTTCCTATCCAACTAGTCTCCAATCTCCTTCTTAGTTGGATTCCAGTGACACGACATCACACATCTCTTATGCAGATTCCAGTTCCAGCAACGGAACCATTTTTTGGCTTGAGGAGGCCTGACCGAGGTTCAACGTTAGTTAGCCAAACAAATCCCTACACTACTAGCTATTTCGGCATCAGTCCACAGAGCGTGGACTGAAGTCTCACCTGAAGCAGTATGGGGGGATGCTAGAACCAAGTTTCCACACCCAAAGATGGTTGTGATGTCGGTTTACTCCAGCTATACCTGCCTTCACGTGGGTTTCTTAGCCCTCTGTTCCACCCTTCAATACCTTCATGAAAGGGTACAATTGGCTTTCACACAACCCTAACCTGTGGCTTAGGGATTTTCGCACTGATAGGGCAGTGAACTGTGATATCTCCCAAACTAGGCTAAGTGTCTTACTTATCTTATTAACTGATCTTAGTTAGCTTCGCGTAAACAGATGTTCTTACTTGTGGTCACTTAACCAACACATTTGCGCATCATATAAGCATTATAAGTGAAATTCATACCCAACAGAACAAGATGCATAAACAAGAAATAAAGAAACAGAAATTGTAGAATACTTCTCTTTATTGATAATTCCGGACGATTACAGACTCGACCCACCCTACACACTCATCTGTAGGGGTTCGTGCACTCATCTGTGGACTTCTACCCTATGCCTCTACGCACTCAGATACGAACTTCTACCCTAGGCCTATGCGCACTTAGCTTAGCTCTATTTATACAATCCCATGGTCCACAGACCATGGGTAGATCTTTTACAGCCGGCATTACATTTCCAAAATAAGGGTGGAGAACCCTATGACTCTTTAACACCTACACACTCTACGACCACAAAATATGGAATCTTTACACTTGGATTACAAAATTTTAGCAAAATATGGGCTTTTAGCGCCAAAACTACCCTTGGGGGATCCTGCGCCCAACAACTCCCTTGTATTTCATCATCCATGTTTGCATGTCATCAAAAACAACATGCAAGTTCGTCAGGATATGTGCTCTTCTAGCACAACGCTATTGCCATCCATTGAGATGGACGACTTCCTTATGCACAGTACCAAAGTACAACACTTGCATCATTGTGTCAATGGACAATACTTCATCTAGTATTGCCTTCTTCAGTTCAGCTCGAGTGGATGTTGTCACCAAGTCTCCTCCTTGCTTGGTCTTCTGTAGTTCCTTCGTCATTCACTCATTCTCAGCTATCAGAAAGTGAACACTTGAGCTAGTGGCTTCGGCATACATTCTGGTTGCAGCGGCCAAGGCTATTGGATGTTTGCGCACATCAGTCACGATCACTCATTCTTCAACTTGCGCAGGAGATGTATGATCCTCTGGAGTTGATACTCTGCAATACTACACAAATATATGTTGAGATTCATCGAATGAGATTTTGTGCATCTTTCCTTCTGGATGATCACCAAGGATCTCAATGCCCCCTTGTTCACTCGAAAATTTCTCACCATATGGATGCGGTGAAGTGAGTAAATCGACCTCATGGTGATGAGGCATGAGGTCAGTGTCTTGTTCCAACTCTTGTTGCTCCATGTTTGCATCCAAATGTTGAAGTGCTTGTTCTATGAGCGAAGTCTTGCTCCTCTGATGGCTCACCCTGTCTGCCTAAAGTCAGTTGATCTGATAAGTCCATTACCTATACGGGCACTATTTCATCTGTTTGCACATGTTTTCCCCCTACTGTATCAATTGTTGTTGTGCTTCCCTCTCCTATTTGAGCATCTCTTGTTCCTTTCGGAGTTTCTCCCTCAATTCATGCAACTCCTTCTTTGCTTCTTCCATTCTTCTATTTTCCCTCTACCTTTGTACGATTCGCATGTCATGTCGATGCTTCTTTGCCTCTATAGCCATAGCTTCTTTCTCTACTAATAGATCTGCTCCGAACTTTCAGCTTTGCTCCTCCTCCATGCGATCAACAATCTTCCTCTTACCATTTTTGTGCACTAGTATGCTTGCCTCCATTGTTACTGTTGTTGCACATGTTGGTGCTCTCCGAGATGCTGCTTCATGTTGCTTCACTAACCACTCCACAGTGAAGCTAACTTGTTCATTAGGTCTGGAGAAAATGTAGAAATATCTCCATGGGTCCTCCTCAGCCCAATGAAATTCCCTGTGGATCTAGTTGAACTGAAATCTCATGCAGTGATCCTTCACAATACAATGTGGGTCATACAGATTGTAACTTCGGAGGTCAAATGGGTACTTCTTCATCTATTCTACTTTGACATTCGCTTGCTTGATACTCTGGATCTCATATAACCCAATCCGCAATGGAAGAGTGGGCCAAGGTGCCTTCTTCTTCTGGTGCAGTCTAGTTGTCAATCCTGCTGAGATGTGATAAGCTACTTCTTGCATGACAAGTATGTCCAAGGAAAACTTCGTAGAACATGCAAAGGCTCCTCTGTGCTAAACATTCGGATGAAGGTGCCAGATAGTGAGGCATACCAATTAGCAATGTCTAAGAGTGCCTTCATTGCTTCCTTTGACATGCAGGGTGGATCTTGTTAGAATATCATCTTGTAGAGTGGGGTGACAAAATTATCGAATAGTCATGTGATTACTCCTCTAAAGCTGCATTCAAACAACAACTTGAAATATGTGTTCATAGCAGTCTCCATCGGTGACCATGCCCACTCCAAGCCCGGGAACTCCTGTCGGGCACAGATTTCATCTAAGATGTAGGCCGACATGTAAATATCTGCATGCATACCTCCGGGTGACTGTCAATCCTTTGTTACTTGTTCCTTCAGTTGATGAGACAACATGTCGGACCAGTTACATGGTTTTCCTTCTCTAGCCAATTGTTCCAGCGCAATCACCCAACTCTGTGGGAAGGTTTCCATGCTTTATTAGCCATACAGTCGACATGAAATTATGACCAAGTACTGATACACCTTCCGTAGTATCTTATTCTTATAGATCTGGTTAGGTGTCAACCTGAATCAAGCTGGCTCCTTTACCTAGTTCTTTAGAATGTCTCTGGAGTTAGCATTGTTGTAGGGTAAGATGAAGGGAGTCTTCATGATAGTCACAGGCTCTGACATCTTATACATCTCATCATAGTCTTGTGCCCAGAAGGTTGCAAGCTTCATCCCAGTGACATTGCTCAAGGTCATCATCTCGAGATCAGTGTGAGAGATGATCTAATGTATCATGTCCGCACATGGGAATGCGGGGTATCTGCATGCAATCCAGTACAAGTCAGACTTGTGAATGTTCACATACACCTGACGGTCTTTGAGGTCTTCCTCAAAAGTGCCTGCGAATGCTTCATTAACCTCTTGCCACTTCAGTTTGATGTCCTTGTCTAGAAACATTTTGGTATCTTCATAGATCGGTAGATCTGAGGACACTCACTCAACTGCTACTCCAACTGCATTTCCGTCAGTGTCCTGAGATCCCGTTGTCTTGGAAGCCATTGATATTGTATTTCTAAGAGGCAGATGAACACCTGAAAGACCTAGAGACCAGCAACATGCATGGTAATAAATATGTCAGCGAAAACCAAACAAAATCCATGGAATGACATAGCACATACATGGGGAACTGATAAGAAAGATTGCGCAATTTCTTCTGGGAGGATGGGTGACTAGTAGCCAGAACTGTGCAAAAGGCAGTCTGGGATGTTTAGGAGGCAAGACTAGCTGCTGGATCTGCGCAATAGAAAATCCAGAATGGTTGCTAACTGTTGGGATTGCGCAATGCGCAATTCCAGCTAGGAGTGACTGCAAGCTTAGGGACTGCATTGCGCAATTTTCTGGGCCAGCAGTTGTTGTCCCTTAGAAACGCGTAAAACATTCCTATAGGATAGTGGCTAGGCATAAATCCGCATTTTTGGAGAGGAAGGCAAAGCATTCCTTCCCCAGATTGTGCAATGTTGTCTCGGTGAAGGCAGAGTCTAGAACAAGGTTGGCCAAACTCGCCGACGGGTAACTGAAAGAAAATATGAAAGTGAATGCATGGTGACACTAAGTGAAAGTAGAAGTGATTGACAGTGCATGAAAACATGAATGAAAGATTCAATAAACAGATCAACATGCATGTGGGTGAAGCGAGTCGCCGAATCGGCGACCATTCGTGCAAAATAGTTTCATGCATGCGACAACAGTGAGATAGCAACAAAAACTGAAACAGTGCTAGGACAAGCTAGTACACATGTAAACGACAACAAGCGTTCAAAGAAATCAAGCAAACATCACACGCACAAGCAAAAACATAAAAAGCAACAGAAATGCTAAAAAGACAAGTTGAGGCCACTTACCCATGAATAGCTGAGCTGGATGTGTCGAAGAGACCTGGATGTGTTGTGGGATGTCAAAGCTCCAAGATATATGTAAAGGAATGAGCTCTTATGTGTCGAATAAATAAGTTTTGAGCTCATGATATGCATGCCACAAATTTAGGAAAAAGCGACACTTGGAGGAAAGTTCCTAAACGAACTTTGCATGTAACCTTCAGCTGCTAAAAATAGCTCCCTAAACCATGGGATGCCTTTTGAATGTTACATTTTTCTATTTCGGGAAAAGCAAGCCATTCATGCAAGTCAAGTTTCCTTGGTCCCAAGTGGAACTAGTCAACCCAACTGCTCATGCATGAAGCTACTCAACTGCTTGATGGAAATGTGCATTTTTGGATGGGAGTTGAGCTAGCTGCCTAAGAGATTTGCACAATTTCTGGGCAGAGCAGCGGACTGCTACCCAGATTTGCACAAATTATGGGCTAAGCAACCTTGCTGGTGAAAATTGCACAATTTTCGCTATGAGGGTTAGCTGGTTGAATTGAAAAATTTTGGAGCCCAGCAGACTGCCAGTCAGGATTGTGCAATTTCTAGAGTGAAGGCTGGTTGCCCTCCAGAAATGTGCAATTTCTTTGGGGAGTTTCTCAGCCTATAACTGGACCAATTCTGGATGAACAACCTATGAGGGAAATGCATATCGACAGGTTTCCTTTGTGCAATAAAAACATTGAAGCTTGTGTACTTGACGAAGCAAGACAAGATGTTGTGGAAAGTTGGTAGGGAGGCTCTAAAACGGAGCTATGGAAAAATTTTGGAGGGTGGTTGTAGTCGCTACAACACTTGGTGATACACTAGTAGAACTCTAGCTCTCTGAATGGACCTTGTTCATGAAAATCAAGTCTAACACCTCCGGAAGTATTGTTTAGTTCTCAGCTCATCTTGGTTTCACACTAGCTTGATTGTAAGATGTAGCATCTTCCAAGCACTTGGTCGATTGACACACATTCCAAGCCAAAGTAGCATAGTTTTTTTTATTGGAGTTGCGGGGTATATTGGTGCACAAGTTGTATAGTCATCAGAGTCTTAGTTTCATCTCTGGTGTTGCTCCGCTGCTAGTAGGCTTGGTTAGTACCCCGGCAAAGTCACATAGGAACACAAGCATGGCTCTGCTACTAGTGGCCCTGGTCAGTACCCCAGTGGAGTTACTTTCATCACCTCTTTGCACAAGAAGCCTTTCTCTTCCTTCGCCTTATTCATTTTTCATTTTTTTACTTTTCTTACTTTTCATTTTTTTTTTCATTTTTCAGTTGTGCATAACACTTATTCATTTCAGAGGCGGAAGAGGGATCCCAACTTATTGAGAGTAGAAGAGGTTGTTCCAGTAGAGAAGTAATTTATTATACCTCTGATGTGCCTGTTAAGGTTTTCCCCCTCACCTTACTCTACTTGACTGAGCTGACAAGGATTAACCCAAAAACGACCGACTAGAGTAGGTGACACTAGTTAGCATGCAAGTTTTGTGTTTTCACCAAGGTTCACTTCAAGCAGTACGTATTTTACTTCAACGTATTATGGGCTAAAAGTAACAAGTTCTTCATACAGAGGCAAGATGATAGATAACCAAGTAGTGATAGTTGTATAGGTCTTCTTGTACTTTACCCAACTTGTATCAAGAGTCACACATGGCTTCATGTGAAGCTAACCTACGAATGAAACAAGCGAACTAACAAACAACAAAACAAAGAAAGAGCAAAAGAAAAATCGAAAGCAAAGCTAGTAAGCAAACAAGCAAGCAAACAAAAAAACAAACAAATTAAATAAGCAAACAAACATGCGAGAAAACTGACTAAAAGGAAACATTACTCCTACTCCTAAGCTAACGGTGCATGGGCCTAATAATGTGAAGTGATATTTCCAATGCAGCCACCAACACATTGGTTGACCCATGTTGGTGAAGGCTTGGTCCGCGAGCAACCTAGTTACACGAACCAGAAAGCAAGAAAGATATAACAATGAAGACAACCACACTTCGTGTTTCAAGGTGCCCACGAGACATAAGTGAGTACAAGTGCATGACGAACAGTCCATGGACTTATCATGAAGGTGTGCGACATTGCGTTCAACTTTGAAGCATAAGCACACTCTTGACTGTGCAATGCAAGCAAATGAAAGAAACAAAGACAACTTGCGTTGTGGATGCGTGCTTGCAATGTAAGATTCCTCCAATGCATAAGTGATAGGATCATGTAGTTCGAGTGGAGGAAGTATGATCTTTGTGTGAGATGGATCTTCAATGCATATAGATGAATGATGAGGAACCTTGGGTGATTGAAAATTTTCCTGATCGAAAGTGATACTAACCCTAAGAGAGTGAGGGCCTGACATAACCATCAGCTTGGGTTGAAGTGCCTCGACAGTCTTGGGTGTTTCAACTTCATCATCACGTAGATCATCATAAACTGGTGGCTTCAAAAGATCAAATGTGATAGAGTCATGGTTGTGATTGAATATGGGAGTAAATGGATCACAATAGCCACGATCAAAAAAATCAATGATTTCACTGGCATCCTCATTATCAGATGAATCAAACAGAGGGGTAGATGAAAAGTGAACAAACTCATCCTCTATGTTTCTCGAAAAGGTAGATGAAAGATGAAGTGGATTTTCAATGAATAACTTGTCCTTTTCATTGTCGAATGGTGGACCAACATTCGGTGTGTCCTGCGAGTGATCAACAATGGGTGCATTTGTGGATGAAGATACATATGGAAAATAATCGATGGCAGGTTCACCAAACATTTCAGGAAAGAACGGAGGAGGCCCGGATGAAAGGGAGTCATCCATCATCGATTGTTGATGCTCAAGCTCCCACTCATACTCTTCATGAATGAAAATGCATGTTGGTTGTCCAACACCAACTCCGTCAATGGCTTGTTCCTTGTTCACAACAAGTGTAGAGTATGGAATGGAAGACCACAAGGTAGTTTCATCCAGGGGAACATCCGAGTGCGAAGACGGAGGTTGTGGAACAGAATGCATATGAAAACTCAAAGGACTCGCAACCAAATCTACATGAAAATTAAGTGAAGTGATGTTGGGAGGGTGTGGAAGTTGAACAGGTGTGTGAGCATGATCCTCAAAACCACTCTGTAGTGGTGGAGCTGTTTGATGAAGGGATGGTGGATATCTAGTCACGACAGTGACCGCATCCATCTGAGATTGCGCAACTCCCTCGCTGAAGAATTTTGAGTGAGGCATGATTTCAAACTTCTTCTTGGGACAAGCAGATTTCTTAAGGCAATACTCAAATCAGTCCCAAAGATAGACAAATTTCATCTGGCTCCTCAGAGCTTGAAACTGCAAGTCACAGAAACGCTGCCAAAAATACATAATCAATTCATGCAGATCCTTCCATTTTTGTAATATTTTTTGGTCAAGATGGTCTGGATCAAAATGATAGAAAGTGTCTTAAATGAGATCACAGAAGTGCTCAAGTGATTGCATGCTATCAGCCAGTAGGCTGAACAGCCATCGACCTAGAGATTCACGAAGTGTGTATGCAAGCAGCAAGCTAACCTGTTCGTCAAAACACCCATCTTCCTCATGAAGCATGGAAAGAAATTCATGCAAGTACTCAGGCCAGGCCACTTCACTTTCACCATCATACATGTAAGTGGACAAGTGATTGAAAAACTCCCTCGTGATGGTGACATCTTCATGATTCAAAAAACATCGCGGAGGGAGAAGAGTGCAAGAATCCAGGAAAGATATGTAAAGGTTCAAAATTAGATGAGATGGCACAACTTTTCATCTGGCCCTCCTTCTAGCGCTATAAATGTTGACGGTGTTGGACCCGCCAACATGTCAGGGGATCTCCATGTAAGAAGTCCCAATTAGACCTTAGACCATTTGGTGTAGGAGTCCCAGTAGTGGGTCGTATGGTAATGCCTTGACCACGACTTTGCATAGAGGAAAGTAAGATAACTCTATTGGTAGCAAGGGTGTGACAACTGTAGTGAGTCAAGGAAGGTGCATGAGAGGTTCTAACACATGGGGGTTGAGGTGAGTGCGCCCCTTGGAAACCTGTAATAGTACTCAGCTTGGAAGGGAACACACGAGTGAAGATGCATCACAAGTTGGAAAGCAAGTTAGCAAGCAATACAAAGTGATGGTTAAACCAACATCACATTTCAGAAAGATTCATACATACTTATACAAAATAGTCCATACATGAATGCGTAAGAAAACCAATACATATAACTTTTAGAGTAAACCAGATAACATAGAATACAATACAACATATGCATGAAATGTGCTGGCTCTTATTATATAAAGAAGTGTAAGTTCCAGTCATATAATACATCCATGTCCAACCACTAGTTCCAATAGTGGAACGTTACAACCACATCCGCCTGCTCCTCCAAAGAGATGTACTAGCTCTGCGCAGTGGAGAAGCCAAGGCTCATTACAATATTGTCCAAGCTCTCTCCAAGATAGTCTTATCGAAAGCTTGGCTAACCAAAAGCCTTTACAATGAGTTATGAGGGACTATTTATAGCAAATGGTGGGGTGACCCTTGACATTCCCCTTTGTGATAGTTCAACTACCCTCATGACTCTTCACCTACTCTATGACAGTGACATCCATCTATCACAAATTGACTTACACTTCACATGACTTTACATTACAATGAACATGTACCCATTTGAAACAAAATGGCTTGAGAAATCCGAGCTAGACATCACTTTGACATGGACAACCATGGAAGTCCAACTCCTCAACATCCTCATGCTGATCGACAGTAACATACTGCTACCAAGATCGGTAGTCCTTGATGGTGTCTGTGTGTTCTTCGGTGACATCTGTATGAAATCTGACTCTTGCCTACATAGCATCCCGGTACACTACTAGGGTTCCTCTTTCCTACTCATCTGAAAGCATGCGCATCATTGTCTTAAATGTGGTTGGACCAGCAACATACTTATGCATGATGTTTGCACTAATGGGTAGGTCTAGGCTGGTGGAAGTATGAGTCAAGCTCTAGTCGGATCTGTTTCTTTGTCTTCGCCTAGGTGAGAGTCCCAATAGATGGGATCTCATGTGTGCGCACCAGAACATCCATACTCTTGAATAGTCATGCATGGGAAGCCTGTATGCTAGTGATGAGCTACGGGAGCTCTTCATAGTTCTGGATCTAACTCTAGATATGTGCTTTCAACTCAACCGCATTGGCCCTCATCATCTTAGGCAAGTGAAGCAGGGCTCCCTTGTATTTCTTCGTCCATTTTTGCATTTCATCAATAGCAGCATGCAAGTTCATCAAGATACATGCATCATTGTGTCAAGGGACATTACTTCATCTAGTAATGCCATCTTCAGTTCAACTCAAGTGGACGTTGTCACCAAGTCTCCTCCTTGCTCGGGCGTCTGTAGTTCCTTCGCCATTCTCTCATTCTTAGCTATCATAAAGCAAACACTTGAGCTAGTGGCTTTGGCATACACTCTTGTTGCATCATCCAAGGCTATTGGATGTCTGCGCACATCAGTCATGATCACTCATTCTTCAACTTGAACAGGAGATGTATGATCCTCTAGAGTTGATACTGTGCGAGACTACACAACTCTATGTTGAGATACGTCGAATGAGATGTTTTTCATCTCTCCTTCCAGCTGATCACCAAGGATCTCAATGCCCCCTTGGTCACTCAAAACTTGCTCATCATCTGAATGCAGTGAAGTGGATAATTCGACCTCTTGGTGATGAGGCATGAGGTTGTTATCCTGTTCCAACTCTTGTTGCTCCATGTCTGCATCCAACTGTTGAAGTGCTTGTTCTATCTCATGAGCAAAGTCTTGCTCCTATGATGGCTCACCCTGTCTGCCATATGCTAGCTGATCTAATAATTCCACTACCTGTACGGGCGTTGTTTCATCTTTTTTTCACATGTTTCACCCCTTGTTGTATCTATTGTTGTTACGCTTCCCTCTCCTTTTTGTGCAGCTCTTTTCCCTTTTGGAGTTGCTCCCTCAACTCATGCAACTCCTTCTCTGCTTCTTCCATTCTTCTCTTTTCCCTCTGCCTTTGTGCAATTCGCATGTCACGTTGATGCCTCTTTTCCTCTATAGCCATAGTTTCTTTCTCTACTAATGGGTTTGCTCAGAACTTGCAGCTTTGCTCCTCCTCCATGCCATCGACAATCTTCCTCTTACCCTTGTCATGCACTAGTATGCTTTCCTCTGTTTTTACTGTTTTTGTTGGTGTTAGTGCTCTCTGAGATGTTGCTTCATGTTTCTTCACTAACCACTCCATAGTAAAGCTGACCTATTCATTGGGTCTGGAGAAACTGTAGCAATATCTCCATGGGTCCTCCTCGGCCCAATGAAATTCCCTATGGATCCAGTTGAACTAAAATCTCGTGCAGTGGTCCTTCACAATACAATGTGGGTCATACGGATTGTAAGTTTGGAGGTCAAATGGGTACTTCTTCAACTGTTCTGCTTCGACATCTGCTTGCTTGATACTCCGGATCTCATATAACCCAATCCACAATGGAAGAGCGGGCCAAGGTGCCTTCTTCTTCCAGTGCAGTCTAGTTGTCAATCCTATCGAGATGTGATAAGATACATCCTGCATGAAAAGTATGTCCAAGCCAAACTTCGATAGAACATGTGGAGGCTTCTCTGTGCTAAACATTCGAATGAAGGTGCCAGATGGTGAGGCATACCAATCAATGATGTCTAATAGTGCCTCCATTACTTCCTTTGACATGCAGGGTGGGTCCTGTTTGGATGTCATCTTGTAGACTGGGGTGAGAAAATGATCGGACAGCCATGTGATTAATCCTCTGAAGTTTCATTCAAACAACAACTTGAAATATGTGTTCACAGCAGTCTCTATCGGTGACCATGCCCACTCGAAGCCCAGGAACTCCTGTCGGGCACAGATTGCAACTCAGATGTAGGTGGACATGTAAATCTCTACATGCATACCTTTGGGTGATTGTCAAGCCTTCGTTACTTGTTCCTTTAGCTTGGACCAGTTACATGGTTTTCCTTCTTTAGCTAGGTTGTCCAGCGCGATCACCCAACTCTGTGGGATAGCGGCTAAGCAGAAATGCAAATTTCTAGAGAGGAAGGAAAAGCCTTCCTTCCCCAGATTGCACAATGCTGTCTCGGTGTAGGCGGAGTCCGGGACAAGGTTGGCTAGACTCGCCGATAGGAAACTAAAAGAAAATATGAAAGTGAATGCATGACGACACTAAGTGAAAGTATAAGTGATTGATAGTGCATGAAAATATGAATGAAAGATTCAGTAAACAGATCAACATGCATGTGGGTGAAGCAACTTGCCGAATCGGCGGCCGTTCGTCCAAAATAGTTTCATGCATGCGACAGTAGTGAGATAGCAACAAAAACTGAAACAATGCTAGGACAAGCTAGTATACATGTAAACGACAACAAGAGTTCAAAGAAATCAAGAAAACATAACTCACACTAGCGAAAACATAAAAAGTGGCAGAAATGTTGAAAAAGACAAGTTGAGGCCACTTACCCGTGAATAGTTGAGCTGGATGTGTCAAAGAGTCTTGGATGTGTTGTGGGATGTCAGAGATCCATGATCGATGTGAAAGAATGAGCTTTGATGCGTCGAATAAATAAGTTTTGAGCTCATGACGTGCATGCCACAAATCTAGGAAAAAGTGACACTTGGAGGAAAGTTCCTAAACGAACTTTGCATGTAACCTCGAGCTACTAAAAATAGCTCTCTGAATCATGGGATTCCTTTTGCATGTTTCCTTTTTCTATTCTAGGAAAAATCAAGCCATGCATGCAAGTTAACTTTCCTTAGTCCTGAGTGGAATTGGTCAACCCAACTTTTCATGCATGAAGCTACTCAACTGCTTGAAGGAAATGCGCATTTTTGGCTGGGAACTGGGTTGGTTGCCCAGGAGATTTGCGCAATTTCTGGGCAGAGCAGCTGACTACTACCCACATTTTTGCAAATTATGGGTTGAGTAGCCCTGCTCAGGAAAATTGCGCAATTTTCCCTGTGAGGGTTGGCTGGTAGAATTGCGGAATTCTGGAGCCGAGAAGGCTGTCAAAAAGGATTGCGCAATTTCTGGAGGGAAGGCTAGTTGCCATCCAGAAATGCACAATTTATTTTGGAAGCTTCTCAGCCTACAGCCGAACAAGATCCAAATGAACAACTTGTGAGGGGAATGCATCAAGCTGCAATCGACAGGCTACCTTTGTGCAAGAAAAACATTGAAGCTTGTGTACTTGACGAAGAAAGAGAAGATGTTGTGGAAAGTTGGTAGGGAGGCTCCAAAACAAAGCTAAGGAAATATTTTGGAGGGTGGTTATAGCCGTTACAACACATCAATAAGATGAAACCAATCTCTCAATCAAATCACCCAATCATTGAAGTAACTGAATCATTAAATCAACCATTGAAGCTTAATCAACCAATGCAACTAGATCAAACCAATCCATATTAGATCAAATCAATGCACAACCATTCATAAGAATACCCTACCATGTACAAGATCTTCATCACAGAAACAAAATGTTGTCACTATAACCCTGATCAAACATATGTCAGAATGTATATGCTATTGTTCTGAATCATACCCGCATCTATACGTACTTCCCTTGAAGAAGACCTACGTACATATCTCAAATTACCAATACCTTAGTCTGAATCACTGTAACATTGAATCAATCACTGAATCTTATACTGAATTCATCACAGATTATTGAACCAAATACATATCACCATATAGTAGCATCATCACTAATCAACATTCCATTCCATAACCAAATCAACCCAACCAGTACTATTAAACACAAATTATTATAAGAGAGACATCATTGACAGACAATAGAAAACATAACAAAACTGATCAACTATCATCAACAGCCCATACTGTAAAACCCTAGCATGTATACACAACTTTTACAAATCATATCTGCATATGTACGTTCTTATCATTCACCACACACGCGTACATATATGTCCATACTAAAAATACTTCGCATAATATATATACGACTACCCAAAAGCAGATCCATCTATGTATGTGACTCACATGAGACAAACATGCGTATAGATCTAAAAAAATTTGCTACAAACACAATTTTACTCTCTACAACCCTTACAGTCAGAATTACATACTTTTAAGATTACTTCATTCAAGTTATAGCATAGATATATCATTGTTAGACATTTTCAATAAGTACAACAAACAAGCACATATGTCACCATACTTTAGATTTGAGTCCTCTCCTTGCTACTTGGTGCACACATGTTTCATATCAAATCATTCATAAAAAATTCATCACTTGCACACCCAACACCTTGATCTCCATCTCTTTATATAGTATTTTCCTTAGCCAATACCTTAGGTAAATACCTTGGTTATGTTGTAAATATTATTTGACGGGATCAAATATTCATTATCGCATTCATTAATATGAGCCAATACCATGGAAAATACCCCTGGTATTAATAATACCAAGGTGTAGATTATGTACGTGACTTCTCCTCTCCATACCTACGTATGTACGTGATCTTGCTTCACATGACCTGCGTATACTTTCTCACACTTGATATTTGCCATCCATTTGTCTTTGAACTCATATTCCTTTGTCCATGTCACTTGTAGCATCTACATAACCATCATGTTGACATATTTATCAAGTAGGTTTCCATCAAGGACAACACATTAGTCATAATGCCAACGTCTTCCATGAAAGAGAAGTATATTATCAGGTACAAGAAGAAAATAAAAGCAATAATATCAGGTGAATGAAGAAATATTAGAGGTCATGCTCTCAGTATTTGTAAAGTCACAAGACCACGTTGAATGCATAGATGAAAAGTTAGATGTTAAGGCTCAGAATGATCCTGCAGCAAAGAAGGTTCATATATCATTCTAAATAATCTGGCTTGGAGACTCTCAATATTTTGAATGTTGAAGAAGGGGAGTCTAATTCACCAACATCTACAAACTTGAATATCTATCCTTCGACATATTATTAGTAATTTGATGACGGTGTGTGGAATGTCTCGTGTCATATTGGTTGATTTATTCGCAGTATCATTCAATGTTTTATGATTGAATATTTCAGGTATGTATTCAAGTAGGAATATGTATTGGAGAAGACATGGAGAAGTCATCCAAACAATAATCAACATTATAGGAAAATTAGTCAACCTTGTGTTTAGTGTATGAATTTACAGGATAAGTTCCTTAGATATAACACCAAAGGACACCTCTCACAAATAGATCACAGATCAATACAACAGTATTCTTAACATGGTTAAAACCCTCAAAGAGGGAAATCATTCGCGACCTGAGCCAATGCAACCACTTCAGACAATTTATTAATGTAAAAGAAATAAAATTTACATAAGCTTCTCTCATGAACGGTCACGTAACAAATGACCCTCCATGCTCTTTAAATAGAGATCGTGGACCAATTGGATGTTAAGCCACAGATAGAGTGTCGATAATACCAAGGAGAGAATGAACGGCTGGGTCACTTCATGTCTAGAACATATCATGACCGTCAGATTGTAAGTTACAAAAAATTTTACCTAACTATACACTAGACCAAGTTGTACTTAATTATTTCCTATGTGTCGGAATATCCTAACATCCCCCCTTAAGAAAAACTTGGGATAGGATTGAAGGATGTACAAAGATGACACAATAGGAGAAGGAAGGAGGTATTAGATCCTATCCCCCCTTAGTGACAACTTCCTGAACTCAAACCATAAATCGAAGTTTAGTAAACTTCGCCTTTGTGAGAGCATTTGTAAAGATGTATGCAACTTGATCATCATTTGAACAATATTTCACTTCAAGAACATGTTCATGAATGAGATTTCTCATGAAGTGCATGTGTAGTTCAATGTGTTTTTTGCGCTGATGTTGGACTGGACCTTTGCATAGTTGAATCGCACTTTGATTATCACACCAAAGTGTATTCGGATGTTGTTGTTGAAAACCAAAATCTGACAGGATCTGACGAAGCCACATGGCTTCCTTAATGGCTTCAACAGTGCCACGATACTCTTCTTTTGCTGAAAAAAATAAATGGAACTTTGTTTCCTGTAAGCCCATATAATAGGTCTAGAACCAAGAATGAAGACATAACCTGCAGTAGACTTGTGATCATCAGGGTCATCAACCCAATAAAAATCAGTGAAACTAACCAATAGAGGAGATACTTCTGCAATGTAACGAATCCCAAATTGAATTGTGCTTCAAACATAATGAAGTATTCATTTAGCTAATTTCCAATGACTTTCATGTGGGTTTTGCATAAACCGAGCAATAAGGCCAACAACAAAGGAAAGGTTTGGACGGGCATGGGTCAAATACAAAAGTTTTCCAACAAGCTGACGGTATAAGGTAGCATCAACTTTAGGGAAAGTACAAGCGACTGAAGGTTTGGCTCCATACTGAAAGGGAGAAGAGGTTGGCTTACAATATACCATGTGAAAGTAGTGTAGAATATCACAGGCATACTTGGACTGGGAAAGGGAAATACCTTCTTTGGATTGCAAGACTTGAAGACCAAGAAAATAATGCAAGTGTACTAAGTCTGTCGTTTTAAATTTATTTTTATGGCAGGACTTCACATGGTCTATAAGGTTTGGATCACTACCAGTAAGGATAAGATCATCAACATAAATAACAAGAATGATAAAATACTTACCCGCTTTCTTGGTGTAGACAGTATTGTCAGAATGACACCTAGAAAAGTCAGTATCTAAAAGAAAGCTATCCATTTTGGCATACCAAGCCCGAGGGGATTTCTTGAGACCATAAAGGGATTTATTAAGCCAACATACAAGGCTGGAGTCTGTTTGTATAAATCCAGGAAATTTTTCCCTATATATTTCTTCATGCTAGTCCCCATGCAAGAAGGCAAATTTAACATCCATCTGATGGACTTCCCATTTGAAAGAGGCAGCAAGGGAAAGAACAAGGTGGATAGAGTTCATTTTGGCAACAGGGGAGAAGGTTTCAGTATATTCAATGCCTTCAACTTGTGAAAAACCCTTAACAACAAGACAAGCTTTATGTTTATCAACTTTTCCATCTGGTCCAAACTTGGTTCTATAAACCCATTTTCATATAACAAGTTTTCATCCCTTTGGAAGAGGAACAAGGTCCCATGCATCATTTTCCAATAATGAACGATACTCTTCATTCATAACTACATCCCAATTTGGATGGCTTGAAGCTTCTGCAAAGGTGTCAGGGTCATAATTCGTTGAATCTTGAGCTATTAAAGAAGAGGCTTTATCGAACTGAGAACGTATACGATGTTGATCTGTAGGATCACCTGCAAGAGCACCTATTGTATCCTAAGTAGCGCGGACCCATTTTGGAAGTTGAGGAGCTCGAGGAGAATCCCGAGAAGGTGGGGGAGGATGTTCATCCTCACTGTCATCATCAGATGATCCAGATGGAAAATGGCATCAACCCATGGTACTCATCCACCCATATTATTCATTGACCCATGGTATTGTAAATGGCATCCGCCCGTGGTACTGTAAAATCCACCCATGGTATTCATTCACCCATGGAATTTACCCATGGTATTGTAAATGGCATCTGCCCGTGGTATTGTAAAATCCACCCATGGTATTCGTTCACCCATGGAATTGACCCGTGGTATTGTAACTGAAAAAACTATAAGTAACAAGTCACATTTTGTAAAAGGACAGATTGTCTGCCACAATGTAGCCTTTACAGTTCAAAGGCATGTAGCCACCACATCTCTTCTCAGAGATAAGCTACCATCGCCCTAGCTGGTTTATTTTCATTACTATTTTAAATAAAAGTTTCTTTGTGGTTTTGTTTATTGGGAATTCTCCTATTTTTCTTCTGGCAATGCAAGCTTTCAGATCTTGGAGGTCTTTCCCCCCAAGATCCATTTCAATCTTTTAGATCTTGGGGGCCTCCCCTCAAGATCCTGATTAGTGGTATCAGAGCAGGTTATGTTTCCATGGGAATGAGGGTTTGATGCATATTTCAGTTTCAAATTTTGTAGCAATATTCAACAAACTTCAGGCATGTGCTACAACCTCCATAGAGCACTTTCTTGGGTCAAGCAAGAAGAATTTTTCTTTCTTCATTTTTTTTGCAGGAATTTTTTTTTTGGGCGGCAACATTGCAGATCAGATCTGAAACATTTGGTATAGAATTTACAAAAACAAATACCAGATCTGGATTCCTCTCGAAAAATCACCCAATTTCCAAAAAAAAAGGGTTGAATCAGAGTTCGGATGTGGGAGATATCGCTAATTTAAAATCAACTATTTTATCAGAATTTTTGTGACGGCGGAACTGTTGTAGTGCGAATCTGAGATCTCAGAGTGTCCAGATAAGGATTTCCAACTCATGGGAAGATGAAAAATGATCCTTCTGCTTCTAAAAACAGGTTATAATAAATATTCTGAGTTATATTGGCCGAGTTATGTCCATTTTAATTCTGGAGCAGCATTCGGAGTGGGTTTCCATTGGAGACATGCCCTCCCACCCCACTTTAGTAGGCACCTGCTTCACATTCATCAGTTTCAACATAGCAGCATTCGGCTTGGGTTATTTGGAGACGTGCCCTCCCACCCCAGGCTATGTAGACACCTGCTACTTCATCAGCAACCAACATCATGGTTATGGGTCAACTGCATAAAATCCTTGTCATCGAAGTCCATTTGCTAGGCCGCACACTGTCAGAATCATAGTTGGTCACAAGCATTATAGGGTATCTCTATCCTCGGATCTTCGTTTATCAGGGTTTTGGGTTAACCACATCAAACCCTTATCTTCATTGGCTCTTCATATTCAACAAAGGCTTCGCAGGAGGGAACTTTACACAATGGGGACCATTGCTTCTTAAGGAGGGAGGAATGATCCAGATGGAAAATGGCATCAACCCATGGTACTCATCCACCCATATTATTCATTGACCCATAGAATTTGCCCATGGTATTGTAAATGGCATCTGCCCGTGGTATTGTAAAATCCACCCATGGTATTCATTCACCCATGGTATTGTAAATGGCATCTGCCCGTGGTATTGTAAAATCCACCCATGGTATTCATTCACCCATGGAATTGACCCGTGGTATTGTAACTGAAAAAAACTATAAGTAACAAGTCACATTTTGTAAAAGGACAGATTGTCTGCCACAATGTAGCCTTTACAGTTCAGAGGCAGGTAGCCACCACATCTCTTCTCAGAGATAAGCTACCATCGCCCTAGCTGGTTTATTTTCATTACTATTTTAAATAAAAGTTTCTTTGTGGTTTTGTTTATTGGGCATTCTCCTATTTTTCTTCTGGCAATGCAAGTTTTCAAATCTTGGAGGTCTTTCCCCCCAAGATCCATTTCAATCTTTTAGATCTTGGGGGTCTCCCCTCAAGATCTGGATCATCAGAGACGGAATATTTTCATAATTAGAAGGGATAGAGAGAGGTGGCACATCTGCCGAACTAGGCTTGTAGGCCGATATATTTTCAACAAACTTTACATCTCTTCTAATGATAAAAATTTTGGATTTAGGTTGAAGAAGTCTTTATCCTTTGGCATCTTCAGAATATCCAACAAAAATACATTTTTCACTCTTAGGTTCTAAGGCTTTATGTTTCTCATCTAGAATATGGGCCTATGCTTCACTTCCAAAAACACAAAAGTGACTTACATCTAGTTTAATTGAGCTCCGGGCTTCTTCTGGAGTGATATTCTTTAAAACCTTAGTAGGAGTGAAATTTACTATGTAATTTGCACGGTTAATTGCTTCTGCCCAAAAATTAAGACTAAGTCCTTTAGATTGAAACATACAATTAGTCATTTCCTTTAAGGTGGAGTATATGGAACAGTATGTTGCAATTGAATTCCATGCCCAGTGAAAAAGTTGATGAATTTTTTGTTAACATATTCTCAACCATTATGAGATCTTAGATTAATAATTTGATGTCCATATTGTTTCTCAACGAAGGCCTTAAAGGCCAAGAAAATGTTAGAATTCACTCTTGATTTTTAAGAAGTATACCCAAGTGCATCTGGAGAAACAATCAATGAAAGTTAAGAAATACTTGTAGCAGAGTGAAACAACTGGAAGTGGACCACATAAATCATTATGCACAAGCTATAAAGGGGTTGAGGCGTACCAAGAGGCACATTTTTCAAAACTATCCCGATGATTTTTTCTGATTACACATCCAAAAAAAACACGATCTCTGCAAGATAGCACAGGAAGACTTGCCACCATATGTTCTTTACATAGATTTTGAAGGGAGCGATAGTTTAAGTGACCAAATCGCTCATCCCAAAGTTTGCTCACTTCATCATTATGCACAACAAATACCGAGGGAAGAGTTGATGTGTTATGAAACCAGCTCACAAAAAGATAGAAAAGAGAGATCCACGCCTTAGAATTCAGCCTCTTCGAGGGGGCAACCTCCTTTACATTACATAAATGAACAATTCTTGGATGATACAAATGAAAATACCTCCTTTCTATATATAGGAGTCTAAGTGGTCCCAATACAATCAAAGCCTACATAACAATAATATTGTAGGGCACAACAATAACAATAGTGGGCTTCTATGTGGCACAATAGTAACAATATGGGCACTACATGGGTACATCAATATAATAAGTGGGTTATACTAATAACAATAAGGGGTTACACTAGTAGTATAGGGGCCTAACATGCCCCTCTCCTTCAAAAAGCGTTGTCCTCAACGCTTGAGTAGTTCTTGATGCTTCTATATAAAATTCTTGTCCTCCCATGTGGAATATTCAGCGGGTAAGTTCTTCCACTTGATGAGATACTCTGAAATTGATCGATTTCGTAGCTGTCGGGTTCTTGTTTCTGTGACTGTTCCAGGTTCCAATATGATTTTTCCTTCCTCTTCAATTTCTGGCAATATTGCTTGAATTGGGATCTTTTGCAACTTTTGAATAAGTGGCCATACTTCTTCGTTCTTCTTCCATTCATCCATTGCTTCGTTTATCCAATTTGGTTGGATAATATAAATAGCACAAAACAATGCTTCCACATCCTCATCCTTGAAGCGTCTTCCCATTCGGTAAGGTCGCCATGTTTTAAGTGCATGTAGTATTGCCAACATTTCCTTCTCATAAATAGCTTGCTTGAGATGTAGCAGTAAAAATACCCAATCACTTACATCAAAACATTTTTCACTACGATGTTGATCTACCTGTTGTTTCATTTGATTTTGCACCGAAGTGGCGTTATCCTTTAAAAGTTGGAGAACTTGCTGTTGATGCTCGATATGATCTTTCTCTGCTTGAACCTTTTTCTTCTTGATATGTCCTTCTATCTTTTGAGGAGTGGTAATTTCTTCCAGTCCTTTACAAGATATGGTCGGATTCATTTCTTGATGCTCGATGTGATCTTTCACTTCTTGAACATTTTTCTTCTTGATGTGTCCTTCTATCTTGATAGTTTGAGGAGTGGTAATTTCATCCATTGAATTACAAGATATAGTTGGATTCATTTCTTCTTTCTCGATCTGATCTTTCACTTCTTGCACCTTTTTCTTCTTGATATGTCCTTCTATCTTGAGAGTTTGAGGAGTGGTAATTCTTGCCAATGCTTTACAAGATATGGTCTGATTCATTTCTTCTTTCTCTGGGGTGGTGTCCTGACGTATATCCTCTTCTTTTGATGTTTCTTGATCCTTTTCTTCCTCCTCTTCATATTCTATGTTAAAGAATTTCTTCTCAGCACACCTATGACCTTTAGTGCATTTGCTATCACAATTGTAACAAAGCCCTTTTTCTCTTTTTTCTTCCAATTGTTGTGGTGTAACCCTTGTAGGTTGTGGAAGGCTGGGAGAAACAACACTTCCATCTTTATAGTTGTGAGGGGTATGCTTCCTGGTTTCCATAATTTTGCTTTCCATTATGTCACAAATCCCTTTTACTCTTTCCAATTGTTGTGGTGTTGCTCTAAAGAAGGTGTTGCTCTTTGTATCCTCATAATGTGCTATCATTTCCTCCGTGAAAATTGACCACGTAACAAGTTTTTTACGAGAACAAAGCCCTTTGTACCATAAAAATTGATCTGGTTCTAAATATGAAGATGCAATACATACCTTTTGTAACAGTTGTACACCATGTATATCAAAATATTGCTCCATCTGAAGTATCCAATTTACCGGATCCTTGCCATCAAACTTCCTCATCTTGCTTTTTCTTGATTTTAGGAGCTCTACCTTCAAATGACTCTAACTCTGTACTTTCGGATCTTTAAGTTCTGAAATTGTGACCTGTAGTAGCCCTCTGTGTCCTCTTTCCAATGCCACAAGTCTGATCCAAATTGGATTCTCCAAGGAAGAGTTATGCCCAATCTCCCGCAGTGACCTGATTATAGACTAGTTCAGTAGAGCGAACTTGTATGAAGTGCCACGTGTCACTGTTTCAACCTTTGACTCTGAAAAATATATAAACAGAAACTACAGTCCGTCCTCTTTCTGCACCTTCTTACGAAATTTCAATCCGATGCTCAGAAAGAAAGTTATGACGATTTTCCCCAGGTCACCTATTTTTAGTGTAATTCAGGAGTCTGCAAAAAGACCAACTTCCGCAGATGATATCTCCGAAAATATCGCGCGAAAAGATCTGAAATTCGGACCCAAGGTTCAGCGCCAATGCTTCTCAAATGGGTTTTTTTTGCGACTTCTGAAATGTCACAGGAAAAAAGTTATAGCGAAAATGCCACGATGACCTATTTGGAGCAGCGAAACCCTAGAATCCAAAGCTCTGATACCAAATGTTATGAAACCAGCTCACAAAAAGATAGAAAAGAGAGATCCACGCCTTAGAATTCAGCCTCTTCGAGGGGGCAACCTCCTTTACATTACATAAATGAACAATTCTTGGATGATACAAATGAAAATACCTCCTTTCTATATATAGGAGTCTAAGTGGTCCCAATACAATCAAAGCCTACATAACAATAATATTGTAGGGCACAACAATAACAATAGTGGGCTTCTATGTGGCACAATAGTAACAATATGGGCACTACATGGGTACATCAATATAATAAGTGGGTTATACTAATAACAATAAGGGGTTACACTAGTAGTATAGGGGCCTAACATGATGACCCAAATTTGTTAAACCTATACAATGTTATGGAATCATCAACAATGCCAGTAGCTAAAATTTGTCTGGGATCTCTTAGGTCCTTAATTACAACATCAGGAGGTGAAAATTCAATGGTTTTATCTTCCCCCGAATGATTTATTTGATATATAGATAAAAGGTTGCAGAATAAGGTAGGAACACATAATATATCATTAAATTGACCATTGTCTAGATGAATAGTTCCAGTCCCTACAACACTAATAGATCTATCATCACAAATATAAATATTTTTGGTGTTAAAATCATTTAAAGAAGAAAACATGGCTTTGTTTTTTGCCATGTGATAAGAAGGTCCAGAATCAACAAGCCACTCATGAGAATGAGAAGAAGAAGATACATTTAGTGCATAACCAAACCGAGATGCTTGACAACCACATGCAGATAGTGTTATTCCTGAAGATGAAGTTGAAGTTGAAGAGTGCTCCAAATGGATGTTATGCTTCTTCATTGTTGCTTCCAAGGATTTCATCTTCTTAAAGCATTTGGATTCTAAGTGACCATCACAATTATAAAAGTTGCAATGTCTATCAGTATTCTTCCCTTTGTTTTTAGTTTCCTTATCATTTTGTTGAGTTGATTTTTCATTTTGAGACTGAAATGGCCTAGGACCCTTGTTTGGTTTAGGACCATTATTTTTAGGATGTTGCTTCTTAGGATTCTTTGAACTTGGTTGTTATTGGGCTACAAATGCTTACTTAGAAGAGTTTCCAGTATTAAGAAGACAAAGATGTAAGATTTTTTCTTGTTCTCGTATTAAAGAATCACAAAAGGCATCAAAAGAGGGGGACTTGTAGTTTTGTCCTTGAGAAATAAAGGCTTCTCTAGTAGAATGGAAGGTGGAAACAAACAGAGAGTAGGTTGGTCCTAACTTAGAAAGAATAGAATAGAAAAGGTTACCATCTTCTTTCTTAACCTTAACACCTTCCAAGATAAGCCTAAGGGTCTTGAACTTCGACAAAAAATATTCAATGGAAGAAAAATTATTGAGGTCCAATGTAAGCAACTCATTTTTAAGTTGATGGGATCTAATTTCATTTTTAATTCCAAAAACTTTATTGAGTTGTTTCATTGCTTCATTGGGAGTATCAATTTTTATGATATGGAATCTAAGGTTTGGAGAAATAAACATCTCTATCAACCCACGTGTTTGATCTTGCTTAATTTCCTATTTGGATTTCTTATCTTCATCTTTAGGTTTAGACTCTTAGCCTAAGGCTATTCTATAAAGACCTTTACTTCTAAGTAAATCCACCATGTAAGATAGCCATTAGAAGTAGTTGGTGCTATCAAGAATAACTAGGCATGGACTTTCCATTTTAAAAGAAATTGAAGTTGTAGATGCTGAAACTAAGTGTTCTGATCGAAAGATTTAAAAAAAATAGGCCGATTAAAAAAAATGGCTCTGAAAACGGCTTTCGAATGAAGAAGTTATGGTTTTTTGAAGAAAAGTTGTTGAAGATGCGACAAACCACATTAATGTTGAGAAGTGAATGATAATGTTATATTTAAAAAAAAATCCCCCATTTTCCAAACTTAATCTAATTATCTCACTTAAAAAAAAATATTACTTTATGTTACCCACTTTTATAAATAAGTGAAAGTCACTTTTACAATGGTACTTTTTGAACTATTAACTAAATTGTATCTTAAATAAAATGCAAAGTAACTTTAGAATTATAAGTGGCTCACTTTTTATAATCGACGAAAACACTCTTACATAAAGTAACTTTAAAACATAAGTTACATGTGTTTTCTGAAAAAGTAACTCAAGAAAAGAAAGATTTGAACCCAAGACCTCTATTCTCATAAAGTAACTTTAGACCAAGTGAGCTAGTTTAAAAGGTTAGTAATTTTTGGAAAGAAAGAAGGAGTTTTTTTTGTTTGCTTAATGAAGCTTTGGAGTGCGTGCTTACTCAAAAAACCCATTTTTTCCTCCATATCTTAAAAATGATGTACCTAGGGCTACTAGAAACCTTTTTGCATGAAATGAAAGGAGTTTCTCACTAAAACAGATGCTCCTAACATAATAGAGCGGTCCTCTCAACCCAAAAGCGATCAGAAACAGTAGATCTAGGAAACAACAATCCGATGCAGTTATACCGGCTTCAGATTTGGGTCACCAATGGACGCATCCCTCAAATAGATCTGATACCATGTAGGAATTTATAGGTTAAGTTCCTTAGATAGAACACCAAAGGACATCGCTCACAAACAGATCACATATCAGTACACCAGTATTCTTGACATGGTTAAAACCCTCAAAGAGGGAAACAGTCCATGGCCTGAGCCAACGCGACCACTTCAAGCAATTTATTAATGTAAAACAAAGAAAATTTACATAAGATTTTCTCATGAATGGTCACCTAACAAATGACCCTCCATACTCTTTAAATAGAGACCATGGACCAATCGGGTGTTAAGCCACGATCAAGTGTCAGTAATACCGAGGAGAGAATTAACCATCAGATCACTTCATGTCTATAACATATCGTGACCATCAGATTGTAATTTACAAAAATTACATACTAAAGAAACACACTTTACCTAAATCTACACTAGACCAAGTTGTACTTAATTATTTCCTATGTGTCGGAATATCCTAACATTCAATTGAGCATCAAATTTCATAAGCATAGTCATGGACTAGTTTGTGGCACTTCAAGATCGAGATGAGGAAGAATTGCAAAAGGACTTATTGAGGCATATTGGTAAATGGAATCAGGTTATGGCAAGTCGTGAGAGGCACATCATGTCAGGGGAAGATAAGCAGTCAAAGGAAGAAAGGCATATTGCAGGAATATAGAGAAACACACTTCGTCATGGGTAGTTACCCTTTGCCATTAATGTCAAAGGGGGAGATAAATAAGGAGAGGAAGATTAGAAACATGGAGACAAGGGAATTAGTAAGCATGGGGGGTGTATGTGTATTTCCATCAATGTCAAAGTGGGAGATTGTTGAATGGTGTTGTCATTGATGCCAAAATTGGTTTTTGAATGCTCTTAATATTCATTTGTGGATTGCATTAATTGGAAGTTCCAATGGACAAGAAGCCTTGGAAGGAAGAGAAGGAAGACCAACCCTTGTGGTTGTTGAGAAATCAAGGGTATTGTAGATTACGGTTTGATTCCTCTTTCTTGATAATTACTTGTGATGTTTTTTGGTGTTTAATTATTTTGTTATATCTTCTTCATCAAGCAATTACCAAAACCATAAAGCATATGAAGATCACAAGAACAAAAGGAACAAAAGATATAGGCTCTAAGCCAAGGAAAAGCCCCTTTAAGGCGAAAACCCAGGAAAATTCTTCTTTTCTTATAGAATCAGTTCAAAGTGAAATATTCATGACCCAAAGACCAAGTCCAACACCTCCTAGAATACCAAGTCATCCCCCTAAAGAATCCTTCCTCAAATTTCTCAATATCAACAACTTCAAACTAGCCCAACTTTAGAATTTTGGCCCAGCTTCATGGATTTTTGGCCCTGCAACTTCACAAGAATTTTGGCTCTGCAACTTCACAAAAATTTCAGCTCTGCAACTTCAGAGTATTTCAATCCTGCAACTTGTAAAGATGCCCTTCTTTCTTGTCTTGTTCTTCTTCTCTTTAACTTTGCACTTCTCTATATTTTCTCTTGCTTGAAGGTCAAACTTGTGAGTGATGTCTAAATGAGGTCCAAGTCTCTTCTTTATATAGCCTTCTCAAGGGGTTGAATTAGGCCTCCTTAGGCTAACTTGTCATTGGAAGGGCTAAAATGTCTTGGGGTCACAAACTTTTCTAGACTCAAAAACAATATTTTATTTTGATTACAAATTTCTTGAAAGGGTCTTTAACACATGACAAAATTTCTTATTGACTCAAGAAACCCTAGAAGCATGAAGAACATGCTTATCTAAATATATATATATATATATATATATTATTTTTCTCTTCTCTTTTCTTTTTCATAAAATTTACATTTATACTAGTACAAATACAATTATGAATACCAAACCTAGTTACATTTTCTAACACTAGTGTGGTTATGATGCCCCACATTTGATAAAAAAAATAAATGGTAGTATCAATGAAACTAGCAAGCAAGCACATCATCATTGTGTAGCCCTCATCATGTTGTTTCCAATGGTAATTGGAACGTCATGTGATTCCTCTTGGTTGTGGAGATATGCCCTCTTATATTTGAATCCCCGAAGTTTGGTCAAGGCACCCGAAATGAATGGAAAAGGATGCTCTATATTTGGTCTCAAAACTTGGCATAAAAATATACTTCTTATGTTCAATTTTAGGTCATGTTTGTTGGCCATATGGACCTATCCATAATCTTAATGACTTGGTCATATCAGTACGTGTGGTTGGTTTTTGGTTAAATAAAAAATTATATAAAAAATCCCTCGGGAATGATCAAAGGCATATGTGGTCAATCACATTGATTACATAAATTAAATTAACAGAATCATAGGTATGGTTTGTGATCTATGGTCAGCCCCAAATTTTTGTCCGCCAAGATTCCTATATATATGCTCGTTGAAAAGGAGAATGAGTAAAAATATAAAAACAGTAAATATATACAAAAGTTTGAGTTTGCACAAGGGTATATGGTCTAAGCGGATTTTTTATTTCATTTTAAACTATTCTGGCACAAGTATCAAGAGAGATTGTTTGAATAATAATCAGTTTTGAGTTCACTATTTCATTTCTATGAGATATGGATCACACTATTCAAAAGAATGCGTATCTTTTAATATAGTTCTGAATCCAAGCGAAAATTTGAAGGCACGTTTATGAATTGGATCTAGTGCAATGGGTAAGTGTATAGTTTGTTGGTCGATATGTGTAATTGAACTGTGTGGTGCAGATTGAGAGCCAAATAAGTGTTCTGTGTTCCAATAAGGTGGGGTGCATATACCATTGCAATGATGACCATATTGAGTAATCGTGCGACATGTGCAGTTGCTTACGTTGCGAGTTAAACTATGCATTGTAGATGGATCCATGATTCTAGGCAATGCATGCGCTCTTTTGTAATTTCTAAGGTCAATGAATGCTTGCAACAAAATCTTGGACCTGATACTTATTTTCCCATAATGTAAGATAGTTCCGAAGAGACGAAAATGTTTAGATAATTTGTCTTCTAAACAACAATTTTTTCAAGTCACAACATAGTCAGCAAAGTTAGAGGTCATGTTTGTATAACAATTACAGTCTCGCACCTCAATTGTATTAAATTCTGGTGGAATCTAAATACAATAACAAAGAAGCCTCGTGATTATTCAACACAATACGATATGCTGAAATCAGATTAAAATATGTTGTAATGAGTTGCAACAAGGATCGTTGTGACATACGCTTGCAATTCAAGTTTGAACCACGAATATCCGCTATTATGTATGTCGTTCTACTCTATTGGAGGGTCCAAACAAAGTTAATTTGATTACATGGTATGAAAATCAATATAGCACAGTGCAACTAGTAAGACACTCTACTCAAAATGCGAAGATTGTACGTTGGGTTCACGCTGACAGTTGGTTAGAAGGGAATTTTTTTTTAAGGTTATGAGTTTTATTTTGTCGCATGTTTAGTATATTGGCAGGGATATTTTTTTAGCACCACCATTGAGTCTGTGTGATTTGTAGAGCATTAGGTAGAAAAATCAATTCATCATATGGTCTTATATAGTTTTATGGGTTATTGAAGCCAATATTGATCAAATTTAAAAACCAAAAGAAGTATTGAGATCAAAACTCAGAGATAGGCCTGGTTGAAAGAATGAAAAATGCTTGATGTATCACTAATGATTAAAATCCTTATTATATGTTTTGAAGGCTTAAAAACTGATTTTTGTGTTGTTAGTTCACTTGCATATGCCAATCTGAGCAATTAGGGATTGAGATAGCAAAGAGAGCTTGTATGATTTTGTGGCAGAAATTGAGATAGATTAAGGTTGGGCACAGGACAGACTTGTGGCACATTGTATTGTGCATTTGGGCAAGATCTAGCAGTGATGTGTTTTCACAGTATTGGTAACAGTAACGAAAGTGGAAATTATAGTGGTATTGTGACAGTCATATGACAAGAGCAAAGGCAATACATGTTAATTTGGCAGCTCAGGGATAAATTCTCTCCATCAGACAACCTTCTTCATCTAGAGAAGCCTCTCTTTTCCCTTGGAAGAATTAAATTTGGTTAAGGAAAAATATAATTTTAATGAGGAAAACCCATAACTACACAAAAGAACAGGTCTACCTCAATTCATAATCGGGTCTCCAATCCCTCATATAAATACATTTGAAGATTTGGACGTCATCATCACACATCTCTTCTTCTCTCTCTTCTCTTGATTGGTTTGTACAGGTCTACAATAGGAGGTATGAATTCATAGGTGTGAAGGGAAGGAGACTAATTTTATGTGTTGACTTTTCTATTTGGGCAGTTTTTGACCAGTTTTGACTTGAGATTTTGACTTGGAAAAATATGATTTTTGGAGGCTAAATATACTAGTGAACTAAATTTTTCTAGGCAATTTGACTTTGGTTGACCATAGGTCTATTGACTAAAGTTTGACTGTAGAATTCTAAAGTATGACCACATATTTTCTCTCTTTTGACCAAGATTTTTGGGACTTTTTTAATCATGTTTGACCAAAAAATAAGGTTGAGTTGTTTGACTGAGCTCTTTTGGAGGACTATTAACTATTGACTTGTGGATTGAATATGGGAACATTTGCTGCTATTGACTTTGACAGAAATGGCAGATTTGACTTGTTGACCAAATTTGACTTTGAGGCTCATCTTTTGTATATTGGTTGGTTGATTTCTTGGATATTCAAATTTTTTGACCTTTGACTAATTGGAACATTGTATCTCTCTGTTGAACATTTGATGAAAATCTAATAGAAGAAGAATTTGAAAGGGTTTTCCCCCTTTGTGTAGTTTTTCCTTAGTCTTTAACCAAATCTTATGTCTCTTATTATTGCTCTTAGTTGTCTTCTATTGTATATTGGATTTAATGTTATTTATACAATTTATCATTACCATTGGAAGCTTAAATTTTCTTAAAAGTGATTGCTAATTGAAGAAAGAATTGGGCTAAGTGATTGTGCTAGCATAAAACAGTGGAAAATTAGCACAGTATCAGAGCTAAGGTGAATTCAAGCCTTAGCAAACAAGAGAAAAAAGAAATCATCTTTTAAGGAATCTACTTGGAATAAGATATTTGTTCAAGATGTCCACCTCTTACTTCATGGATACAGAGAAGTTGGGTGACTCATCAAATTTTGTTTCTTAGAAGATCAGGTTGGAAGTTACATAGGATGAAAATGATCTTTTGGAATATGTGGAAGGAAAAGTACCTGAGCCACCGGAAAATGATTTTGTTGCTACCAAGGCCAAGTTTAAGAAAGGTGATCTCAAAGCCAATAAAATATTCATTGGTTCTTTGAAAGATAATTTTCTTACTTACTTGGGAAATTGAATAAGTCCAAGGATATCTATGACAAGTTGGTTGGGATGAATGAGATCAATAATTTAAATCACATTCTTTCCTTGAAGAATCAACTCAAGGACATTAATATGAACAAGGGGGAAATTGTGTAATCAAATGTCATGACGATATCCCAAGGGATCAATTGCATATTTTTGGAGAACCTATATTTGATAGAGAGCTAGTGCTTGTTACTCTTCAAGGCCTTCCTCCTATTTGGGAAACCTTCATTACTACTATAAGAAACAATGATAAGTTCCCAACATTTGATGATCTCGTTGGTAAGTGAACTCAAGAAGAAACTAGGATGATATCTAGAGGGAGGATTCAAAAGCATGAAGAAGGAGAACCCTCTGCATTTTCTACAAAGGACAAGAAGAAAAAAGGAAGAGGAAGACCATTTGGTTCAAGAAATCTTGTCTCTAAATCAAAGGACTCCAACATAATATTAAGGAATATTGAATGATACAATTGTCACAAGCATGGTCATTGTGCTCGAGACTGTCGGGAAAAGAGAGATGCTCCAAGGTCCAACTACAACAACAATCATGGCTTCAACAACAATAGATTTAATGGTAGAATAAGAGGCGATGATAGAAGAATAGATGCTCTTGATGATCGTGAATAAGGTCATTGTGCTCAAAAGATATCAAGAAATTCACGGTATGGAAACAATGTTGTTGGTACTCAATCTAAATATATTCTTATTTCTCCTCTTTATAATTCTTCTCCTCCGAATTCGTGTGATAGTTGGTAGGTAGTGGGGCATCTAGACATTTCTCTGGGTATCTTGAAGTCCTCTCAAATTAGGCTAAGAGGGATACTAATTTGAAGATCATTCTTGGGGACAACTCTACTTATCCTATGAATGGTTTTGGTTTCGTCAAATTTCATTTGGATTATCAGGGAGCCATATGTCTTCCTTATGTTATGTATGTACTGAGATTAAATAAGAACTTGGTATCCATATCTTCCTTGGAAGGCAAAGGGATGAGAGTTTCCTTCATAAGAGCAAAGGTCCTCACCTTACCTATGGAATATCACATTAGAGATGCGTTCACTTTGGGATCTAGAATTGAAGGACTCTATAGAGTCAATGGAAGACTATTGCGAGGAATAATATATGATAGAAATCACCAAAGTGAGCTAAGGCACCAAAGGTTTTTTCATCTACATTATGAAGCCCTGCCCAAAGTTAGAAGGATGGTTTTCCATTAAAGTTAAAACTAACCATGATGGAGTATGTCTTGGATGTGCCAGTGGAAAGCCAAGGGGACCATCCCCTTCTAGAAAATTTAGGACTAGTGATATTCTTCAACTCATTCATTCTTATCTATGTGGACATTTGATGGTAAAATCTATGGGTGGCTATCTGTATTACATAATATTTGTGGATGAATTCTCTTGAAAGACATGGATATTTTACTTGAAGCACAAGGACGAATCATTTGAGATGTTTTGGGACTTCAAGGTACTAATAGAGAATCAAACAAGGGAAAGGATCAAAGTCTTCAGGTCTCATAATGGTGGAGAATACACTTTTAATGAGTTCATTAAATTATGCAAGAAAGCTGGAATCAAGAAGGAGAACATTGTACCTTATAAACGTAAGTAGAATGGTGTTGTTGAAAGAAAGAACAGGACCATCATGGAAGCTTCCTGAGCCGTGTTGCATGATCAAAAGCTATTGAAATTCCTTTGGGGAAAAGCCACCAATAGAATGGTCTATGTTCAAAATAGGATTCCCCATCAAGCCCTGGTTGATAAGACTCCCGAAGAAGTGTTCACAGGTTTGAAGCCCAATGTTGGAAATCTGAGAATATTTGGCTGCCTCGTGTACTTTCATGTGTCGAAGGACAAGAGAAACAAGTTGGTGGTGGGTGTGTGTTATATTCTTTCCATGAATAGCTCCACGCATGGACCCAAGGATGGGGAGAAAACCCAATGATGGTGGGCAGGCCTTCCCATGGTTTTGTGCATGGGTTTTGCATATGGTTTTGGGCATGATGGTTTTCTACCCATGGTGTTTTAAAGATCCGGTTAAGGGAACTATGGTTATGATCTCATCCAAGGTTATGGATTGGTTTTTATGAATGCTTTGGCATGTATATATATGTATTGTAACATTGAAAGGAATATAATGAAAAATCAATCTGGTAGTTTCAGTTTTAGGATCCAGGGGAAAATCTATGTATATTTGTTTTATGTTCTCACCATTATTTATTTTTTTGTTTTAAGAATTCATTTGTAGGTAATTTTTGTACAGGGTTAAAACCTACATTTGGTATCAAAGCAGTTTCATCTTCAAGGGGGTGCCTTTGATGCTGAGGGGTTTTTCTCAGGCTTGTGGTAGACCCTATTCAATGGGAGATATGCGGGATTGATTCTTGTGCTTAAAGAAGATGGAGAATAGTAGAAAGATAGAGATTGATAAATTTAATGATTAGAGTTTTGAGCTGTAGAAGCTCAAGATGGAGGATTTGTTAGTGACCGAGATTAGTATATTGTTATAAATAGTGATTCACCACCAACATGAATGTCAGCAAAAGGTTGGGTGAAGTTAGATCGGAAGGAGAAGAGAACAATATGATTGTTTCTCTCAGATTCAGTATTGTTGAATGTGTTAGGGGAAGCTACGAAGAAGGCTTTGTGGGACAAGTCAGGGGCTTTGTACCAATCTAAGTCTCTGGTGAACAAATTGTTCTTATAGAAAAATTTGTATAACCTAAGGATGAAGGATGGAGGCTCAATAAAAGAGCATTTGAATTCCTTTAATATTGTGGTAAGTCAATTTTTATCTGTTGATATAAAAATTTCAGATCAAGATAAGTGCATCAGTTTTTTGTGTTCTCTACAAGACTCATGGGATAGTCTAGTTGTTGCTATAGGTAACAATACAACTACCTTGAAGTTTGATGAAATAGTCTCATCCTTGTTATCGGAGGAGATGAGACAGAAAAATATGGAGAGACAGAATGGAGATGCCTTGTATGTAAGAGGATGGTCTCGTAACAGAAACAAAAATAAGTCCTTGAATGGGAGATCTAAATCTCTAGGAAAACCTATAAAGGTATGCTGGAAATATGGAAAACAAGGGCACTAAAAAAGGATTGTAAATCTAAAGCTCCTAAGAAAGGAAAGGGATATGGTGACGCTCCTTCTACAAAGGCAAAAACCACCTCAGATGAAGATGTGGATGTGTACTCAGCTTCTTATTCAAGTACAGATGTAGATCATGAGGTATGGTTGATTGACTCGGGTGCATCGTTTCGATTTACTCCCCATAAGGAGGTGTTCTATGAGTAAGATAAATATGATGGTGGTGATGTCTTCCTAGGGGATGACAGGAAAGCCAAAATCATCGGACACAAAAAAGTCAAGCTGAAGTTGCAAGGTGGAAGGATTAGAACACTTCCTTGTTGAGAAATGGTAACAAGAAATTCCAGTCTAATTTGTCCTCGAATTAAATTGTGAATTAAAATCGAATTATATTCTCATAGCAACTTCTAAATAGTTAATTAAGTTTAATTATTTTTAAATAATGAATCCATACAAGTGGTGTTTATTGAGAAAGTGTGTGGAATGACCTGTTAAAGAGTTTTTAAACCCAACGTTTTGGACTTCTAAGTGAGTCCATCACTAGGGGAATGCCTAATGTATTGAGAATTAGCTTAACGTAATTATCTTAGGAATTTTGAGTTGGAAGTATTTTTCTAGTCATTTATATGTTCTCCCTAAATTTTAGGGGTCCAGGATGAGTTTATTTGAGTTGTAATTAGATAACTCAGTTTGACTTAGTTATGGACAATTAAATTAGTTCTAATTTTTTGTGGAACTACTAGAGGTCTAGTAGTGAGTTGGTGCACTGGTGCATCCTCCGTGCTACTCCAGCTAACTGAAGATTCCCTCATGAGAAAATCATGCATGTCAATTTAGAGAAAGACCCAGTTGAGACTAGAGTGCAAGGACAATGTACTATCAGTTGTAGAGTGATCCGAGTTGTACATATCATGCATGCAATCAGGAAGAGGACCTAGTTTGGATTGCGCAGTTTTGAGGAAGGATTTCCCACATTAAATATGGGTTGATTCTCAAAGAAATTGCGCAAGGAAATAGGGATTTAGCAGGCAGCATAAATTGGCTAAGTGTTAGTCATTGCGGCCTTGTGAGGTAGAGAGTTGATCATACTTGTGCAGAATTGTTCTTATGAGAACAAGCCTGGTATTATCACTCAGATTTCTGATTAATGATATAGATAGTCAGGGTTTTGAGCAGTGGCTTTCCCCAAAGAAACAATTGTGTTATGTGTCTTTGATTATCTTCCTCTTATCGATTATTGTTTTCATTGATTCTTAGTTTCTGTTGTTTAAAGAGTAGATTAGATTCTTGTCTTGTGTTTTAGTACATTACTTGAGCTGTGAATCTATAGGAAAATATACATGGTATCAGAGCTGAAGATAGTATACTAGAGGAGATTTCAAATTTTTGAGTTTTGGGTTACAGGTGAAATTCGAATTTGCAATACATACTTCAAGATCGGAAGATGGCGTTCTACGGTTTTTGGCTCGAGTATGCCTTGGAATGAAACTCAAATTATATAGCCTGGAAGGACAGAATGGAGGTTGTGTTTGATCTGAATTTGAACAGGAACACAAAAAATTACAGATATAACCATAAATACAGATATGCAACAAAAATAACACTTACTTTTAATAATATCAAATAATGAAATATGCTTACAAACAATATGGAAATGAGACTAGCTCGGTTATGGTAGCTTATCTTTAAGAAGAGATGTGGTGGCTACATGCCCCTGAACTACATTATAATGAGGCTCAAGGGCCTTTTTATTATTGAACAATAAGAGAAAACCCTAAATAACCAAAACCCTAACCCAAAGAGATGTATCACCAAGAGTTTATGGGCCCTGTTGGGATTAGTTGGGCAGCCAAATTCCCAGGGTCATGACTTGGACATATTATCTCTGTTTGACGCGCATGATATCCTATTGGAAATATCTCTCCAAGGACTATGAAAAAAAATGAATTATTCTAAGTCGTTGTGGGTAGATTTCCAAAAAAATGTCGTTTAGGGACTCAAAATGGCTCCAGAAGTTTAGGACCCGAAAAACTGCTAAAAATAGTAAATTGTGCTACAATTAAGGAAACTGAAAGAAACAATGGTGGGGGTCAAAGTGGAATTGGCGGGTGGCCACCACTATCCACCTGGATCATTCCTCCCCCCTTAGGAAGAAATGGTCTCCATTGCGTTGAGTGCCTCTAGAGATGGGGAAACTTCTACTGAACTTGGTCCCTCGTGAGTTGTTCTGCAATCTTTAATGTGTCCAGTAATGGTGAAAAGCATGGTCGAGGGTGATCCACATTGAACACTCGATGCAAGCCAAGGAATGGGGGAATGTTGTACTCCAAAGAAATTGTTTCCCACATCTTTGCTAATGGTGTAAGGACCATATCAGAGTGGTATGAGCTTCCGATGGGCTCTGGTAAGGCATTCTTTCTGCAAATGCAACCAAACTTTTTCGCCCACCTGAAACTTGTGTGACACCTAATGTTGATCATGTCACTTCTTGTACTTGGCATTTTCCATAATGGAGCGGCGATATATCAGCTCGTTGGGTAGAGGTGCTCTAGGAGTCAAATCAAACGAATGCTTGACCTGACAGTGTAACGGTACCCCTGTCGGTGAGGAGAAGATGTCCTTGTATCCTTTCATGATTGTATCCACCTGCTTCTACTACGTGGAGGAACCCTTCCCAGGGGCCATGGATGTGGCTACGATATTCCCCTTACTTTGAGAGTGAACCAGAAAGAAAATAAATTTCCTAGTCTGGGAAATGATCTTACTGCCTTTCTTAGCAGAGATCAAAGAAGTGGTGGTAGGTGGGGCTACCTCTGGTATCTTGTATAATTTATTACACAAAGAAATAATAACAGCACGAGGCCTTAACTCATACATATCATGTCGCTTCCACAAGTATGGTTTGCCTAATAATAAATTGCAAACATCAAGAGGTGCAACATCACACAATACCTCATCTGTGAAGGGCTTGATGTTGTATGGAAGGCGGCACTATTGGCGGACTCAGAGATCTCGTCCTTGGTGAAGCCACCCGATACTCTATGGTTGCGGGTGTGGTATGGTCAGTAGTCCCACCCGCTTCATGACCTCCATTGAAATGAGGTTCTTTTGGCTCCCATTTTCAACAATGAATTACAGTGGTGAACCCTTCACCCACATCTGTGAGTGGAAAAGACGTTCCCCCTCCTCTGGATCCTCGGGCTCATTCTTCTGGATCTTAGTGGTGGAAATAGTGGCGTTGGGATCTGCATCAATGATCTGCTTCCCTTTGTCATTCCTCTTGTCGGGTTCTGACTCAGGGTCAGAACATGCATCGAATTCTGAAGCCTTCAACTCAGCCACCAGCGACTACTTGTGCTGTGAGTGGGGCTCTTGTGGAACTCACACCACTTTCCTGTGTCCTTCTTTGACTTCGTGGTGTTTTTCTTTTCTTGCGGCTTTGACGGGTTGTCTTGGGTCACCCCGCCTTGGCATTGTCCTTTGTTCTTCAATTCGTAGATCCAAAGTCTCGCTTCTTTTGTTTAAACTTCTGCTCGATCTTGATAGTGTATCGGTATGTCGGGCCGAGTGAGGAGATGTCCAGAAACTCCATCTTGTCCTAGATGTACATATGTAGGCAGTGGTAGTACTTGAGTACCAAATGTTTCTCAAAATCTTTGATACCCAACTTCGTGCGAAGGGTATGAAAAACATTGTTAAACTCTGGCACATCTTGGTCCCTTCCCTACCATAGCATGGTCCACTTTATGTATTTGTCCTCGTAGCTCCCGACAGGGTAGTAATGCTCCTTGATAGCATACTGGAATGAATTCCAAGTGGGAGCGTCTGAAAACAATGAATTCGTACTTTCATCCTTCTATTCACCATAAGTTTCCCACCAGTCCTTGACGTGGGGGGCGGCTTTGAGAAGAGAAAAAGTAATCTTTTCTCAGCTGGAAAAATCTTGAATAGAAAAATATCCTTCTAATAGATTCAACCATTTATCTACGACATTTGCATCTATTTGACCCTCGAATATGGGGATCTCAAAGTTAACTTGTACCTTAAAGGGTGTGGCGTTTCCAGAGTAGTTGTTGGAAGCAGATGCGTCGCCCCTGGGTAGCCGCTGAAGGATATGGGCAAAGTTGTACATCATCGCGTTCCTTTGTCACTCGAGGGCTTCTTCGAGCAAGATTTTGATAGGATCTCCTTCCCCCTCATCTTTCTGTTCATCCACCATGGGAGGCTGTCGAGATTTGTGAGGCTAGTCTTGCAAAGGTTTGACTAGTTCAAGCCTTAACTCCTTATATCCTGACCTCGTTGGGGACATGCAAAGAAAAACAGAGAAAGAGCAGACCGCTCTGATACCATTGATCTAATTTTAAACAAGAACGTAACAAATTACAGATATAACCATAAATATAGAGATGCAGCAGAAATAGCACTTCCTTTGATTAATAGCAAATAATGAATATGCTTACAAATAGTATGGAAATGAGACTATCTCGGCGATGGTAGCTTATCATTAAGAAGAGATGTGGTGGATACATGCCTCTGAACTGCATTACAATGAGGCTCAAGGGTCGTTTTATTATTGAACAATAAGAGAAAACCCTAAACAACCAAAACCCTAACCTGAGGAGATGTAACACCAAGAGTTTATGGGCCCTGTTGGGGTTAGTTGGGTAGCCAACTTCCGGGGGTCATGACTTGGTCATATTATCTCTATTTGATGCACATGACATCCCATTGGAAATATCTCTCAAAGGACTACGATGAAAAAAATGACTTATTAAAAGTCGTTGATGGTAGATTTCCAAAAAAAACATCGTCTAGGGCCTCAAAACAAATCCGGAAGTTTAGGACCCGAAAACCTGCTAAAAATAGTAAACGGTGCTACAATTAAGGAAACTGAAAGAAACAATGGTGGGGGTCCAAGTGGAATTAGAAGGTGGCCACCACTATTCACCTGGATCAGTGTTGGAGGATAATCGCTTGAAGGAATTCATTGATCAAGACATTCCTAAGCCAACAGCATTGGATGCACAAACTCTGGCCAAATGGAAGAAGAATGTGGTGAAGGCAAGGCTAATAATCCTTGAGGGATTTCGAGACCACATTGTCTTGAGTCTCTATGGGAAGGAAACCCCATATGCTATGTGGAAAGCATTGACGGACCTATTCCAGAACAACAGTGACCATAGGAAGTTGGCATTGAAAGACAAACTTCGAAAAATCAAGATGGATAAAGGTGAGACCATTCCAAAATACTTGACCACATTCACTCACTGTCATGATGAGCTTGGAAGTGTTGGAATAACCATTGTCAAGGATGATATGGTGAGCCTAGCTCTCCTAGGCCTTCCCAAGAGTTGGAATAGCTATCAATACTTTGTCAATGGGAAGGAGAAGATGGCAGAATGGGAACGATTGTGGTCGGATTTAATGCAGGAGGAGATCAGAAGGAACACCAGAGATGTTTCCTCATCAAAGACTGATGATGAGGAAAATTGTGCCTTACCGAGTAAGGAAAGTAAAGGGAAAGGGAAGGTGTCCCATTCCAAATCAGATTCTTGACATGGAGGTAAGAAGAAATACATGACAAAAGTTAAGTGCTTTTTTTGTCACGAGCTGGGCCATTTTGCTACAAATTGTCTCAGGAGGAGCGGCGGGTGAGGCTTTGGCATCTCAATTCGAATTGGACTTTACTCTCATTGCATGCATGGTGTCATCAATGATGGGTAGTGTATGGTATCTTGACAGTGGAGCTTCATTCCACATGACTGGTGATAAGGATTTGTTCAGTGACTTGGAGGAGAAAGATCTCCAGATGCATATCGAGATGGGTGATGACAAGAGGTATAGTGCTAGTGGATTGGGCATGGTTACTTTTTAGAGGGAGAAGGGTGCTCCTCTCACCTTGAGGGTTGTTATGTATGTGCCCAAGCTGAAGAAGAACTTAGTATCGGTTTCCATGCTTGAGGATAGAGGCTATGATGTGATTTTCTCAAAAGGAAAGGCATTCCTTAAACATATAGCCACAGGTGAAGTAAATAAGATAGGGATTCAAGTTAAGAATCTCTATAATATGGAGGTAGAGGATTGTGCTACTTTGAGCACAAAAGCAGAAAAGGTGCAGAGCCGACACGTTGGCAAGTTGTGGCACAGGTGATTGGGCCACTTGCATCATGGGACTTTGAAAATCATGCAGTAGATCTCTACTGGACTTCCCAATGGTACACTGGAGCAAGTTGATACATGCAAGGGGTGTACTTTGGGAAAATACACCAAGGCGATTCTAGAGCAAGTCCATTCAGATGTGTGTGGACCATTATCGACGGCATCCACAACTAAACATAGGTATTATGTTCTCTTTGTTGATGACTTTTCTCCTAAATGCTCGATTTTTTTCATGCAAAAGAAGGATCAAACTTTCACAAAGTTTTTTGAATTTAAAGCATTAGTCGAGAAAGAGTCTATAAAAAAGGTTAAATCTCTGAGGAGTGATAATGGTGGTGAGTATGTCTCAAATGAGTTTAAGAACTGTTGTGTGGAAAAAAGGATTAAACAAGAGTTGACGGCACCCCATAACCCACAGCAGAATGGGGTGTCCAAGAGGAAGGATAGAAGCATTGTAGGGGCAACACAGGAAATGTTGCATGATCAGGGCCTACCACTACACTTGTGGTTGATGCATGCAACACAATGATCTATTTTTATAACCGTAGCCTGCATCGGATACTTGGGGTGAAAACACCAAAGGAGGCTTATTTTGGTAAGAGGCTAGATGTTGGTCACTTCAGGATTTTTGGGTCATCAGTATATTTCCATCTGACCAAATATTCACGGAAGAAGCTTGAGCCGACATTAGAGTAGGGGATATTTGTGGGGTACACTGATACACCTCACAACAATCGGGTGTACTTGTCAACCAATAGGATGACAGTGGTTCACAGGGATGTCATATTCGATGAGGAGAAGGTCATGTGAGTTTCCCTTGAGAGGGAGCTTAAGCTTCATGCGGTTGAGGAGCTCTTAGCTCCTAAGGTTGAGGAGCCTCAGATTGATGTGGATCATCCACATGCAAAGGATCCAAGCATGGAGACAGCCACTCAGGCGGACTCTTCTAGAGATTGGATAAATCAAACCAGAGAGGCTGACAGGTTATTGCATGTTGCATAGGAGAATGTAGGAGCACCCACATATCAGTGCAGGAAGAGGAGGTCACCTAAGAGGTACACTGGATACATGGCTCTTATGAGCAGATGTGTTGAGACAAAGACATATTCCTTTGAAGAGGCAATGCAGCAACCAGTTTGGGTTGATGCCATGGTGGAGGAGTATGACTACATAGTTCATAACAGTGTTTGGGATGTGCTCCCGAGACCGAAGGACAAGTCAGTGGTAAGCTCTCAACGGATTTACAATATAAAGCAAGCTGCAAATGGTAGTGTGGAGAATCATAAGTCCAGGTTTGTGGCCTATTGCTTTTCACAGGTAGAGGGGATTGACTATGATGAGACCTTCGCTCATGTTGCAAGGTACTCATCGATCAGATCTATATTAGCACTATCAGTGCAGATGGGTTGGAAAATACATCAGATGGATGTAAAAACAACCTTCCTTAATGGCATGATTGAGGAAGATGTGTACATAGAGCGACCTGAAGGTTTTGAGACCTTTGACCATGATTCACATGTGTGTCGGCTCAAGAGGGCGTTGTATGGGTTGAAGCAAGCACCCCGTGCTTGGTACACCAGGATCAATAGCTACTTCACTGGGTTGGGCTTCACCAAGAGTGAAGTGGATGCAAACCTGTACCACATAGTGGTGGAAGGTAAATTGTTGATCATTGTGTTATATGTTGACAATTTGATTTTGACAGGTGATGATCAGTTGATCAAGTCTTGCAAGGAGGACCTTTCAAGAGAATTTGAGATGAAGGACATGGGGCTCATGCATTACTTTCTGGGAATGGAAATATGGTATGGTGGGGATTATTTGTCTCAAGGAAAGTATTCCAACGAGATACTCAGAAGGTTCCACATAGAGAGAATCAAACCCATGGAGACTCTAGCAGGTAACTGGAGGAAGGAGAATGCTACTTCAATGGAAGTAGTGGAAGCTTGTGGGTTTAATCATGTATTTGGTGAACACATGACCAAATATTTGCTATGCAGTTAACTAGCTTAGTCAAGCGATGGTTAGGCCTACTAATATGTATTGGAAGGCGGAAAAGCATGTGTTGAGATACCTCAAGGGAACTACTCAGTTTGGAATGTGGTACAAATGGACAGAGGGAGTGAAGCTTCAGGTCTTCACTAATGCAGATTGGGTAGGGAGTCCATTCGACATGAAGAGCACATCATGAGGGATATTTAGTATTGGGTCAACAACAGTTTCTTGGTACAGCAAGAAACAGAGATCGGTTGGACTCAGTTCGGCAGAGACAAAGTATATGGTTGCAAGTTAGGCAGCATGTGAGGCCATCTGGATGAGGAAGATTCTGGTTGGTTTGCTTGGTCAGCAGATGGATCCAACTTTAATTTACTGTGATAATCATAGTTGTATCAAACTCTCTGAAAATTCAGTTTTTCATGATAGGTCCAAGCATATTGATATCTGATATCATCATCTCAGAGATTGTGTATTGAGGCGGATTATGTTGTTGGAGTACTTTCCCAGGAAGGAGAAAGATGATGGCATTTTGAAAAAAGCATTGTCAACATGTAAATTAAAGCTTCACAGAGACAAGATCGGGGTAGATGATAATCCCTTTCTTGTTGAGAGGGAGTGTTGAGAAATGGCAACAAGACGTTCCAGTTTAATTTGTCCTTGAATTAAACTGTGAATTAAAATTGAATTCTATTCTCATAGCAACTTGTAAATAGTTAATTAACTTTAATTAACTTAATTAGCTTAAGAATTTTGAGTTGGAAGTCTTTGTGTAGTCATGTATATGTTTTCCCTAAATTTTAGGGGTCCATGATGAGTTTATTTGAGTTGTAATTAAATAACTCAGTTTGACTAAGATATGGACAGTTAAACTAGTTCTAATTATTTATGGAACTAGTAGAGGTCTAGTAGTGAGTTGGTGCACTAGTGAATCCTCAGTGCTACTCCAGTTAACTGAAGATTCCCTCATGAGAAACTCATGTGTGTGAGTCTAGAGAAAGACCCAGTTGAGACTAGAGTGCAAGGACAGTGTACTATTAGTTGTAGAGTGATCCGAGTTGTACAGATCATGCATGAAATTAGGCAGAGTATCTAGTTTGGATTGCGCATTTTTGAGGAAGGATTTCCCACATTAAATATGGGTTGATTCTCACAGGAATTGCGCAAGAAAATAGGGGCTCAAAAAGCAGCATAAATTAGCTAAGTATTGGCCAATGCAGACTTGTGAGAAAGAGAGTTGATCATACTTGTGCGGAATTGTTCTTGTGAGAACAAGATTTGTATTATCACTCAGATTTCTGATTAATGCAATACATAGTCAGGGTTTTGAGTAGTGGCTTTCCCCAAAGAAACAATTGTGTTATGTGTCTTTGATTATCTTCCTCTTGTCGATTATTTTTTTCATCGATTCTTGGTTTTCGTTGTTTAAAGAGTAGAGTAGATTATTGTCCTTTGTTTTAGTACATTACATGAGTTGTGAATATACAGGAAAATCTATATTCCCGGGGTTCTGCATATTCCTACATTAGTCATAAATTTGATTTCTGTAAGTAAGATGGATGATGTAGGTATAAATATAGTGTTCGAGAAAGATACATGCATGATGGTTCGGGAAGCACTGGTATTGATGTGGCGATTTCGAATTGGAACTCTATACAAGCTTCTGGGTAGCACTGTTATTGATAGGTGCATCAGTTTTGTGGTTCCTGAAAGTGGAGAAAAAAATCTACTGTTCTCTGGAGAAAATACCATGCTATGGCATCAAAGTGTAACAACCCACAATTTAAATATTCAACTAATTAGTACAGAATTTCGAAAAATATGAATAGAGGAAACTTACTTGTAGCGATGATATTCCTTACTTGTGATTTTGGAGTTGAACACTATTTGAATCTCACTAACCGCAACAAAGTTTTGGGGACAACTCTCCACCCAACCGCAAGCTTAGCTAAACAAAATATTTCTACAATTGGCCACCATCAAGCCATCAATCAATGTACTACTTTCAGGGAATCTATTGTAGCGGCTACAACCACCCTCCAAAATTTTGCCTTAGCTTCATTTTGGAGCCTCCCTACCAACCTTCACAGCAGCATGTCTTGCTTCGTCAAGTACACAAGCTCTAGTGATTTTCTTGCAGAAAGACAACCTGTCGATCAAACCTTGATGCATTCTCTCACAAGTTGTTCAACCAGGATTGGTACATAAGCAGGCTAAGAATCTCCTTCAAGAATTTGCGCAAATCTGGAGGGCAACCAGCCTTCCCTCCATAAATTGCGCAATCCTGACTGGCAGCCTACTAGGCCCCAGAATTGCACAATTCTGCTGAGCAAGCTTCACCCAGAAAATTGCGCAATCCTTCCCAGCTAGGCTGCTCAGCCTAGAATTTGTGCAAATCTGGGAAGTAGTCAGTTGCTCTGCCAAGAAATGCACATTTTCTCCTAGCAGTTGAGCAACCTCTTGCATGTGCAACTGAGTTGACCGGTTCCCTTTGGGACTGAGCAAAATATACTTTCATGCATGGATTGCTTCTCCCAAGGCAGCATACAAAGGTATCCCTTGTTTCAGGGACCTATTTTTGGCATTTGGACGTTACATGCAAGGATCATATCAAAAACCTCCCGCTAAGTGTCGCTTTCCTTAGATTTGTGGCATGCGCGTCACAACCTTGATTTTATCAAAACTCATCAACCGAACATTGCAGAGCTCATTCCTCACATCAACCTTGCAGCTATGACATCCCACATCACATCTAGGAGCTGTCGCCACATTCAGCTCATTTTTTTTGGGGTAAGCTCGCTTTCCATGTCTTGTGTTGCATTTCTTGCACTTTTTTTGTTTCACTTCGTATGAATGTTGTCTTCTTGATTTCAGTGAGCGCTTGTTGTCATTTTGATACATACTAGCTTGTACTAGCACCGTTTCATTTTTCATTTCTATCTCGCTGTTTTCGCATGCATGAAACTATTTTGCATGAATGGTCGCCGATTCGGTGACTCGCTTCACCCACATGCATGTTGATCTGTTTACTTAATCTTGCATTCAATGTTTACATGCATTTTTAGTCACTTCTACTTTCACTTAGTGTCGCATTGCATTCATTGTCATATTTGCTTTCAGTTGCCCGTCGGCGAGTCTGGCCAACCTTGGCCTGAACTCTGCCTTCACTGAGACAACATTACACAATCTAGGGAAGGAAGGCTATGTCTTCCTCTCTAGAAATGTGCATTTCCACCTAGGCACTATCCTCCGGGACTGGTTTGTGCATTTCTAAGGGACAGTGACTGTTGGCCCATAAAATTGTGCAATGCAGTCATTGAGCATGCATCCATTGCTAGTTGAGATTGTGCATTGCATAATTCTAGCAGTCAGCAGCCACACAAGACTATGCATTGCACAATTCTAGCAGTGAGCAACCACACTAGACTGTGCATTGCGTAGTTCCAGCAGTCAGTCAGCCTTCCAACAACCCAGACTATGCCTTGCGCAACCTTTGCAATCAGTCTCTCGACCTCCCGGTGAAAATTGCGTGACCTTCGTGATCAAGCACCCAGGTATGTTGCAATTCAGTGCTCAAGTTCATTTTGGTTTTCAACTAACAAATTGCTTACCATGAGTGTTGCCATGTCTCCAGGTATCGCAGGTGTTCATCTTCCTCTCAGCAGTATAGGTACAATGGTTTCCAAGAGAGCAGAGATGAAGACACCGTTCAGAGCACGCTTGGGGATGCAATCGATCAAGTGTCTATGAACTCAACTACCCACAAAGACATCAAGTTTTTCATAGACAAGGACATCAATATATGACAGAAGCAGCATCACAGCGAGCAGCATCATGAACATCAGCTGAAGGAAGCATACCGGATGCAATGAATGCGAGAGGAAGGTTGTTGACAACATAGAGGTGGAACAAAGTTACAAACTCAAGCAGATCCACTGATGATGAAAGAAACTTTGAAGACTCAAGCTATGAGGTGACGCCGCGATATGGAGATCACACGAAGACAGAGAGTGGAACAAAGAAGGAGTTGCATGTGTTGAAGAAACATCAAGGAAGAACATGAGCTACACAGACAAGCGAATGAGTTGTAGCAGGAGCAAGAACAACAAGGGGCGCAACATGCACTCACCGATGAAACTGCGCCGGTACAAGTTATAGATCCATCCCAGCAGCTGGCACGGAGCAGACGTGGTGAGCGGTGTTGTTGATCACATGCGAGGGATTCAGCAACATGCATGTGATCCATCCCATTCAGCACAGTCACTAAGGCGAAGACAAGAATCAAGTCCAACTAAAGTTGAACATGTAGTTGATAGTTGATGTGTATGACCACCAGCACACACTAGAAGATCAGCACGAACGCCATGCATCAGTGTGTTGCCAGTTCGGTTGCACCAAGAAGACCATGTGCATGCTAGCAGATGAGTTGGATGAAGGATCCACACTAATGCACCCAGATGTAATGGAGGCAAGAGTTCGCTTCATCAAGATGTCACCATGGGGTGCATGCACACAATCACGGATGATGAAGCTTGGCATCAACTGACCACCTCCATCATTACAAGCATGTCAAAGAGTTGGTCTCACCTCAATGGACCGAGTGTCAGTGATGTCTTGCATGGCTTGCTCAAGCCATTTTGTCTCACTTGAGCACATGTGCATTGTAATGTAACTTTGTGTCAAGTGGAATTTCAAGTGCCAATAGTTGGATGTAACATTCATAGAGTAGATGAAGAGTCATGAGGGTAGATGAACTGTCACAAAGGGAATGTCAAGGGTCACCCCACCCTTTGCTATAAATAGAACCTCATAACTCATTGTAAAGGCTTTTAGTCAACCAAGCTTCTGATAAGACTATCTTGGAGAGAGCTTGGACAGTATTGTAACGCCTCTTGACTTCTCCACTGCACTGAGCTAGTACATCTCTTTGGAGGAGCAAGCAGATGTGGTTGTAACGTTCCACTATTGGAGCTAGTGGTTGGACATGGATGTATTGTATGACTGGAACTTACACTTCTTTATATAATAAGAGCCAGAACATTTCATGCATATTTTGTATTGTATTCCAGATATCTTGTTTACTCTAAATGGCATCTGTATTTTTTGTCTTATGCATGCATGTATGGACTATTTTGTATGAGGATGTATGAATCTTTCTGAAATGTGTTGTTGGTTTAATCATCACTTTGGATTTCTAGCTAACCTGCTTTCCAACTTGTGATGTATCTTCGCTCATGTGTTCCCTTCCCATCCGAGGACTATTACAGGTTTCCAACATGCGCACTCATCTCAACCCACATGTGTTAGAACCTCTCATGCACCCTCCTTGACTCACCGCAGTTGTCACACCCTTGCTACCAATAGAGTTATCTTACTTGCCTCTGTGCGAACTCGCGATCAAGGCATCACCATACGACCCACTGCTGGGACTCCTACACCAAACGGTCTGAGGTCTAATTGGGACTTCTTACCAGGGAGATCCCCTTACATGTTGGCGGGTCCAGCACCGTCAACAATATCCTTTATACGAAAAAACTATACTTCCAAGAGAATGGATGAATGAATGAATCTCATCCTCCTCATCGTCCATTAAATAGACCAAACGATTCCAAAAATGGAAAGGGATCTACATGCACACATTCTATGTGTCAACATGCCAACTTTTATTTCTTTATTTTAAGTTTAGCTTAATTTAATATTTCTCTTAATTTAACTCTTTCTTATTTTATTCCTTTTTACTTTTTGTTAACTTTACTTATTCTTACTATTTTTATAGTTTATATATATATATATATATATATATATATATATATATATATATATATATATATATTCGATTTATTATTTACTATTTTATTTATTTATTATTATTATTTCTATTATTATTAGGGGGCATTATATATTCCTCCTCTTTAAGGAACTTTGTCCTAAAGTTAAGCTGAATTCTTTAACATTTTATTTTATTTAGTTATTTATTACTTCGCATTTTCCCTACACCCTCTGTTGAACTAGTATAACCAACACTCATTGAAAGTTTCCACAACACCCAGGAAATCCTAAGGAACCTTTTTCATTTTTCCCAACTTTTCGAACCAGAGATAAAGCCCCATCAGTCTATACCATAGACCAAGGCTAGCCCCAAGCCTCACGCCCGACTCAAACCTCATCTACCCCATGGCAAGAACTTGGCTCAGTACCCCATGTAGTAGTACTTCAGGCATATCGAAAGGCTGGCTCACTCCCTCCACACTCACTTCATTATTTATTTTTTATTTACTATTATTATATTTTATTTATTGTTTATTATTTATTTACTAATATTTTAAGATTATATTATATTATTTATTTATTATTATTATTTCTATTATTATTAGGGGGCATTACATATTCCCCCTCTTTAAGGAATTTTGTCCTGAATTTAAGCTGAATCATTTGACCTTTTATTTTATCTAGTTATTTATTACTTCACATTTGCCCTACACCCTTTGTTGAACTAGAATAACCAACACTCATTGAAAGTTTCCACAACACCCGAGAAATCCCAAGGAATCTTTGTCATTTTTCCCAACTTTTGAAACCAAGCATAAAGCCTCATCGGTCTATACCATAGCCCAAGGTTGGCCCCAAGGCTCGCGCCTGACTCAAACTTCATCTACCCCATTGCAAGAACTTGACTCAGTACTCCATGCTGTAGTACTTTAGTCATCTCGAAAGGTTGGCCCACTCCCTTCACACTCACTAAAGTGCACAGCCCCATGCATCGAATTCCTTACACCACCTCCAAAATTCGGCATCCAAATCCATTATCAGGCACTTGGCCTCCTTAAGATGGTCCCATGGCTCCTCAAGGGCTATCCATCAAGAGTTATACAAGACAAAGAAACCACTGGCATATGTAGTGTTGATTGAGTATGTCCCCATCCCATATGGTGTTTCATATTCTCCCTCGTAGGTATGCGCTCCCACGAGATCATCAAATAACTAACCCTCTCGACCCATTTGTGGATTTCCTATCAAGCACCACATCTCAACATGCAACCAATGTATTAGTTGTAACATCATAGTATCATAGAAAATAATCCACATGCCAAATCTTGCATGTTAACGTGATAACATAACATTATTGTTAATCGCCACATTTTCGATAGTAAAGAACTGCATGCTCATGCATGTCATAAAATCTACATACAATTACCATATGGTTCACAACATGAACTATCGTCATAGGTTATAACATCAACATATCTACATCAAATATATATCATAACATCTCATAATAAATAGAACCACATGTCAACGTAACCTCATCCAGTAACATCATAAATATGAGAATCATCTCAACACACATCAAATATAGAGTCATAATACACTATAAGCATTCTTATCATGAATCAATTTCGTTTTCTTGTATAAGTAATGAATACCAACTAAGAAATAAGATTATTTAACATCCCTCTAGGATCTAGGCTATCTCATCAATACCATTAGTGATATGTTTTCATCAAGATGCCAATTAGTTTTCAATAATCATTCCTTTTTATTTTAACTAGGAAGTTGGCTATTTACATGGGTTATAGACATCATTGTTAGATTCCAATGGGTGACATCCTTAGAGCAATATTGACCAATTAAAATTTTACTATTAATATACCCTAATGACTATGAGAGTTCTATCATATATATATATATATATATATATATACAAATTGCATTTATATCATTATATAAATGATACTCCCAACCATATATGACAACTCAAAATAACACAAATGTACACTCTTGCAAGGTCAAACTCTTACATCAATTCCATCATCGTCACATTATTGCTACCAACCCATAAATAAATATAGTGGTCATTATCAAAATAATCAACAAATTATATTTTAGATGACTTATTGTGGATGGACATCATGAGAAAACTTGGTACATCTGTAATCAATTGATGATATCAAGTCATAATTGACACAACTTCAAAACTCGCATAATTTAACAAGGGACACCATATTATCAATTATTCTCCCTAAATTAACTATAACTTTAATTTATTAGTATAAACAACATTAATAGCTATATCAAAAGAAATCCAAATAGTGAATAAAATTGACATCCTAACTTAATAGAAATAGATACATTAGGTAGAAAATCAATATTGTGATTAAAATTAAAAGATTAGTTTTTCAACAAGGTGCATTATTCGAATGATTAAATATATTGTCTCCATTTTCCCTTTTCATTCATGACAAAAGTAATAAATTCCACAATAGAGAACAAAACCACGATCTCTTTATCATTCATCCACATCTATTTCAAATTATCATGCATATGAGTTTCACATCATCACAAAATAACCTTAAAAAAGATTTGGTAATTTAATTTTTTATTTTTATTAGATAAACTAATTCTCTTATTTATTGATTTTAAATATAAAAACTACAACTCTTAGTTAAATAGTATTGATTTCTTCGACCATGATTATTTATATATTATATTTTATATCCATGCATTTTTTTTATATACTTATATAACATTTATTTACATTATATGCATTTTATATTTAACATTACTTTTTATTTAATTCATCTTTATTAACTTAGATCCACTTTATATAGCAACCCAACATATCTGACCATAATATAATAATATCAATATCACAAGCAATATTTAACCTATAGATAACTTTCTTTATAAATTATATTTAATATAAAAGTTCATCGCACAAATTTACGCTATTATCTATACACTACCTCCTTTAATTAGAATAATAAATTCTATAAAGAAATATGTCAACTTTTATATATCTTCATTTTATACTTAAATTATTAATTATACCATTTTCTTAAAATTTATATTTTCAAAATATTAGATAAGAAACTTTAGTAATAACTTTTTAAAGTATTAATGAAACAAACTTTGTAAATTTAGGTATATGAAGTATCAATATATCATCAATAATTTTGTGAAATAATGAATGCAATTTAGTAAATTAAGGTGCAATATATTAATTAATTGCATTATTTTATATGACTTTTATAAATTAATAAATGTATTAAGGAAGAATTGATTATCTACAGAGACATTATCCTCAATTACAATTTAAATAAATCACAAGGATTTACATAATAACTATTAGTATTGATCATCAATTATAAAGTAACAACCCAACTTTAATTATAAAATGTAATAATCTCATATATGTATTTTCTGTACTCACTTTTATCTTATAATTATAACCGTATTCAATTTTTCATTGACTTGCTATTAGTTTTGCTTTGACTAAAAAAATTAAAATTTATCCGAAGTTTAACATTATGAAATTAAATTTATTATTTTTAAATAAAATTTATTTCTATTTATCTCAAATATGTTTGGTTGAAATGTCCCCCCTCTTATTGTGTAATGATAGCAAGAATTGACTTTTGTGTACTCTATTATTAATTACTATGTACTATATGGCAGCGCCTAACGAGCCATATATCAAGTATTAAATGCATCCGGAGATGCACGCGACATAGCTCGTTAACACGCAAAATGCCTTTTTTTATTTAGTGACGAGTTTTGCATTTTGCGTGTTAACGAGTTATGTCGCGTGCATCTCCGGATGCATTTAATACTTGATATATGGCTCGTTAGGCGTTGCGTGTACTATATCACTAATTACTATGTACAATAAATATAAATAATTTGAAAAATAACATTATATATTAATTATTATGTACCATAAACACAAATGGTTTGTAATTAAATTAAAAAATTCCATTTTTTCATTGGTGTAAAGTATTGAAGACCATTTTTATGGGTTTTATTTTTTTATTTACAAAAAATAATAATAATAATTAAAAGTATAAATTTGAAAATATATGTAAAAATAACATGTGTACAATTTGTACAACTCTCATTATATCAATCTATACTCTAATGACATGACATGTGTACTATAATATGAGCATTATATAATAAAAAAATTGCCATCATTCAATATTAAATAAATATTTATTAACTTGTTATCATTCTCTTCAATGTCAATTATATATATATATATATATATATATATATACTAAAAAAATTAATTTTATTAAAAAAATTAATAAAACAAAGGTTAAACAAATATTCATACAACTCATTTTACAATTTTATTATTGTTTTGTGTACATACAACACATCATGACAATAAAACATTTTATAGGGAATACTAGCTATGCAGCCTTGTTTTATTTATCCTATTTCCCCTCTTTTAACATTTTACTTTATTTATGTTAGGTTTTTATCGGAATAAGAAGATATAAATATATAAATCCTTTAATTATGATGTTAAGTGGAAAATTTTGAGATATGTAATTTAATATTAAGTTTGAGGACATATCAATACGTTTCTATAAACAAAAGGAATTATAATATATATACATCATATAAGACAATAAACCCTTAAATAAATAAATTTATTTATATTATAAAAACTTACTAAACTCCAAGATCATCCAATCTCTTTAATACTAGGTTATGCATGGAAAATAACTGGACTTTTATATATAAATACAAAATTTTAATTATAAAATGATATAGAAAATATTAAAAAATATTATTATATTGAAAATATATATAAAGAGAAAATAATATGGTATCACTATTGAAAAATCCATTAGTTACGTAAATCAGAGAAAATTTTCATTCACCACTTACTATCTAAATTGTTTTAAGTTATAAATACAACTATCTATATTAAACATTTAATTATAAACATCTAAATATACAATTTAGATTATAAACATCTAAATATACAATTATGTATTCAATATTCTTCCTAATCCATAAATGCAATGAAATAAAATTATGCATGTTTTTCAAAAAAAAATAAACAATACATCGTAATCATGAAATCTTTAAGCCTAAATCTTTAAGCCTTTATTCATCATTTATAATGTAATAGTGAATGTTGAATAGTTTGTTAACTCATGATGAGGAGTTGTGCTCAAGTGACTTTCTTGACTAGCCACTAGGGATTATCTCATGCTAATTAATATCTCTCATGCTAATTAATAGCTTTATATTTAAGTCTTTATTCATCATTTATAATTTAATATTGAATATTGAATAGTTTGTTAACTTGTGATGAGGAGTGCTCAAGTGACTTTCTTGACTAGCCACTCATATTATCTCATGTTAAATAATAGCTTTATATTTAGTTGATTAATATCTCAAGCTAATTACTAGCTTTATATTTACACTTTTTAGCTCCTTTTATTTTAGTAATTAAATTTAATATTTTCTCACATCTTTATCGTTTTGACCGTTGTAGGTTGTATATGTTCAGTGATATATATTTATTCTTTTTCTTTATTTTTTTTATTTTTCCCAAATACTCATCATATTGTAAGTGATCATCCTCAATATATGTTTGTTGTGGGAAAGTGCATTGGTCATTTGTGGGATTCGAACACACCTTGAGATGCAAAGGTTTTGTTGTGGCTAGAATGCTCTAGAGTAGAGTTGTGAATGAAACTATGATGTCAGTGATATGAGACATTTTATCTCCTAAAGAGGTTTGTACTCATAATAGTGTTTGATGGTTCTAAAAAATAACATACCCTCAGCTTGGCTCCTGTGTGCTTACTTGTGTGGCTTTTCTATCCTATGTAGCTCAATACTGTATCACTAAATCTATTCTTTTTTTTGGATGAGTTGTAGTGCGTGAGGGTTTCTCTTTTGTAGAAACTTCATTAACAAAATACCTTAATAATTATTAATTAATTTAGATATAATATCACTCTTAACATTAGAACATTAAAGTTATAACAATTATTAAATCAAAGTTTGAAAAATAGAATTAATATTCAATTAGTAATATAAATAAGACCAAGTTAGTTTCATAATTAAAAAACATTTAGAACATTAGTATCATTACAAGATAATTAAGTATTAATAATCTCAACATACAACTATTAAATAAGATAATAATCATTAATAATAATAGATTTTTAATAAAAATAAATATAAAAATTAAAAAAAAAAAACAAACAAAACAAAATAAAACAAACAAACAAACTTAGTAACAGAATTAATTAATTAAACTAAATCTGATTAATAGCATTATCAAACAGCTCCTTACATTACCATCCCTACCCTATCCTCTATTTATTACCCATAAACCTCTGACTTTTTCACATTTCTAAACCTGATGATGAACCAGAGAGATTGGTTCGAAACGTCGATACATTAAAAAAATCATGAATGTGATGACTCTGGAAGACACCACCACACAAAATGCAGATCGCAAAAGCCACAAATCTAGTATTTATTCAACTTGTAAATTAGAGGAATTTGAAGAGTTTTAAATGACCTATAAAATTGCTAAAACTCACTTTGAAAGAACTTTTGTACCTTTTATCGATTTCATTGCAAACAAGAGTTAGGAAGCTGGTACTTCTGTGCTTATTGTTGTAATATTCAGAAGCATGGAAGGCCATTGTTGGAATTGCAAGGTTGCATGCATCTAGTACTTGTTTTCTAACTATTCATGAACAACTTATGTATGTACATATTTGTGGGATTTATGTTGCTTTGTTATGGACTATTCTTTAAGTTACTTACATGCTTGTTATTTCAATTATGTATTTTCATTTATAAATACTCATTATATCTAAATGTTGACTATTTTTCATTTGTTCTAGCTAGTTAAACAATTGTTGTTGTCATGTATTATAATGAGCAATTTTCTTTTTTGTGCAATTATGTGTTCACTAGATCATTGCTTCTTAATTCTTCTCTATCTCTCATTGCTAGGTAGCTTACCCCTTTTATCTTAGTGCATTAGTTAGTTTTAGCTTAGAATTGATACTTCCTTTGTTAAGACAATCATATATATCTCACAACAATTCTCAAACCAAGAACGGTTACCGAGCCAAAATTCGTTGTGGGTCTCTCATCCCAAACAGAGTGAGGTCTATTTGGGGCTTCACATCAAAGAGAACCCCCACCTGTTGTTGGGCCATAAATCCCAGTCACAATTTGAAAACTAGGAAAGGTTTCTTCTAAAAGAGGAAACTAGTCAAGAGTGTGCGCAAGCCCCAAGCTAGTAAACTAGAACTAAGAGCAGGGAGGAAATCTAAGGGGGTACAAAGTAATGTGAAAGGAAAAATCCAGGTGAGAGCAAGAGCAATTACCATAGAAACACAAATAAACCTATCAGCGCACCTCCATAGCACAAGGAGGGACACTAGGGGTGGCAATTCAGAATTGGTACATAGAGTTGAAGAGAGATTGTTGAGGAAATAGCTCCAAACAAGCACAAGGTAGCATAATATCCCAAAGTGGCTTAATCAATACACCTTATCTCCTCACAATTGTCAACACGTGGGATTTTTATCCATTTAGGGGTCTTGTAGCCCATCATCCTTCACATTCATAACAACATGCAAAAAAATAAACATCAATGCATGGCCAAGGTGGTCAATTAACCATTGAATAACGAGTTGAATCAAACAAACACCTACTTCCAAGAAAGGAATGGTTTTACAGTGTCTCAAGGCTTCCAAATGCTTTGAACAACAAAATTACTAGAAATGTTAACATGAGTAAGCAAAAAAAAATGTAGGGAAACCCTCTGGTATGCATGCTTTCCAAGAAGCCAACACTACAAACCTTGATGCCTTAGAAGGACCTTCCAAATTATAAGGATGAGAACCAAGAGGATACATTCAATGGCCATTAGGTTCCTCTTAAGATGAAATAGAGGTGACCATCAAAGGCAATGATCATTGATTGACAAGTGGAAGACACCTTCTAAAAAAGGAAGTGTTTTATGGCTTCCTAGAAATTATTTGAAAAACAAAATAAGGCCTTCCAAATGATTTGAAAAACAAAATTACTAGAAATATTAACATGAGTGTGCAAAAGAGATTGTAGAGAGATCCGTTGGCATGCATACTTTCCAAGCAATGAACACTAGATTTTGATGCCTTCGAAGGACCTTCCAAACTTCCTTTCTCTCTAAAACTTAAAAACACCCACTTGGCACAAAGTGCTTTGGCTTGAATCTAGGTTCAATTAATATGTCGACTTTCAAAATCTATTGGAATGCAAGAGAGCTCCCAAATAATTCCATGAAGCCCTTTTCCTTTTTCATCTTTGGCCTAGAGAAAATTCATAAGAACCTTTTTTTAAACATGAATATGCTACTTTTGAAGTAACCAAACAAGAAGAACAATAGAAATGAGTTGTTGCCAAGATGTTACAAATCTAGAACTTAGCTACTAAAGGGCTTTGAGATTCATTTATCTATCTTCTTCTCCACTTCTTACACAACTACTTCCTGAAGGCCCCTCAGAGATGCCTATAAATAAAAAAGCATGGCCAAAAATTTGAAGGCTACGCTGATGGAATCTACAATCAATTTTGGGAGGCCAACCAAGCTAGCATAGAAAACTATCTCAACGTAGCATTTTGTTTCACTCCCTTGAAGTCTCCATCTTAACATTACATAAAATGTTGGATCTTAGAAAGTATGGGCTTATGATGTTGCTAGTGAGTCTTCAACAAAATGGCCATTGATCAATTCCCCATTGTCTAGTTCTAATAGGCAAACCTATTGAATCACATTAAAACTCACCTTAGACCAAAGTAAATAGATAATATCTTCAACCACCAACACATAAGAAATTGGGGATAAGGGGTTGCCTTGCGATATAGACTCAAAATTTTGACCTCCTCGAAAGAATATCTATTACTAGAAAAACAAGCTTAGGAATCAAAAATGGGGTTTCAATACTATTGATATGGGATGAAACAAATCCTAGAGCCTAAAGCATTGCCAGAATCAAGGACTAGTCTACTTAATCATATGCCCTCTCAAATCATCTTTTCATGAATATAATGTAGAGGCCAAACAACTTGGCCCATTTCATGTGATGCCATAATGCAATAACATTTGTTAATAACACAAATATTCAAGACAAATGGTCTTGGGGAGAATGTGTTTGATATACAAAGGCAAGGATTTGACTAGGATTTTAAAAGACACATTAAGCAGAGTGATGGGTCACAAGTACATAATAATCATTAAGTCTCGTACCTTTGCAATGAATTTGATAATCTCTTGATTAATCCTTCCAACCAAAGATCATTGCCAAAGTTATTCATGATAAACATGTAGCATATCTAGTTCAACAAACTCAAATGTGACCTTGTAAAACTTCAAGGGGAATCCATCAAATGTAAGGGCCTTGTCATCACCATCTCATGCAGGGTTGTAGATAAGATCATTTAGAAATAAGGCTAGGCCACAAATCTCCTCTTTTCTTCAACAAGCTTACACAAAACTAGATCAAAGCATTTATGGGTAGCTTCCTATTTCTCTACAAAGAGACCTAAGGTTTAGAAAACCATTCTATAATGCTTTACACATTTTGTTTCAACTTCCACACATTTGGAAGTCCATTGCAAAGAAGTTTTCAGGGAGAATATATAATCATTGTTCTCCTTAATAGTAAGATACTTGAAAAGATATTTTATAGGCCAATCCCCATTCTTAATGTATTCATGCTCCCAGCTAAAGGCCTCTTCCCCAACATCATCCACTAGAGGCACTGAACATTTATGTGGCCTGGACTTCATTACCCTCGTTAACTTCCCTATGAGACCTTCAAGCATTTGAACATTGCACTATTGCAACTATGATAAATCTAATCAATTTTCTTGCCATACAAGTAATATAGTGATTTGTTTTAACTTAATCATTGACATCGTCATCTTCAATCCTTTTAAGTTCTTTATGTTGATGTTGATAGCACATTTTTTGTTTGGAGGCCCTCTATTTAATTCAATATCTCTAATGTCATATAGTTAATGGTTTTATCTTGACCAAGATGAAAGCACCTATGTTACGAGTTTTGTTATTCAAAATTCAAGCAACCTAAGGGTGTCTGATGACTCTATGCAATGTTGATAGTTCACGAGGATTTTGGTAATTTGACTATGCATTGGGTAGTATGTCTACCATTGATAGTAGATAAGATAGATTCAAATTTTATTTGCTAACATAAAACACATTTAAATAATAATAATAATAACTAATTTTATGATGACAACCTAGCCAAACATCAAATTGATGTTAAACAAAACAAAAAAACTTTATTCATGACATATGGGACTGCCACTATGCATGATTTAGCCACTTAAATGTTAGATATTATGCCAAGTATATATGTCTCATTGCTTGCTTGAATATAATATGTACATTCCATTGAAACCAAAACCATGATTTGCTTGGTATATCTCAATTTGAAATCCAATGAAAATGATAACTTGTCGAATTGATAGCAAACCAAATTCTCTCTCCAGACAAAGAATTGGAATTAACGCATCAATTCTCAAATGTCCCAACAAATTGCACCCTGCAAGTCAGTTAACATTCTATACCCAGAACCTGCACCAATGAACCATCACTCTTGCAACCAATGTTAACCCATTTCCCTAAGACGATTGCATGCCATGGAGGAACCTACAATCAACCCGAAGTTTATGCTCTTAGCCTAGCGCCCTTCTATAATCATGGCAATTATTTAACACCCATATTATTGACAAAAACTTCGGGAAAACTAAATACACTACATTTAAAAGCACTTGTGTTAAGAGTTTTACTATTCAAGCAACCCTACGGTATATAGTAACTCTACGATTGTTGATAGCTCATGAGGATTTTGGTAATTTGACTATATCAGTTATTTGTCTTATTGCTTGAAAGTTATATGCACACTCCATTGAACACATGATTTTGGTGATTCTATACATTGTGTAGTACGTTTACCACTAAGAGCCGATAAAATAGATTCTAAATCTATTTGTTAGCATAAAACATATTTATATTAATAATAAGAATAATAATAATCTAATTTTAAAATTAGAGTCTAACCAAACATCAGATTGATATAAGAATACATCAAAACCCTTGTTTGTAGAAAAACGAAAACCCTTGTTTGTAGAAAAACGAGAACACCTTGTTCCTGGGATATGAGAACCCCTCCACACAATGATTGGACCACTTAAAAGTAGTCATTATACCAGGTATTTGTCTTATTGCTTGATTGTAATATGTACACTCCATTGAACACATGATTTGCTTGGTATATCTAAAAGTTGAAATCCAGGGAAGACAATAATTTGTTAAATCGATGACACAGCAAGTTCTCTCTCCGCACAAAGAACTGGAACTAGAGCATCAATTCTCAAATGTCTCAACAAATTGCACCCTCACAACTCAGTTAACAAACATTCTATAACCAGAAGCTACAATGCACTATCCCTACTGCAACCAATGTTAACGCATTTCCCCAAGACGACTTCATGCCTTACCTACAATCAACCCGAAGATTGTGCTAACAGCCTAGCGCCCTTCTATAATCAAAAAAAGAAAAAATCAACACAAGTATTATAACAAAAACTTCGGGAAAACTAAATACACTGCACTTTACAGAGCAAATAACCTCAAAATTATGCTTTGAAATACGGTGATCTGTAATGGCAAACAATAAAGAGCCCGGCAATCAAAAAGGAGCTCCAGATCTCTACACAAAATCAGTGCTTTCCAAGTAACAACCTGTGTATATCACAAAACTCCAACTAAAGAGATATATTATGCCAAGAGAAAACATGCGAATCAGACTGAAATATCTCATTTTTAATTATTCAGTAAGTCTTACAATAACAACAGCTCCCGACTATGCAGCCAAGACTCACTAATAAACCTTCTAATCCACTATCCTACATGACCACGAACCAATACCCACATACAATAAAATTTTACCGCGCAAATAAACCTTCAGGCTGCTTTCCAGAAACAGGGAAGGATGCACACTACGGTTTTGGCAACTCTATTACTAGAATCCTTTTCGTCAAGATTGAACTTTAGACTCTTGCACACGGACACAAAAATTTATCCAGCAACAAAATATCCTCTGTTGTACAAAACGAATCATTCAAGAAGCCTCTTGTCATCCCGCCAACCTCTGCTGTGTCAAAAAACTGAATCATTATCAGGGTACATGAATCAGAAAGCCTGCTAGCAGATCCAACATTTCCCTTCACATGGTTTCCATTCCTAACCTACCCAGCAAAAATTATTATCATATATCCCCACTAGTGTTTGCTAACAGATTCTTTGAACTGTTTCCTCCATGAAAAGTAGTTCAGTTGATCTGTTTCAAAAAAGGTGCATAGCTATAATCTGCACCAAGATAGACAACAGATTGATGAAACTGCAATGTGCCAGGCATGAGCACACAAAAGCCCGTGCTCCACTTCCTGCCGTCAGCAACGGTAATAACTAAACTGAATCCCTATCACAATGGAAGGAACTCGAAATTGCCAGAAGATCTCACTGGACTTCAATTTACTCTCTGACCAGAAGATTGTACGACGAGTCAAAATTCTAATCAACAAGCTTCTTCAATCTGTTTATGGCAAGACTTGCTGCTTTGTTGGTTGGTTCAAGCACAAGTGCATATCTGAAATCTGCAACAATGACAAAGCATCGCAAGAAAAGTTAGAATTGACAGCCTAAATTTTGGCCACAAGAGAGAAAACAATTTGCATTTACTCAACTTGCAACTGCAGTCCACCAGAGCGATAGATGAGTAAATTGAGCAGCATTGCACACATCATAATACAAGATTTTCATTTATCTACTTAGTCTAGAGTCTAAATTAAATATGCTTTCAGCAAGAGTCACACACTACATGTTACTTGGTCTGTAAAAAGGCGACTATCAATATTCAAAGTGATTTTCGGAGAAAAACCAACGATTTAGGCCCATAGCTGTCAGTTATGCCTTGTAGGTGAAATCAAGTGATTAAAAAAAAAAACAAAAAACTTTGAAACACAATCACCTATCCTTGGTTATTTTCATATAAAAACCTGACCCGAAGCCCAAAACCATCAGCAGCCAGCTAAGCCTGAGATGAGATCATGTGATTACGGAAAAACTTTGAAAAACAACACGACAATCATTCTTCCCGACTATCCTATTGATGGGCTATAAATTTAATAATGATCATATCATATACCATTACATGGCTTAGGATTTTGAAGTACTGAATATTTAATAAAGCAAAGTGACTCGATAAATGTCACATTATATTCTGAAAAGTTGTCGTTCCGGTTTTGCAAATCATATCCGTACCCATTCTCATATTCTGTGTCGGTGTTGGAATTTTTATTTTGTTTTGTTTGTAAAAATAGTGGTTGTTCATATTCCATGGGACTCTGAATGCCTTAGCTATACCATAGCTGTCTGTGTCTAATACAAAGAGTGCAGCAATATTTAATGTCAATATTTCCTGTCTCTGTGTTGGTGTTTGCAGTTTGAAAATTGGATGCGTTTTACAGAGGAAGAGTTTGCAGTTGTGTTGAGGCAGGAAGACATTAAGTATATGTTGCAGGAAATGGCCCCCAACCTGGCATACCTGTACCAGAAAAGCCCTGAAATGCCAAAACACGACCGAAACACAGCCAAAATTGCATGTATGGTGTTTCCTGATTTGGAAATGCTGCTGAAATATCGACCCAAATCTGCCCCATTTCCACAATGCTTCTGCTTGTGCGGGCTAACGCAAGCACCCAAGAAGGATGTGGGACCCTTCTATGGCCAAAAAAAAATTAATCTACCACTAAAAATTCTCCCTAATCACTCCAAAAACTAATTTATCTCTAATCAATCTACGCTCTAGATCTACTAAACAAGCACAATGTTCTATTTTTGTTAATGACGATGAGTATGAGAATTATCAGGATATGTAATTGTACTTGTCTTCAGCTCATGTTTTACTTCATTTTCAGCACATGTAACCATATTGAATGTATAGCCTCGTAAAGGTTGATTGTATGATTTTGGAATCATGGATGTATAACCCAATCTAAAAAGGATAATTTTGGATTTTGCAATGTATAATCATCCATGCGAGTAAATATAGACTGAGTTTTCCTTCTAAAATGTCATTGATGTGCCTCATTCTTTTTCCTTTTGCAAAATGTTTTTAACTTATTTGTAAAAAAAAATTACATAAATATATATATATATATATATACCCCACATTTCCATTTGGGGGGAGGGGTGGTTCACATTTTTCACCATCCCCATTTCAGAAACTTCTAGACATTTCCACATTTCGTGCAGCTTACGTTTAAGTGAGTTCAAAATGTGTTACATCGATTTGATGTACTGTTGGGAGAGCACCATTGTTTTTGTTGATTGTATTTATGCTCCGGAAAGAAAGTTTGGTTCATCAAAATGTAATCCATAAGTGAACCAAAAGCTACTGTGCTTTCAAATCTTTAACGTGCAGAATATTTTGAAGTTTGGAACAGTTTTGACATATACCAACATCATATAACCTTACTGTTGGTTGATTGTGAATAATGGTATTCAGCCTCAGGTAATAGGACTGCTTAAAGAAACGTCAAAATGGAAGAAATGAGAGGAATCAACAATGCACACATTTAGCATCAAGTGCTATAAAGGTGTAAGGCTTAAGCGTCGGCAAAAACGGTGATGATATGGATCAAAGTACAAGGAGTGCCAGTGTGGTGTGAGGCATATTGGGGGCAGCAAGGCAGGAATTAATGAATAAGGTAATGGATGTGTGATCTGCAAGAGGAGGCCAAGAGATGGAGAAAAACAAGGTGAGAGGCAGCAGATCCAAGAGAAAGGGGGAGAGAGAGAAAAACAAGGTGTGAGGCAGCAAATACATGTCAGTAAGGTCATAGTCTACCACACTTGCACCAACACTGTAGGGTGACCATGTGAAGCTACGAGAATCAAGGAGACTGGGGTGACCATTAAGGAGCAACAATCCATAAGACTCTCCAAGTTGGAGAAGATGTATTACATATGACGAAACTATACCAGCTCCATCAATTGATACTCTGATGTAGACCAACCGTGTTGTAGTCAATATCCTGTCAGAACTGTCAGAAAAATCTGCCTCGAAAACAGCGCTATCAGAACTGCTTTTCCAGTCCTTGAAATGCATGCCAGAGACCAGTGAATCTCCTCGAAATTCACACTTGAGTCTCCTAGAAATTTGGGCCTGAACTTGCCTCGATTTCTGTGCTGTATTTCCAAGATTTTTTAGCCTGTCAAACTTCAGAAAAAAGTGCTGAAGTTGCCTCGAAATATGCAATGGAACCTCTGCCTTTTCCTTGGTATTTGAGCCACTGTCGCAGCTTGGAAATGTGTGCCTGTTCTCCTTAGAATTCGAGCTGTAGGGTCTCTCTTTGCTGCTGTAGGTCTCTCCTTGAGCAAACAACGGCTATTTCAGCCTTCACTACTCTCAGCTTCGCCTCTTCTCCAACATTTGCACATGAAGAATGAATGAGCCTCTTGCCTTTTTCCTCTTTCTTAGTCTCATAATGATGAGAAGCCCTATCCCTAGCATCAAAGGTTGAGATTAGATCTCAGCTCTTCTTGATCAATGGTGGAGATCTAATCTCCCATTGACCCCCTCTTATATATCCCCCTTCATTAATGATCCTCCCTAGTCACTTAAATAACTTTTTTTACCATGTACCTTTTTCCTCATGGAGTCACTTTAAAAACATAAAGTTAATTTAATATAATAAAGTACAACATACCTTAATAGCTCATAAAGTGACTAAAAAGTCATATGACTTTAATAACTCATAAAGTCACACTAAAAAGGTGGTTTCTCATGTTTTCCTAGGCGAAAGGCAAAAAGCACTAGGAAACACCTCCTTGGTACCTTTTTCAACACTCCCTCATACCGAGGAAGGTGTTTCTCACCACTCCCATCTTGTCCCTGAAATAGACATGCTTGCCTCTTGTTAAGGACTTGGTGAGAATGTTTGATACCTAATCACAAGTGGATATGTACTCTAGCTTCACCGCCCCTCTCTGAACACAATCCCGGATGAAGTGGTACTTGATCTCAATATGCTTTGACCAGTCATGAAATATTGGATTCTCCGTGAGTTTAATACAACTATGATTATCACAGTATATCATAGTTGGTTTGAGCAACTGACCAAATAAGCCACAACATCTTGCAAAGCCAAATAACGTTGCAACTAGCTTGACTAGTTGCAATGTACTCAACCTATGCGGACCTCAGTGCCACTAATATCTATATCCTATTGAACCACGACACCATTGTCGAACCCAACATGAACCAATATCCATATATACTCTTCCTGTCACTAGCACTGCCTACGCAATCTAAGTTTGTACAATCTGTCAACCTGATTCCATCGCCCTCGATATAGTCCAGTCCATAATCCACTATGCCCTGTAGGTATCGTAACACATTTCGCAGCCACCCAGTGCACCCTCCTGGGCTCCATCATAAACTAACTCAACGTGTTGACTACAAAATAGATATCTAGTCTAGTGTTGACAAGATACATTAGTGACCTAATCAACTAACGATATAAAGTGGGGTCTACAAACTCGGAATCAGAAGCATGCGGCTTCTTCCAATTAGTAATCATTTGGGTAGCCATAGACCTACAATCCTCCATACAAAATCTCGTTAACATGTCCTGTGCATCCCTGCCTTGGCCCAAGAAGATATGCCCATACTCCTGCCAAACCTCCAACCCCAAAAATTAGTGCATCAATCCTAGATCAGTGATCTCAAACTCTGAAGCAAGATCTCTCTTACAATGCTCAATGAGTTTCTCCTCTCCTATAATAAACAAATCATCCACATACAAAACAAGAATGAGTGGATCCTCGCCAATCACAACATAATATAGGTTTGGATTTGCATCACCCTTTTGGAAACCCATATGTTGCAAATATGAATCGATCCTCTTGTACCATGCTTTCAATGCCTACTTCAAACCATATAGGTTTTCTTAAGCCTACACACATGAGACTCTCTCCCGTGCACCTCAAAAACCTATGGCTACTCAATATAAACATCCTCCTGTGTGACCCCATTGAGAAAGGTAGTCTTCACATCCATCTCGTGAATCTTTGAACTCATCTGTAACGAATAAAATATATAAATAATATAAATATAATGTAAAAGATAATAATCATAAATAATAGTTAGTTAAGCTAGTAATTAGGTTGAAGAGGCATGTCTAATAGGACATGACTCTTCATGAAAAGACGCTTGGTATATAAGCAAGCCTCTCGTTCTCATTTGTAATACATTCTCATTCTTATTCTTATTCACATATTTAATATAATATTTATATCCTCATGGATATCTTGATATTCCAAGTCTTTTGGAGTAATTAATCCGTAGAAGGAACTTTGTTCGCTTCATTTGGTATCAGTGCAGTTCGGTCCTCTAGGTTGTTTAACCAGTGCACAGAGCTCGTTCTCCGATCCAAGTCTTTGGTTATCGACTCTTCGTCAAATTTATTGCTATTGCAGTTCAAACGTTAGCTAAATATTTGGGAGTTTCTCCTTTGCTCCGTTTTTCTAGGCCTTTGGCCATAACAAGAACAAACAAACAAACAAACAAACAAAAAATTAACTTAAAAAAATATATAAGTAAATAAATTAAAAAAAGGAGAAGAAAAAAAAAAAGTAAAAGGAAAAACAAAACGGATACAAAATTTCATACCAAGTATATTTAAAACTTTGCCCGTGGTTTTAAAAACAACCCATGGTATTTAAAAAATTAAAAAAAAAAAAAAACAAAACAAAAACAAAAAAACAAAAGGAATACGTTTTACTTTTTACGTGGAGAACATTTTAAGGAGGTTTTAAAAACAATCCATGGTAATAGCCCATGGTATTTTAAAAGTTAAAGAAAACACAGGGATACAAAAGCTCTTACATGAAAGGTAAATATTACTTTTTACAGGAGGTTTTAAAAACAACCCATGGTAATAGCCCATGGTATTTTAAAAGTCAAAGAAAAAACAGGGATACAAAAAGCTCTTACGTGAAAGGTAAATATTACTTTTTAGTATCATATGAAAAGACGTCACCTTTATATTTATTAAGTGGGGTGACATTAAAAAGTTATCAAGGGAGTAATTAAGTATATAAAAAAGGGGACCATTTATTATTAAAAAAAAAAAAAGTGAAACTATTATTATTATCAGATAATAAAGTTATTTTGAAAAGGGGTCTTAATATAAAGAAATACATACATATATAGAGGGAAACAATATAAAGAAGTATTTTTTTAATAAAAGGGTATTCAAGTTTTAACAATCCACATTAAAGGAGAATATTTGAAAATATATATAGAAGAAATAAGTGATATTTAATAACAAAAATAGCTCCAGTTGACACATTGTTTACATAAAAACATCAAGGCAAAAATGGAGACTAGTACATGTGTTTGCACACTATTTAACATCAAAGAATCAAGGCAAAAATGGAGACTAGTACATGTGTTTGCACACTATTTAACATCAAAGAATCACTCGCAGGAAGAGACATCATAATCTCTATCAGTCCTACTGAAAGAAGTAATTATGTTAGTCCTAAATGTGCTAATACAATATGATATAAGCAATCTACATATAAATATTGGAGATTATACTTTTACCTCACAATTCATCGTGAAAACCTTATCTTTTAATGATAGTGACATTGTTTTGGGATCACCATGGATGAAAACTCTAGGTTCTTTTATTCTAAATACTAAGAAAAAGTTTTTAACATTTTCTTACAAAAAGAAGAAAATAACACTCGAAGATGTTACACTGAAACCTAATTCAGTAATGCCAGAAGATATATCGGATATTACAAAAGTGATTTCTCAAGAAGGTAAAAAAGTATTACAAAATATGCAAAATGAAATTGACAAAATCTCTATTGACAAAAATAAAGAAGTTTCTCGACTTAAAAACCATAGCAAAAAATTGTTGTCGCAAATTAAGAAACTTAAGAAGGATAAAAAGTCATTAGAAAACAAGGTACAACAACTTACCGAGAAAGGAGCATCAAATGTAGGAATTCAATTTAATGACAAAACGACAAATACCAATCCAGTGAATATGACAACTCAAGAAGACAAGTTAGTTGAAGAAACGACACACGTAGATGTTGCAATTCAGACAATGGACATCCCAAGTGAATGTTCCATAACCAATTCAACAACATCTTCGCCAAAAGAAAATCTAAAAACTTTATATCGACATCTGAATCATGAGAATAGACAAATCAACCAAGATATGTATCAGGACCATTCAAACCTAGACAACAAATTAATGTTTCAAAGAATAATGACGTAAAATCAATCCAGTCTTATGCTAACAAGTCGTTACAAAATTCCAGTGATCAGAGTATGATACAGAAGATTAATCTGGGATGGTCTGATCCCTTCTCAGTGCGACAATTCTGTTTGTCACTAAGAAGATCGTATCAACTTGTATCGACGAAGATGACTGTTCCGAGACAGAAAGACTTTCGAAGCAGAAAAAGAGATCAAGCCTTTTTCATTGACAAGCTTTGAGGACAAAGCTTTTTGAGGAAGAAGGCAATGTAACAAATAAAATATATAAATAATATAAATATAATGTAAAAGATAATAATCATAAATATTAGTTAGTTAAGCAAGTAATTAGGTTGAAGAGGCATGTCTAATAGGACATGACTCTTCATGAAGAGACGCTTGGTATATAAGCAAGCCTCTCGTTCTCATTTGTAATACATTCTCATTCTTATTCTTATTCACATATTTAATATAATATTTATATCCTCATGGATATCTTGATATTCCAAGTCTTTTGGAGTAATTAATCTGTGGAAGGAACTTTGTTCATTTCATCATCTTTGTTGCTATGGAGATCACTACTCTAATCGAGGTGTATCGAGCCATTGGTGTGAAGGTCTCCCTTTACCTGTGAGAACCCCTGTCAGGGCTTCGAGTCGAGAGCACCCGAGGGAGTCAAAAAACCTATGTCGTAGTATAGGCATGCTTAGACGTGCGATAGGTACCCGCATTCGATTAAAGGCGACTTGGGTCGAGCATTCAGTTAAAAGCGACTTGGAGGTAAACATTAGGTTATGTACAACCCCACCGTCGATTAAAGGCGACTCAGTCGATTATGTGTGCAGGTGGGCGAGCACACTGCTGGGCGAGCACCCATCCAATGTGCAATGAGCCATTGATGTGTGACGGGCAAGTCATGTGCGATGGGTGAGTCATGTGCGATGGGAAAGTCGTATGTGACGAGCGAGTCATGTGTGATGGTCGTCTCAGTTATGGAAGAGTCGTCGGCGAAGCGTTTGGGTAGGCCAACCCATGGGCAGACGCAACGGTTCATAAAGCTGATGGGTGTGGCACGTTGATGGGCAGTGCAGCTGCACGTTAGGTCGACCCATGCACAACACCAACTGAAGCGACCCTTAGTGAATTACATTCGACAAAATGCATATAAGTATGGAGTTGAGGCGTCGAGCTAAGACATCATCGAACAAGTTCGTTCAAAATAGAAAACAAGGTAAAGGTAAGAGTTCGGGTGAGCTGAATAACCGCAAGCCGAGTTGGGCAGAAAGGCGTGGGTTGGGTCGGGCACATTCAGACAGGCCAAGGGTGGGGCTGGGCACAAGCGTACCGTAGGCAGTGCGGCAAACCATGCACCCGCGTCGATGGGCAGGCAGAATGTGAACAAAGGTTTCATGAAGGCGTGCCGGGTAGGAAGGTCATCGTGCAGAAGTGTTGGGTCGAAGTGCGACACACTTGTGCGACAAGCAAAGGTCACTACGGCAAAGGCATATTCAAGCAAAAACGACAGGGCGCTACGAACGAGTTTGGTAGCATGGATTTTGGGGTTTCTGCCAGAGGCAGTGCAGATGGGTGGCATCGGCATCACGGTGGGCAGAGATGCATAACCCAGGCATGAACACCGAGCAATTTTGGCAAAGTGTGTAGGCCGACTTTGGGGAGCTGCACAAACTTGTAAAATATTGTATTTGTAAAGTATTTTGTAGATTTATATTATTGTTGGGCAAACTTGACAAGGAGTTGCCCCTCCCATATAAATGTGTGTTAATGTGTTTGTGATGATTTATGATTTTGCTGCATACATGAAAGATAATTGAAGATAAATAAGATGATTGTTATTTCCACTGCATTGTGAACACTTGAGAAATTTGACTAAGTGTTGTGTAGGCATATAGTCCATGTACTTCAGTAGTGGTGAAACGAAAAAGTTCAGTGATGCCGCACCTACCTATGTGTGGTTGGAAGACTACCACCGAGTAGGGGCGTGACAGTTGGTATCAAAGCTCGTTTTGCAAAAAGTGGGCTTTGTTGGTTCCAGCAAGGATACAAAGACAGTGGTTGCCGTTGGTATTGAAGTTTGGGCACTTAGGATTCGGTTGCAGTGCGACATAATTGATCAGGGGCAAAGTAGTGAGCTTGGACCAAGTTGAACGAAGGAAGATGACAAATGTAAGGGTTGTTTGAAAGCTTGAAGACATGACAAATTATTGGAAGGACAAGAGGCAACAACACTATGAAGCTCTTGTGCAAGAGTGGGAACTCTTGGGGCACATTGGAGATGGAATAGTGGATGTGCGGAAGGCCTTGAACAATCTTCATGGGAGGTCTGTTGAACTTGAGCAACTTGACAAGAAGATACAACACAGTGACAAAAGACTCCAAGAACTCATGGATAAACGAGTTCGCAAAAGGCAAAGAAGTGCCATGTTGCAGGACAAAGTCAAGGGACTTGAGGAAGAGATCAAGAGGGACTTTCTTGATTGTAAACCCTTTGTTATAGAAGGTGAGATTGAATACATTGACAAACTTGGAGATTACTACCGTGCCATGTAGGATGACTTGCGATAGTTGGGTCACTTCGAGTGGAGGAGGTCAATGTGTGCCAAGTAGGTGCACTTGAGCAGCATGCGAAGAAGGAGAAGCTTGATGGAACTCAAGCTAGACCAAGATCGAATTGCTCAAATGAACCAAAAGGGAGATTGCATACCTTAAGAGGACAGTCAGGTCGAGGCACAAGTCGAAAGACAACTTTGAGGTGGAATTGTTGAAGAAGGTTGCTGAGATAAGACACAAGACGAAGCCTATGGAGGATGGAGATGCCTTGAGGTTGAGTTTTGTGCAGGTGACCGTACATGGAAAGAAGTTTGTTGCATTGGTTGACACGGGGGCTACACATAGTTTCCTTAGCAGGAAGGTAGCAACATCTTTTGGGAAGAAAGTTGAAGTGGAAAGGGAGTTGAGTGCTTTCAAGGCTATTAACTCAACCATGAAAGTTGTGACAGGTGTTTTGAGGAACACACAAGTGAGAGTGGGTTTGTGGTTTGGAAAGTTGGATTTGAGGGTGATTGAGATGGATGATCATGCTATGGTTTTGGGGCAGGACTTCTTGGTAGTTGCACAAGCCATACCGATGGTGGACCGTGATATACTCTTGATTACAGCTGGAGGGAAAACCATGATTGTGTCGATGACAAGGAAGAGTCACTTGGGATATAGACCAAGGATTGCTTCAATGACTTTGTATCCAAAGGACCCGAATGTGAAGCATGACTATGTGGAGCAAAGGGAACTTGGATGTGTGACTCAAGTAACGAAGGAGAAGAGGATGATTGACTTTGTTGCGAGAACTATGAAGGAAAAGAAGGATGGAGGTGGAAAGACAATTCCACCCATCATGGAGAAAATGACAGGTGCATCTTCTATTGTGAGACTTCACCATGAGGTTGCTAATGAGAGAGGAAGTTTGAGTACTTCTTCTAAGGCAAAGGATGGAGGGGAGTATGTAGGTAGAGATCTCGCTAGGTAGAGATGTTATGGGCATATATGAATTTCAGTTGACAAAGGCCAAGCTCGAGAAGCTTGGATGTACACGGGAGGAGGTTGTTGTTGTGCATGAGTACTTGAAGACACAGCATCAATCTGATACTTGGGTGGGTGAGAGTCAGGGAGGCAACTTCCTGGCCATTGTCATGCGCTAAAAATTTGGAGATGGGTGGCTGCAGTTCCTTGATGTGGAGATAGGTGATTGCGCCATGATGACAAAGGGGACTTTGGGGAAGGGCCTCTCACACATACAGAGATTATGATGCTTGGATGGATGTGGTTGACTGGTACATGACCATGGCCAGCACATGGACAATAGCATTGATGACAATATATTGCAAATATGAGGGAGACTACTTCATGGACCTAGATATGGCTTACTTTACATTTGGATATAGATGGGATGGATTCTTGATCGAGTTGATGTTGTGATAAGATGCTAGAGAAATGACCAACGCTGGCATGAGGAGGCACATTCTCATGGTTTGGCCGTGATAGTTGGATTACCTACCCAACTAGTTCAAGTCATGGGGGCATGCAGTGCACTAAGCTATGCCAGAGATATATCAAGGCTTTACCGACATATGTTGTGTTATGCTAGAGTATCATGGCAGGAATTCACTTAATGACGATACATGGTGGATTGACACGATATATGTTGTAGTGATAGCATGCAGCAGAGTTGGAGGGACTAACCTTCCACATGGTGGGGTAGCATGGAGGATTGCGACAGGTGGTTGATAACCATGGATTAAGGAGACTTACTTGTTTATGGAGTCATGAGCCTTGGTGGAGGTTTGTGTGATAGAGCAGAGTTGGGCAGCATGGACATTGGATGTTGGAGCTAGTGACACTTTGTGATATTATGGAGTTTAGATGGAGATGGTGTTGTCGAGGACGAAAACCTTATTTAGAGTGGGGGAAGATGTCAGAGCTTCGTGTCGGGGGCGCCTGAGGTAGTCGAAAAACCGAAGTCGTAGTACGAGCACGCCTAGATGTGCGACAGGCGCCCACGTTCGGTTAAAGGTGACTCGGGTGGAGCGTTTGGTTAAAGGCAACTCAGAGGCAAGACATGCGGTTATGTGTGACCCCACCATCGGTTAAAGGGGACTCGATCGGTTATGTGCAGCGAGTGGGCAAGCTCGTGTAGCGGGTGCGTCAGTGGGTGAGCACCGGCCTAATGGTCGACAAGCGATCGATGTGCAATGGGCAAGTCACGTGCGACGGGCGAGTCATGTGCGATGGGCAAACTATATGTGACAAGCGAGTCATGTGCGATGGTCAGCTCGGTTACGTAAGAGTCGATGGCTGAGCATTTCGATAGGCCGACCCATGGGCAGACGCGACAATTCATAAAGCGGATGGGTGTGTCGTGTTGATGGGCAGGTCGCCTGCACGTTGAGCCGACCCATGAGCAACACCAAACAACAACCTTTGGTGAATTATATTCGACGGAATGCATATAAGTATGGAGTTGAGGCATGGAGCTAAGGCATCATCGAACAAGTTCGTTGAAAATAGAAAATAGAGTGAAGGGAAGAGTTCGAGTGAGCTGAACGACCGCAGGCCGAGTAGGGCAGAAAGGCGTGGGTCGAGTCGGATTTATAGGCACGTTCAGACTGGCCGAGGGCGGGACTGAGCATGGGCAGACCATGCGCCCGCTTCGATGGGCAAGCAGACCGTGAACCGAGGTTTCGTGTAGGCGTGCCAAGTAGGAAGGTCGTCGTGCATAAGTGTTGGGCTGCAGTATGGCACACTTGTGCGACGGGTAGAGGTTGCTACAGCAAAGGCGCGTTCGGGCATAAATGACAAGGCACTGCAGACGAGTTTGACAACGAGGATTTTTGGGTTTCCAGCAGAGGCAATGCGTACAGGTGGCAACAACAGCATGGTAGGCAAAGCTACACGACCCTGGCATGACCACCAAGCAATTTTGGCAAAGTGTGCAGGTCGACTTTGGGTGGCTGCACAGACTTGTAAAATACTGTATTTGTAAAGTATTTTGCAGATTTATATTATTGTTGCGCAAACTTGATAGGAGTTTCCCTCCCATATAAATGTGCGCTAATGTGTCTATGATGATTTATGATTTCGCTACATACATGAAAGATAATTGAAGATAAATATGATGAATGTTATTTCCACTGCATTATGAACACTTGAGAAAATTTGACCAAGTGTTGAGTAGGCGTAGTTTGTGTACTTGAGTAGTGGTGAAATGAAAAAGTTCGGCGGTGCTGCACCTGCTTATGTGTGGTAGGAAGACTACCACCAGGTAGAGGTGTGACAACCCTTGTGCCACAAATCAAGCTTTGAACATCTCCACACTGCCATCTGCAGCATGTTTGATCTTGTAAATCCATCTTGAGGTCACCACTAACTTCCCCTCGAGTCTCAGCACTATCTCCCACATATCATTCTTCATGATGGAAGCATACTCCTCCACCATGGCATCCCTCCAGATCTGTTGACTCGAAACCTCCTCGTAGCTAGTTGACTCGATCTCTACAACACTAGCCACATAGCCACCCAACCTCTCTGGTGGTTTGCACTCCCTGAATGACCACTTGGGTCTTCCCACTAACTCTTGTGCTTCCTTCAAGGTCTCATAAAGCCATCTTGGCTTCCTCTTCCCTGAAGTAGCCTCCTAAACTAGTGTGGGAATCTCCTCCCTTGGAGCTTGTCCTACTGATGAGGATGCTCCTGTGGCCTATGGTGAACCTATACTGTGGGAATATATGCCCTATGATCCTAAACTTTATGGACCTGACACCCCAGAAGTCAGTGATCTTCATGACCCTAGTGAACCTGTAGATCTTGAAACCTATGGTGTGCTCCCATGTTGAGGAGCTTACTTCTCTACATGATCATCCTCCCATGACCTCCTCAAGCCCCTCTCCTCAAACATCACATCCTGCCTCAGGACAACTTTCCTCTTGGCAAGAATATATATCTGATAGGCCTTGGAGTTCTCATTATAACCCACAAAGATGGCCTTCACTATGGTCAATTCCAACTTTGTCCTTTTCTCCTTAGGGACGTGATTAAGGCACCTAAAAATCCTTAAGTGTCCAATCTCAGGCTTCTTCCCAGAAAAAGCCTCCTCAAGAGTCTTACTCCCCAACACTCTATGTGGACTCCTGCTCTACAAATACACTGCAATGTTACAAGCCTCAGCCCATAAAAAGAAAAGCAACGTTTGATCATGCAACATGGGTCTTGTTGCCCCTACTATGGCCTTGTTCTTCCTCTCTACCACCCCATTCTGTTGGGGGTTATATGTGTTGAAGAATCTAGGGCAATTAGGTGTAGTGTGATTCTTCTTCGACATGATAACAATTTGGGGAGTCTTTTTTCTTTTCTTGTTAGCTTAATCTTCTTCTTATTATTAATGCATGAGTGTGTACTTCATCAAACTGCTACCAAAAACATAAGAACACAAGATTTTGGCTCTCTGTCAAGGCAAAAACCTCTCTTCTCTTGAGAGGAAAACCCTTTAGTAAGTTTCTCTTATTGAAGCTTCTTATTGATCACTGCCAAACCCTAGACCCCTGACTAGAATATCCTCCAAGCACAAGTCAAGTCCTTCCTTCTTTCGACACTTTGTTTTCTCAGCACTTCGTCCTCCTCCTTCCGGCACTTTGTTCCCCGGCACTTCGTCCTCCTACTTCTTTCAACAACTAGTGATAGACCTTGCTTATGTGAGCTTCTAGATGAGATGTTCCTTCTTTAATTCTTGGTGATGTCCTTTGCTTATGGAGACACCCTTTTCTTGCTCCAATGAAATACTTCTTGAGATATATATGCAAACTGATATGACTGTACAGCAGCCCTAAATTCTCGCACATGTGATAGGTTAGCTTGTAGTTTAGGCTCCTTTTATCTTCACTTGAGGGAGGGACTCCTTCGCTTGAGTGAGAGGCCTTGTAGGCCTAAGATCTAGCCCAAACAATGAGAGATATGGGACTGATATGCTGCTGCTGATATGACCGTAGAGAGGCCTCCTTTTTCTCGCACTTGTGACTACGTTTGACCTTTAGAACAGCCCCAAAAACTTTGGTCTTCTTCCTTTCTCTCCTTATCTTGGAGACCCTTAGACTTACCTTTTTCCTTCACTTTCTCGACTTCTACCTTCGCTGATTTTAGAGCTTGGTTGATGGACGTTGAGAGGGAGTGAAGAGCCTCTATATATATAGGATTGTCTCTCCTTTAGGCCGACTTGAGGCCAACTTACTGTCCTTAGGTTGACTTGACTATTTCTTCATTATTTTGCTGCTTGAAGGCTTTTGTTGCAAGGAGATGACGTTGACTTTGCTTGGAGGTATTCCTTTGACCTTTATATCATTTTATACATAGTGTAACATGCCCTCAAAGGGTCTTACATAAATACATTGACTCTTTGACTTCCTAGAAGCACTTAAACATGTGCTTGACCTACTTCAATGAGCAAGAAACTCATTGACATATATTATAAAAATAATATTTCTTTTCTTGAATAAATACAAATATCAAAAGTACATTTATGAAGACCAAACCTAGTTACATTTCCTTCAACAATATGGCATTGTGTACTCTCTCCAAATGCCCGCTCTCCTTCAAAACTCCTTCATCTCATTGAAGGTATACTCGCCCCCATTGTTTATCCTCAAGACCTTGATCTTCTTCTCTGTTTGGTTCTCCACAAGAGCTTTAAAACTCTTGGAACCTCTTGAAGACCCGCTCCTTGGTCTTCATAAAGAAAATCCAAGTCTTCCTGGAGTAATCATCAACGAAAGTAACATAGTAATCATATCCACTCAATGATACAAGAGACATAGGACCACATACATCAGAGTGAGTTAACTCAAGTATACCTGCTACCTTGTTTTCATTGCTCAAGAAAAGAATCTTGGTGTCTGTTCCCAAAGCACACCCGCTGCACAGATCATGATACTTAGTACTTAAGTGTGGTAAGCATGTAACTATCTCCCTCTGTACCCTAAATGTTGCATAGTGCAAGTGGGCCATCCTCCTATGCCACAACTCGCACAAAGCACTATTATTGGTCGTCGACACTAAGGCTTTGATAGGCTGAAACATGAACCTGTAGAGTCTCCTATGACAGACTCCAATCACTCTAGCAAAAGTGATATTGGATCCCTTGGGATACATGAGCACCTCTCAAAGCTCAGAACACCACTACATATCCATGTCCTCAATACTGGAAACTGAAATCAGATTCTTCTTCAACCCTGGAACATATAGGACCTCTGTCACTTTCAAGGGAGGTTGTGACTCCCTCTAAAAGGATACAATCCCTACACCTGTTGCTCTGACCTTGGAGTTATCTCCAAGCACCACCTCCAAATCTATATCAGTCTCCGTAAGATCTGTAAAGTGCTCTCTACTCCAGTTATATGACAAAAAGCTCCACTATCAACAAACCAAAAACTGGAAGATGTAACACTAGTAACAACACTCACCACTGAAGCAAACTCTGTATCAAATCTCGTGGAAAACTCATCCACCTTGGTTGATGATGCAACACCCTTCTTCTTCCCCTTCTTTTCAAGACACTAAAAAGCATAGTGACCCATCTTCTGACAAGCAAAGCATCTCAATTTGTTCATCTCCTCTTTCTCATTTTGTTTACCCTTTTATTGCTTGGCCCCACTAGAAGACCCTTTTTTGGCTTTCTTCCTACACTTAGCTGTGAGGGTAACATTCTCCTCCTCATCAGCCCTACCATGTCAGTTGCCAATTTTTCCACTCCTAGTCTCCTCCTAGATGAAATCATCCCACATCCTCCTCCAATCTGGAAGATGCTCTCTAGCAACAATGACATATATCAATCCATCCCATTTCTTGGGAAAACCACTCAGTGTTGTCCTCACCAACTGGTCGTTAGGGATAACCTCTCCCACTGCAACCAACTCATCTCCTACCTGTGTGATCTTGGTAAGGTATGAGGTCACTGTTCATTCATGGTCATCTTGGTGTTTCTTAGTTTCTCACATAACATCGTCTTCCTGTTCTCATTGGTACTTTGGTAAAATGTTATCAGGGACTCCCACATCTCATAGGCAAACTTCTTCCCTAACACATGAGGTATAAGGTGGTCTTTCAATGCATCTAGAAGGATCCTCTTAGCCTTCATATTACACTTGTTGAATTCTGTCCACTGAACAAGATCAGTGGGTGGTTGTACTACACTCTCTACAGTATCCCACAGCTAAACTTTCCAAGCAACAAGACTATCCTCTCCTTCCAGGGACCAAAATTTTCAACCACACTTAACCTATCCTCCACCCTCAAACCAGTAGCCATCTAACCCTCTCAGCGAACACAACTTCTCAATCACTAAAAATAAGCAACCACTCTTCCTCTCAACCACAAATCTATGGTATATATGATGGTTTATGTTTGTTGGTCACACTTTATTCGTTGTAGGTTCATTGGTGCTCTGATAAAAAATAAGGAAATTTTAGGACCTGTAGCCCCAACTCGGTTTCAATTTGTTTTTCTCATCATGTTTAATGCCCACATCCCATGGTTAATTTCTGATTTAAACATGAATATAAAATTTCAACTAAAACACATGAAACTACCACTACTTTTCACTTTCATTGTCAACCTATGTTGCAAGAAGCGTTGGGCCAGAGGGCGTTTCTAGCTAAAAACGAAACTGAATCGCTGAAACGCGTTTGGTATGGCCTTGAAATGTATTTCAGGCCGAACTGGCATGTTTCACGAGGCTGAAATGTGGCCCAATACGGCCTGAAGCACATTTCAAGGGCGTACAGCCACATTTCAGCAACATTTTTTTCAATTTGTTTCTTTTACTTTTCATTCTTATTATTTTATTTGGTGATTAAAATATTCTTTGGATGTTTCTAAATGGCTCTCACAAGTTATAAAAAGACTCTCACCCCATTCCCTCATCACATCAAATTAGCAAGTCATTTCACTTGGAGAGGGGCAATTTTAGCAAAGCAGAAAAGAGGAAGAGAGCAACGGTTTCAGCTAGGGCATTTTCAATAGTGGGCAAAGGAGATTTCAACAACAAGAGAAAGAGATTTCACAAGAAGATTTGGAGTGGAGAGTTTCCGACTACGACATTCTTGGTTTTTGGCTCAGCTACAACCATCTTTCTCTTGTCTTTTGTGGCTTTTCGGGATGACTTCAGCTACAAAAAAATAATTTGGGTAAGAAGTGTTGAGAAATCTTAGATAACTGCTTGTGAAGTATTTTAATCCCTTTAACTATTCAAACAAGATATTTTATGTGTTTGTTTATTAACTTCAACAACCAACTACCATACACAATAAACGAAAGAACAATAACACAAGAAATAGGCAGCAGCCAGGGCAAAACCTCTCCAACCTGAGAGGAAAAACCCACGGTATTTCTTCTTATAGAATCTTCACTTGACAAAATTTCCAAGATCTAGACAAAGACCCTTTGACCAATGTGTCTCCAAGATCAAGGCTAGTACCTTCTGCTACTGTTGTCCTCTAACCTGTTGCACCATAGATCATATCTGTTCTCCAAAATAATTCTCTAAGCAAGTTGTTGTCCTCAAAACTTGCCTTTAGACAAAATGATATGCTTCCTTGACTTGAACTGTTCAGCATCCCTAGTTGCAGTCTTGAAGATGTCACTGTTTTCGCACATGTGGGTGAGCTACATGTTCTTGTAGCCTCCTCCTTGCCTCGCTATACTTGGAGCTTCCCTTTTGATGAATAACCGAACTCTTTTAGCCTTGAATCAAGCCTTTTTCATGAAGATGATCTAGGACTATAATGCAGCCCTAATTGTGACATGTTCCTTCGCACGTGTGAGAGGTTCAGGGCTCTTCTAGTCATCCTAAACCTTCGCTCTCTTGTGACTTCTCTTCAAATAAATCTGCCCTTCAAATAGCCTCAAGATCAAACTCTTTCCTTGCCAAAGAGAGCATATAAGATGATGCCCTAGCCTCGCACGTGTGGACAGATTTCCTGCGGTTATAGATGGCAGAATGGACTTCCTTCTTGTTGACCTGCAGCTCCTTGACTTGACCCTTTCTTCTCACCCTTAGACTGAATTCTTCGCATAGGAGAGAGACCGAATTGATGTGTTGAGTGTGTTTGAATGAGGGAGAAGGCCCTTATTTATAGTCCTCTCAAGGTTGCTCATTAGGCCATCATGACTTGTCTTTAGGCCAACTTACATAATTGATTTAGACGACATGAATATATTAGATTTTTGCCAAAAATATAATGCCTTTTTATCTTCACTTGGAGGAGACTTTTGCTAGCCATTTGTACTTGAAATTGGAGGAGACATTCCCCATGCTTCTGCCCTTGATCTTGGAGACACAAACTATATAATTTACAAGTGTAATTGTTTACATTAATGACACAAACCTACACCTAGCCTAGAGCTCTCAATGGAAGCTACTAAAAACAAATTTTAAGCATGAAACCCATGACTCAAATTTACAAAATATTTTGATAGATACAATTTACATCATTTACATTGGAATGTGTCATTACGAAGACCGAACCTAGTTACACTTTCTTCAACAAGAAGCATTCATTTTATTAGTTTTTTCCCACTATTACTTCTATTTTTTCAGGGTTTATGCTTCCAAAAATGTGATAAACATTTTTTCTTTACAGATTTTTATTTTTTATTTTTTTTGCAGCAATGACTTCCAACCAAAGTTTAAGTTCAACCCCCAAGTCCAACCCGAAGGCTGACTATTATCCTCTTTGGAGGCATGTTCAAAAGCTTCAAAGATGTGTAGGTGGTGGCTCATGGGAATGGCAATGCAATCTTTGCAGTAATTCGTACAAGGGCTCCTACCCAAGAGTGAAGGCACATCTTTTCCATGGAGGAGGACAGGGATTGCAAGTTGCACAAAAACAACAGACCCAATGGCGAGGAGGGCATATCAAAGAGAGCAAGATGAGGCAGGTGGACTTAAAAGAAGACATGAAGAGCTTACTCAAGCTATTCCTCAAGCTCCTCTAAACATTGAGCCAAGGATTGTGGTTGAAGCAAGGAAGAGGAGAGCCACTCAACAACAAAAACAACCACCATCAAAAAATACCAAAGGGGCATCCGCTTCAGTTCAAGATAGCAAAATTGCTAAATTGGTGAATGTGCAAGCAAGAGAAGAAGTTGATTCCAAAGTGGCTAGGTGCATTTATGCATGTCGTATCCCATTCAATGTTGTTCACTCTCTTTACTAGCAAGATATGAGAAGGCTAGTTAACAAAGCTCCCACAGGGTACAAGGCGCCAAACTATGAGAAAGTCAGAACTCAACTTCTCAAAAATGAGGAGCTTATATGATAAGGGAAGTTAACAAAGCTCCCATAGGGTATAAGGGGCCAAACTATGAGAAATTCAGAACTCAACTTCTCAAAAATGAGAAGGAGCTTGTGGACGATATCTTATCACCGATTCGTTCTTCCTGGAGTAGCTTTGGGGTTAGCATAGTCTCAGATGGATGGATAGATACAAGGCGTAGGCCATTAATTAATATCATTGCCACTTCACTAAAAGGAGCAATGCTTTTAAAGGTTGAAGACTGCTTAGGAGAGGTAAAAGATGAACAATTTATTGTTGATGTTATAATAAAATCTATTGAGCAAATAGGACCTAACAGGGTGGTGCAAGTTATCACGGATAATGCACCAATTTGCAAAGCTACAGGTTTAATTATTGAGGGGAGGTAATGACCACATCTTTTGGACACCCTATATAGTCCATGATTTGAAACTGATCTAAGAGGAGATCAACAATAAAGTTCCATGGATAAAGGAAATCACACGGGAAGTAAGGGAGATCATTAAATTCATCACCAACCACCACCAATCTCAAGCAATATTTCGAGAGTACTCCAAATTGGAGTTCTTAAGAGTTGCTAAGATAAGATATGCCTCAAACTTCCTAATGTTGTATCGCCTTGTTGAGGTTAAGCAACCATTAATTTCTATGGTGGTGAGTCAACTTTGGGTTGAGTGGAGATAGGAAGATTTGGAGCGGGGATATATGATGCGTAGATTGTTCCTTGATGAGGAGTGGTGGAGCAAGATAGATTTTTTGCTAAAGTTCACAACCCCTGCATTTGATCTTCTTCGGAATGTTGCACGGGCCAAACGTTCTTAGGAGAACTACATGATGGCATAGATACCGTGGTTGAGAAAACTATGGAAATCATTTCATAGGAGTCTCCACATCTTTTATTTGTTGATGATCATTTTGCTGATTTAGTCAAGAAAATCATTGTTGATATGTGGAACAATTTCAACACTCCATTTCACACTTTAGCACATGCCTTGAACCCCAAATTTTATGATGATGAGCTTATTGCTCAAAGCAATGGGAAGAGGAAGGAACCTCATAAGAATAGAAAGGTGGTTAATGGGGTGAAAAAGGCCCTTGTGAGAATGTTTCCAGCTCATCTACACAGGGAGGTGAAGAAAGAATTTTCCAGTTTTGCTACAAGATTAGATGATTATTTATATATATCAACTTTGGAGGAGAGAAGCATCGTGAATCCAGTTAGGTGGTGGTTTTGTCAAGGAGCAAATGGTGTACATTTGAAAAACCTTGCCATTTGTGTTCCTTCACAAGTGGCAAGCTCTTCATCAGCAAAAAGGAATTGGAACACCTACGGTTTTATTCATTCTATGAAGCGCAATAGGTTGGGCTCGCAAATGGAAGTCTTGTTTATGTGCACTCCAACCTTCGCCTTGCATCTCATAGGTGTCTAGAATATAGCAGGGGTCCTTCTAAAGAATGGGATGTGAATCCAGAAAGTCTCGATTTGAAGCTCTCTCTTGCTGCCTTGAATATCGAGGACCGAGAGCCTAGAAGTGGAATTGGCCAATCATCTTCTTCAGCTCCACCATCCACTATTGAGCATGCTTCTGCTTCTATTTTTTATGAGGATTATGACGGTGAGGATGAAGATTGAAGACTCTTTATTGTACTTGCAGCCTCGTATATATAAGAAAGGTTGATTTTGGATATTTATTTTTTCATTTTGTGATCATTCATGTGTAAATGTGATGTAAATTTAGAGACTTGTAGTTTATGCATTGACATTGGACTATTTAATCATAACGTAATAAATTATAATGTATCATGTATGCTTTATGATTGCACATAACATTTCTTAAAAGTTTAAAACTCAAATGTCCTAACATATATATATATATATATATATATATATATATATATATATATCGTGTTTCCCTGTTTCCAAAATCAGGGGGGGGTCACGTTTCGTACCTGTACCCGTTTCCCTGTATCGTGCAACTTATATTTCAGAATATAAAAATTTCACAAGTATGCGCACAATTTTTGGACACTAGTTTTTTGTCAACACAACCCTAGAAAAACTTTGAAGAGAAAACCAGTTGGAGGGGGGATTTTATTTGCTTTTCTCAGAGAAATTTACATAGCATTGAATACACAAGGATACTTATCTCTCCCCTTGAAACTCAAGCCAGCTTCCTAGAAACTCATGCCATTGTTCTGGAAATTCGTGCCACTGTTCTAGAAACTCTTCCTTGGAATTCAGACCACTATCAGCATTCTCTACCCTTGATTTTTGTGCCCTTTGGCCAGAATTTTCTCCTCAAAATTTGGGCCACAAACTCATAATATCAGCCTCAAAATTCGTGCCACAGGCTACTTCTTTCTGCCTCGAAAATAGCTCTGTCAAACCTGCCTTTTCAGTCCCCAAAATGCATGCCTCAGACCAGCAAATCTTTTCTTCAAAACTCGCATTGAGTCTCCTAGAAGTTCATGCTTGAACTTGCCTCGATTTATGCACTGAATTTCCTAGATTTTTAGACCTGTCAGACTTTGAAAAAGTGTGCTGAAGTTGCCTCAAAATCTGCATTGGAACCTCTGCCTTTTCCTTGGTGTTCAGGCCACTGTCCCAGCTTGGAAATGTGTTCCTGTTCTCCCTGGAATTCGAGCTGTAGGGTTTCTCTTTGCTGTTGTAGGTCTTTCCTTGCGCAAACAATGGCCATCTCAGCCTTTAATTCTTCTCCTCTCTTCTCCAACAATTGCACATGAAAAATGAATGAGCCTCTTGCCTTTTTCCTCCTTTTAAGTCTCATAATGATGAGAAGCCCTATCCCTAGCAAGGGCTGAGATTAGATCTCCACTCTCCTTGATCAAGGGTGGAGATCTAATCTCCCATTGGCCCCCTTTTATGTCTCCCCCTTCATTAATGAGCCTCCCTAGTCACTCTGATAACATTTTGTACCATGTACATTTTTCCTCATAAAGTCACCCTAATATAATAAAGTACAATATACTTTTAATACCTCATAAAGTGACTTTAATAACCCATAAAGTCACACTAAAAAGGTGGGTTCTCATGTTTTCCTAGGCCAAAGACTAAAAGCACTAGGAAACACCTCCTTGATACCTTTTTCAACATTGTCATCACCTGGTGATATTCGAGTGCACATTCCTTTAATTGGTCAAAGAGGTGACCACCATGCAGAAGGAGAGTCATGAATCATTGCCCAACAATTTTGACCTGTAGGGGATTTCATACCATTCCTTGCGCCACGAGTTGGGTTTGGGCCTTTTGGAGATCCTTGATTTGAAGTAATATGAAATCCTCATCCAAATAAATCTTCCATTGAAAAGAAAGTAATCTTCTTTTTAGCTCCCAAGGCCCATAGTCTTACTACAAGAATTTGGAAATGGATAATAAGAGTGCTATCTAGAGTTGTCCAAGCCCTGTCAAGAGAGATGCCCTTAATATCCAAAGTCTTACACTAGAAGGTGTACATCATGTACTCAAAACTTGAGTTCCTCAACTTGCCACATTCTTTCTTCTTCAAATATGTTCAAACAACCATTTCAAGTTTCAACCATAGGAGAGGCCTTTTCCCTTTGACAACCTGCAACCACAAGCTATGTTCTTACTCTTATTTTTGAAGGGATTGTTGGTAGTGATGGTTTCTAATTTCATGTTCTCGTGCTAGATAAGAGTCATTGTTTATTTGTTTTGAATTTCAAACACCACTTCTTGAAGTTGTTGAAGATGCAAAACATCATCAATTGGACAGACTTTGCATTGTTTAAGTAATTCTTGTCATCAAAAACATGGTGATGTTGTCATTGTCCTTCAATGCATGCTCGTTCAAGATAAGATTTACAAATGATATTTCAAAAGTTTGTTACTTCCCTGAGGTCGATTATGGTCTAATCATGTTTTAATAGGCATGTTGACAACATTGTAATTTAAAGGGTCTAGTTATGACTAAGGTCTCCAATCACTAAACCTCGGTCTCAACCCATGTTACATTTATCATTATCAATAATTTATCGTCAGAGGTCCAAAAGTTAAATTATTGAAAATGTCAAGAAAATATCAAAACATATCATAAACCATCGGGAAACTTTAAAAAATACAAATATAATCATTTTTTTTTTCAATTTTTTAACTTCTGAAGCAACATCAACATCAAGCAAGCACATTGCTACAAATTTACAAAAAAATGAAAACAAAATCAATATACAAGATGTATAAGATGTCAAGTGGTACATCAGATCTTGATACTAAAATGCAATATTTGTCCTAAGTCATAAGATCTAACAGAATAATACAAAAACATATCAAAACAAAAATAAATGTGCCTCATGAGATGAATCATGGCAATGAGAACAACAGATTGCCCCTTGTTTCCTTGATGGAAGATGGTCACAGCATCCTCAACAATGTTATTAGAACCAGCCGAAAAGATTGGTCAACCAAAAAATATATAAAATATTCAAATTGAAAAGGAATGTAGAATGCATGCACATTCATATGAATCCAAATTAGTATACAGAAATATGCAAAGTTTCTCGTGTATATAGCAAGGGTGCTTATAACCAAAATATCACCCATTGCAATCCATTTTTGAATCAAAATAGATCAACTGAGAGGTTCTAAATAGCCTCAGAGTCCAAAACAAATCATGCTACAACAAATAGCTACATAACATCAAGATCATTGCCTATAGTGGGATCCTCCTCATCAAGATCACCCTCTAAGCATTAAAATAAGATAAAAAAAACCTTAACATGCCTAATCAATGATTTTGGTTGAGTAAGTGCACATTTTGCCTAGGGTCATGACAAAGGATTTCAAAATTTGATGCCACCAACATTGCGGTACATTGAGGGCTCAGTGCTCTTACGTACCCTCATACATCATATGTCATAGATCCTAGAATCCATACCCTCGTACATCATAGAATCCACTACAAACATTGCAATCATACCAATCCTGAAATCCTAAAAACTATTAAGGTTGTTATATATTGAATGGGATCTAAAATTCTACTTTCTCCATATGGAATCCAATGAGGTTGAAAATACTCTCAAACATCCTCAATCAATTAATGGTAATGTTAAAAATTCAAGTGAAATGATCACATTCTCATCCTTTTATTTTAAGAATTTAAAAATTAAAACTACCATTAACTACGAGGGTATGTATCTCATGAGATGGATCATGACAAATGAAAACAATATATTTCCCCTTGTTTGCTTGATAGAAAATAGTCATAGTATCCTCATAAAAAGAGAGTTGAAATAGCAAAAATTTGGTTAGAAGTTGAAACTGACAGAGACGGTGATAATTTCCAAATTATCAAGATAAATTGAAATTATCGCAATAATTTCAAAAGGGAAAATTATTATGATAATTATTGTCAATATTATCATCGAGGTTGGTTTTGGTGATACTATCGTGTTAAGTGCAACATTGATTTCAAAGTAGAAATGTGTTTTTTGACCCACAACTTGTCCCTGGAGGTTATGCATAGTTTTTTATAATTACACATGCACTTTTTATAGTTCTATCAAGTGACTGGACAATAATTGATAGAGTCAACCAAAGGTTGGGAGAGGAGACCTCATTATTGAGGTAGACAACTGACATGGGGAAGAAATCCTCCATTGTATCAAATAGCTCCAAAAAAACGAAATAGTTATATTGTCTTAAGAACCAAACTCCTCCTTGCTTCTTAGAGGGGGAAGCTTTGCACTACTAACAAAGGGGTCAAAATTGTTAACTAGGGCCTATATGAACTATGGAAAATTATTTTCATAACTGTAAACACCAACATCGAAGTTGATTTAGAAGAACCTATAGATGTGTTGGCCAAGCAATCAAGATGAAGGTCAACTCACCCAAAGATTTAATTAAATGCGTATAAATCGAAGTTATTAGAAGCATAACCAAAATTGGATCCACTCAAAGGTCAAGGTGATACAGAATTCGAATCAACCTTTGAATTGGTCTACTAAAAAAATACAAAAGAATGCCCAAAAGACTTATATAAATATATATATCCAAACAATTGCATACTAGATATCTAATTTCATTTGTTTTCAGGCATGGGAGGATGGGGGCATGTGTTTTTCTTTTGCTTTTTCCCTTACCTTTTGCTCTTTCCCACCCAAAACCACCATTAGTATTGTTGGTCTGAAATCGCTACAAACCTATCTAAACTAGTATGACCAATGATTCAATGTTTTGATCCAATTCAGCCATCGATTGAAGGGTTGATGGTTCTAGACAAGATGGTTAAATACATCACAATAGGAAACGGCTAAACAAGATTTCATCATAGCTAAGCCACATGGCACTAGGACACAAAACATGCAGATATGAGTATCTAACATGAGACACATAGACCCCTAAAAAATGACACAAGGGACACATTTTATAGACAAGATTACATCACAAGAAGAAACATTGGAGGAGCACGTGGGAGAATAGTAGGTGAACTTAAAAATTAACTTTTGGTGGAAGCCTTTAAATTACAAACAAAACAAGAAAAATTAGATCTGAAATTGCATTGAAGGGATTGGTTCAAGCCTGTGTTACAAAATCCATAAGATCTTGATGTTGGATCCATTTCAAATATAGAACCACCCAAACCATTGTAGGATTCACTATAGAAATTGATCCTTGAAACTCGAAAATGATTCCATGTTATTGAGACACAAATCGCAAGCAAATAAGATTAAAGTGCTTGAAACCCTATTTGGCCCCTTTTTGGTACTTGTTTGAAAACCTTTGCAAAAACTATCCTATTTAGAATTTTGGTCAGATTACTTATCATTAACATGTACAATGTATAGTTGTATGATTTATTAGTTACCTATAGCCTATACGAAGGAACCATCTGAAACATTAAATTTCAAATTTTTTATATTTGATAATGCTAGTGAGAATGCTCTAGGATTTCAGTTTTTTTTTGTGTACAAAGGATGGTTGTGTCATCGATAATTTAATTAGATCAATCCCATCCAACTTTAGGTGAAGACTCCTCTTAGAACAATATGATACATAGACTATAGTATGTTCTCAAATAGTGTATGGGATTCATTTACCATCATAATTAGCTACGAATTTTCATATTTTAAGGCAGATTTCAAGGAAGACGATAGATTGATTTATGAATGATTTTGATTTTTAACTATAAATATGAATTTTTTAATTTAAGAAAAAAAATGTATTGTATCCTTTAGTAGCTGATGCTTCCCAAACTTATTCGGATTCTAAATTTTCAAAAATCTAGTACATTTGTATGCTTATCTGGATCCCTATGCACGTCCATTTCCTAGCAACTTAGGTTTAAACCATGGAGAAGGCATGCATGAGGTAAGTTTTGCGATTTAAGGTTCATGCTTTGATATTTAAAGTTAACTTTTCTTTTTGGAGAAAGAATTCAACAAATGGCAAACCTACAAAACAAAAGAATTTAATAGTCTCAAAAGCTTATTTGACAATGGAAGGTTGGCTAGCATGACTTAGGGGTCTCAAAAATATAATGTATAAGAAAGAATGCTTTGTTTTATGTGTAAGTGAGGGTTAGGCACAAACATTTACTGTAGAGAGTGAGAGGACCCATGTAGTTGAAGGGCATGGCAAGCTATGACTACAATTGAAAAGAAGTTTATTTTCATAAATATTTCTTTACATTCCTTATTTGAATAGAAATTTCATTTTTGTTAGCCAAATACCAAAATATAGCTTGCATGTGGAGGCTTTGTTTAGGGAAAGGAAGTGCATAGTGATGGACAAGAGTGGAAAGGTTACAACCCATGAGTGCAAGAGCATGGGATGTACAAGTTTAAAAATGTGTTTGTGAAAGATACACAAGATGTGCTAGCTTTCTAAATTACTCCAAAAGTGTTTACACCATGTTTAAGTGCCTCATAAGATTTCGAGTACACGATATATGATTAACCCCAAAATAATCCATTGTTATAAACAATTCTTGTTTATATTCAAACACAAATATTTTGGTAGATATAAAATATATTGATTGACAAGAATTGTTAAGAATGATGGTGCACAATGAGCCTCATGACATTCTATATATATGCATTAACTAGTCACAAGGTAATAGGGTATGTGCCCTTTGACTTTTCATTAAATTATGAATTATTATATTACTATGCTTATAACAATAGCCTTGATTCATAAACTGTCGTGGATATCTCACTAGACAGATCGTCACAACAGATTTGATAAAAATTGACTGAAATATCTACCCTAAGGATTGATTTCCTAAGATTCTAGATTTATTAATCATTGTTTTTCAACTTATGCATGTAATAGATAAAATGCAAAAAAATAGAGAACAATAAAATACAATCACACACCAACCATAATGAACATAAGATATGCCTTGGGAAACCCTTACAAGAGAAAACCCATCTAGAAGGTGAGGTTGTTCTACTCTCTCGTTCTATAGAATGCAAGTACAAAAGAATGCACTCCCAAGTTGTTGTTAGAATATTCAGCGATACTGAGAGGGGGGTGAATTAATATTAACTACTTTTTAACTTCAAAAGCTTGTAAATGCGTCCACAAATATAAAGCAAAGCACATAAATATACAGATCACAAAGATTTTTACGTGGAAGGCCAAAGCAGGGGAAAACCACATAATGATTTTCTTAACATATATAAATAGTGCATTCAAATTTATCAACACCAACTTTCTTCTTTATCAACACCAACTGAAAGGAAGCACCAACTCCCTAGTTTATCAACACCAACTCCCTAATTTATCAGCACCGAGGCTTGAACAAAATTCATAACTAGTCAAAGAAAGTTCTCCCTCCTAGCAGTTTCTCCTCTATCCTTCACACAAGCACTTGATTTCCCAAACACAACCTTCTTAGCAACATAACTTCTCTCAACAAATGATCCTTGAACTCAACCTCCTTATTAGCAAAACTTAGCCTCAACAAGCCCTAAACTAGGATTGAAACTTGGACTTTAATGCACCTAAACTCAGCCCTCAAGCAATCAAAACTCGACTTCTAGAACTTTACCTCCTCCATAGGGTTTGGCCTCCTCAACAGAGAACAATGTTAGATCTTCAAAAACAGATCTGAAACTCGCCTTCAAACACACCAGGATTTGGCCCTCAAAACAAGCCCGAGTTCGACCTTCTTTGTACCAGAACTTTGGTCCTGAAATTCAGCCTCAATAGGGATGGGTCATTGTTCTTAGGATAGGTCTGAATCTCTGTCTTTCACACTAGAACTTGACCCTGACACAAATCTGAAATTCATCCTTCAAAGGGGGCAAAATTTGCCTGCCAAGAACAAGTTTGCAATCAACCTTCTAACTAGGACCAGAAAACTTCAAAAAGTGTGCCAAAACTCCTTCCAAAATAACCCAAAAAACCCTTGAAAAATGTGCCAAAAATCCTTCCCCAAAAAGCTCTCCAAATCAGCTTCTCTTCACTTCTGGTTCATGAGGTATGAACCTCAAAACTCCTTTTCTTCGCTTATTTGAACATATTTGAACTTTCTTGAGCGAGTGACTTGAAATGCTCCTTCTTGCGCCTATTTATAGTGCATTCAGGGTCTAGACTCTAGAGTGGGCCAACTTGTCCACTAGTTGGATTGGCTTATGCAATTGCAAGAATGTATGGTGAATATTCAAAAAATCATTTCTCCTCAACCATGAGTTAGAGGGAGTGTTTCCATTTGAGCTAGGTAAATGGAGTAAAAATGCATTCAAAGATAAGGTATCTAAATGGGGCATAAAAAATCCAAAAACAATATTTCGAAATATGTTATTCGAATATGTAACTTTCTCTTTCATTTGGACAACCTTTGACGTCAATGACAAATTCTTTCAACAGATGGATGACAAATTATATAATGAGATAATTCAGATCATACTTTCCCATTATGGGGGGGATTTTGATCCCCAAAAGCTTTTACTCAATGAGGTGAGGCAATTTTTCCTCCACCTTCTAGTTGTTGTCTTTGTTCCTTAGTACACCCCTCTAAGGATGCCTTTGTTCTCTTTGACTCTTCTACAGACCAACTTTCTCTTAGGAAAAGTAAACCATACTTGTTACTAGAGCTCATAAATTTCTTGGCTTGGTCTAGTGAAAGACTCGACTTTCCCTTATGCACATTGATGATGATGGATTCTCCTTCCTTGATGAGGTAATACTAATTGGCTCTCCACATGAAGATTGCATACCTCATATACATGTAGGGACTCCTAAACACAACTCCACATACATCAAGTGGCCCAATTCTAATTCATTAATATAATCAACACATGTATCAAATTAAGTTTTACACTATTTGGTTCCCTCTATCTCTGCCTCCTTGCTGACCCACTCCAATAGATATGGGCTAGGATGATCACGGACCTCCAATTCAAGTTTGTTCTCCAAATCCACTACTATTAGATTTTCCTGTGAGCCTCAATCAAACAAAGCATCAGTCTTTGTCTTCTTGACCTATATCTTTATATGGAAGAGTTTGCCCATCTCCTCATCCTATTGATAAAGGCTATTCAAATTCACCTCCTTTTGCATTGATGTGCAAACACTTCTCATCCATGTTAGAGCTACTTTCAACCTGATTGCTCAAATATGTGGCTATAACATTTTTCTTCTTCGTATCCTTCTTAAAGCTCTTCAAGTTGAGCTCCAAATGTAATCTCCAGCACTTCTCCTCTTCGGGACCATCAATGTTGCAGTGCCTACAATGGTTACTAGGATCCTTGCACTAGCGTGTTGTGGTCATTGCCTTACGGTCCTTTCCCACTTATAGAAGGAAGTGCAAAGAAGAGAAGGACAAGGAAAGTCGAAGTGTTTAGGTCTCTCAACATTCTTCTATAAGTGAAAAGTTAAGGTTTCTCCACTAGGAAAGTCTAAGGTTCGATTTTAGAAGCAAGAAGAGCAAGAAGGCAAGCGAAGGTCTCTTAGGGTTTCCTACTAGCCCTAGGATTCAAATCAAGGCAAGTGAGGTCAAGGGAAGAGCAATTAGAGGGAGATCAAATTCTCCTAGAGAAGCAGCAGCAGTTGCTAGGGAGCATAATTTCGGATCTTCTAGGAGGTCAAAGATATTTCAATAGGAGGTCGAGGAAGACTTGATCTTGGAGAGTATTTGTCTTAGTCTAGGTCATGGTATTCGTCAATTGAAAAATCTGGAAGATAAGAAGAGATTCTTCAGGTTTTCCCCTCAAGAGGAGGGGTTTTGGCCCTGGGTTGCAGCCTAGATACTGTGTCATTGTTCTTACTATTTTGGTAACTATTTGATGTATTGTACATTGGAATAAGAAAGATCAAAGCTAATAAGTAAAAAGAAAACACAAGTAGTTATCAAGTTAAGAGAATCAACATATACATTGCCCTCTTAAATTCTCAACATGGTATCAGAGCTTTGGTTCTCTCATGGCATTATGAAGATCTCCTCTACAATCAAGAAGGTCATCGAAAGAATTCCAAGCCATCTCAAGAAATGCATCAAAGAGGTATGGAGTCTCATATTCTCTTCAAAGAAAGAATCACTCATAGAATGGGATGAAGGACTCTTCTCTGCTCTCTCTGGGACATTCCAAGATGAAGACATCTGGGTAATTGATATTGGTGCATCAAGGCCCATGACTAGTCACTCCCACCAATTGAAGACATTATCAAAAGGAAAATCTGCATACTCTTGTGGAACTTGGAGACAACAAGAGCTATCATGTGAAAGGCATTGGATCATCATCCATAAAGCTAGAAGATGGAAGCAACATCCACCTCAATAATATTATGTTTGTTCCAGGTTTGCACAAAAATCTACTTTCTATTTCAAGCTTAGAAGATAAAGGAGATAGAGTAGCCTTCATTGATGGAAAATTAGTTGTATGGGCAAAAGACTCAAGCATAGAACAAGCAAAAGTGATTAGTATCCAAGAAGGAAGGCTCTACAGATTAACATCTCCCGTAAATCATGCCCTAGTTCACACTGAGATTAGTCCATGTGAACTTTAGCATAGAAGGTTTGGTCATTTACATTTCAAAATCCTTCCAACCCTAAATTCCATAGTAAATGGAATAACAAATCTAAAGGAGCATCATGAAGGTGTCTGCAAAGGATGTGCATTAGGCAAAAGTACAAAGAGACCATTTGGAAGAAGTGCTTCACGGTTAAAAGAAATCTTGGATCTCATTCACTATGATGTATGTGGCCCTATGACTCCAAATCACTTGGAGGACATCTTTATTATGTCACATTCATAGATGATCACTCAAGAAAGACTTGGCTTTACTTAATGAAAACCAAGGATGAAGTATTTACTAAATTTCAAGAATTCAAAGCCAAAGTGAAGAACTTTACAGAAAGAAGGATCAAGATACTAAGATCTGATAATGGAGGAGAATATACATCCAAAGAGATCATAGCATTTTGTAAGGAATCTGGTATTAAGAGGGAGTTGATAGTTCCATACAATCCCAAACAAAATGGAGTTGTTGAAAGAAAGAACATGTCCATTGAAGAAAGTGTAAAAGCAATGATACATGATCAAGATCTATCGAAGTTTATGTGAGGTGAGGCAACCAAGACAACAGTGTACATACAAAATCGATGTCCTCACAAATCTCTAGACAAAAAACTCTGGAAGAAGTGTTCACTGGGAAGAAGCCATATGTCAATCATCTCTGAATCTTTGGATGTCCTGTGCATATTCATATACTAAAGGACAAAAGAAAGAAGTTGGATCCTTCTGGTGTGAAAGGCATATTTGTTGGGTATAGTATTTCATCGAAAGCCTATAAAATCTATATGAAAGATGGACATCACATTGATATTAGTTGTGATGTCATATTTGATGAGAGCATAGCATTCAACAAATCAAAAGAACTTTCTATAGATTTTGATGACGAAGAAATTCCTATGTTTGAGGAAGAAGTTAACAAGGAAGAATCTCACCATGATGAAGAAGGACCTAGTGGACATGTTTAACCCGTGGTCATTCAAGAAACAAGGAAAAGACCTAACTAGTTGAAATCTACACTACTTGATGTGGAAGGTCATGGGGCAACTCAAGGATCATTTAGAGAAAGTAAAAGACCCAAGAGATATTTTGGGTATGCTGCATACTTGACAAAATTAATAGAAGCAAAACCATCCACTTTTGAAGAGGTTGTAGAACATCAAGAATGGAAAGATGCCATGAATGAAGAATATCAATCTATAATGAAGAATGGAGTCTGGGAGATCATACCTAGGCCTGAAGACAAATCTGTAGTTACTTCCGAGTGGATCTATAAGATGAAGCATGCAGCTGATGGAATTATAGATAAGTATAAAGCAAGATTTGTGGCAAGAGGGTTCTCTCAACTTGAAGGCATAGACTGTAAAGAAACTTTTGCTCCAACAACAAGATATAAAACAATTCAATCATTAGTCTCTCTGGCAACATCGATGGGATGGAACATCCACTAAATGGAGGTCAAGACTACGTTTCTAAATGGCTTAATAGATGAAGAAGTCTACATAGAACAACCTTTGGGATTCGAAATCAAAGATAGGAAGGAATATGTTTGCAGATTAAAAAAAAAAAAAATTATATGGCCTCAAGAAAGCACCAAGGGCATGGTATGCTAGAATGGATGCATACCTACAGAGACTAGGATTCACAAAAAGTTTTGTTGACTCAAACCTCTATATTAAGGTTGTAAACAATGAACCTGTAATTATTCTTCTGTATGTAGATGATCTTCTCTTGACAGGTGTAGAAGGTCGAATTGAAGAATGTAAGAAGCAATTGGTAGCAGAATTTGACATGAAGGATCTTGGGTTGATGCAATACTATCTGGGTCTAGAAGTCTAGCAGGAACCTAATGAAGTCTATTTAGGTCAAGGAAAGTATCTGATCGAGATTCTGACTAAGTTCAACATGATGGACTGTAAAGAGATGACAACTCCGATGATCACAAACTTGAAAAGACTAAGGAGTTTTGAATCAAGCCATGTGGATCCCTCTAGATATAGACAATTGATTGGCTCATTAATGTACATGGTGAGTACTCGACCGGACATACGTTTTGCAGTAAATGTACTCTATCAATTCCAAGTGGAGCCGAAGCATGATCATTGCATAGCAACAAAACATATCCTGAGATATTCTTGGGGAACCATCAACTACTGCCTGAAATATGATAGAAGGAATGATGTTCAATTGATTGGCTATACAGATTCTAACTGGGGAGGCAATGAACAAGATGGAAGAAGCACTACAGGAGGATGTTTTAGTCTGGGATCATCTATGGTCTCATGGATGAGCAGAAAACAAAACATCGTTTCTTTGAGTAGTGTTGAAGCAGAATATGTTGCAGCATGTGAAGTTAGCCGAGAAGCAGTTTGGTTAAGGAAGTTGTTGTATGACTTATTTGAAGGACCAATGAACCCTACAGTGATACGTTGTGATAACACCAGTTGTATTCGTTTGTCTGAGGACCCAGTGTTTCATGGAAAGACAAAGCATATCAACAACAAGTATCACTATATACAAGAGCTAGTGCAAAATGGTGTGGTGCAGCTACAGTATATCTCCATTGATGAGCAAGTAGCTGACATATTGACAAAATCACTTCCAAACAAGAAGCTTGTATACTTAAGGGACAAGCTTGGTTTGGTGGATTTGTCCTCCCGAATTGAGAGGGAGGGATAGACACAACATTCTTGTCTTCACTTGGGAAGAAAGAATGGAGGATTGGGTAACCATTTGGCATTCGATACTCTTTGAGAATGTGGTAGGGCATTCAAGACAAGAGTAGTCGTGGACCGATATTATTTGAGGATTAGCTACCCAAGATAAGAATAGTCCAACGAGAGGTCATACTCTGTGAACACCTAGGTGGGGTATGTACCTTGGAGAGACAATGATGATGGTGTCTACACATCATTGGTCTCGCCAGTATTGTGCTTTGATCTTGTGGAGAGATAGAGTTGCTAGCCAAGGCCTTGCTATATGACAATGCTAGTTATTATGATGCTAGACAGATGGGTTACCAATCTGACTCTTCTTATGAGATCTCTTCATATTGAGAATGACCATGTACCTCTAATGAATACCTCCCTAGTTAAGAGGGAGTGTCAAAAAAATGTGTAACTAGGTTCGATCTTCATTAGTATGAAATGTATTCTTGTATATATAAAATGAAAAAGAAATTATTATTATTATTATTATTGGAGCATGGGTTTCATGCTCAAGTTCTTTTATTTTATAGGTCAAGCACCCATTGAATGCTTCTAGGGTTTGTCCTAGGTATAAGAGTCATTGTCATATATGGAAGACCCTATGGGCACATTGTAAATTGTAAAAGAAAAATTATTTTGTCTTGAAAATGTCAAAATACCTCCAAGATCAAGTCAGCCTACGTAAGTTGTCAAGTTAGCCTACATGAAGAGCCACGTCCACCCTTGAAGGAAGCCTATATATAAGAAGAATCCATCCTCCATTTGGATCATTCATTCGCTCATCTCTTATGCAAAGAAGAAAGTAGCAGAAGGTCAAAGAAGGAAGTGTGAAAAAGAGAAGGACAAGGAAAGTTGTAGTGTTTGGGTCTCTCTACATTCTTCTGGAAGTGCGAAGTTAGGGTTTCTACATTGGTCAAGTCTAAGGTTCAATTTTGGAAGCAAGAAGGCAAGTGAAGGTCTCTTAGGGTTTCCTACTAGCCCTAGACTCAAATCAAGGCAAGCAAGGTCAAGGGAAGAGCAGTTAGAGGGAGATCGAAGTCTCCTAGAGAAGTAGCAGCATTTGCTGGGGAGCAGAATTTCAAATCTTCTGGGAGGTCAAAGATATTTCAGTAGGAAGCCGAGGAAGACTTGATCTTGGAGGGTATTTCTCTGAGTCTATGTCATGGTATTCGTCAATTGAAAGCTGTGGAAGATAAGAAGAGATTTTGCGGGTTTTCCCCTCAAGAGGAGGGGTTTTCACCCTAGCTTGCAGCCTACATATTATGTCATTTTTCTTACTGTTTTGGTAACTGTTTGATATATTGCACATTGGAATAAGAAAGACCAAAGCTAATAAGTGAAAAGAAAACACAAACAGTTATCAAGTTACGAGAATTAACATATACATTTCCCTCTTGAATTCTCAACAAATATAATCATTCAATCCAGATCAACTTCCCTCATAAGGAATGCTTTGTCCTCATGGCATAGTAAATAGCATTTTCTCTGGTTGAGCATGTTTCTGCAGTGCACTGAAGTTTCTCTATTTCTATGGATTTGACTTTATTTGTGCTTTGAGTGTTGGTGAAGTTCCTGTGTATTTACATCTTAACAGTGGAAACCTCAAAACCATATAATTTATAGTGTTGACCTTTCTAATTAAACTCCATGAACTATTCCTCAAGTTTTGCAATATAACTTCCCATCTGCATCAATCATTCCACTCCTAGCACCACATCCATCTCCTCGGGTGACAAATCATGGAGTTCTATTTGTAGTTTCGTTACTTGTGTTTGAATTGTGACTTTATGAAATTTTCCTACTTATTTGACCTTTTGTCCATTAGCAACCATCACAGTGAGGTCCTTGGTGGGGTATACGAAAAGGTTTAGTTGTTTAGCAACAACAATGTCTATTATTAGTACTGCCAAAATCTACGAGTATTGTTACATTTCTATCTTTTATGACTCCTTTAAGCTTCAGGGTCTCAAGTTGTGGTTTCCCTATCATGGTTGCCAGCAGAATTGTAGGTTTGCTTTCTTTTTTTCATGGATATTGCATCCTCACCTTTTTGAGGTGTAATCGAACATATTTTGCAATTGATGGTTGCATTTGGTCTCTTCAAGTAATTACCTTTCTTGGAAGTAATTATTTTTCTGTGGTGTTTCATCATATGGTTTGAATCTATGTCATATGCTATAGTGGTTTCATTATCTAGCTTTTAGATTTCCACTTACTTCCCATCCACTATTTATATTAGTGTAATGATATGTCTTCACATCTATGCCTTGTTGTCTAATTTTTACAACAATTATTTTGTTTCTATTTCCATCTCTCTATCTAATTCACTATTAGATGTGTTTGAATCCTTCTCTGCTTCGCAGCTATATAGTTTCTTATTGTTGCACCTGTGCCACTTAAAAATATTTAGTTCTATTAAGCAAAAAAAAAGTGGTAATGCCATATATACAAAATTGTTACTTGTTGGTCATTTTAACCAAGTAAAAGCATTTAGGGTTTTAGATCCTTATATAGATCAAGTCAGTATAAGTATGGATGTGAGAATACAAGATGCACCTAAGGAGGCATGGTTCAAAAGTTAGCCAAATGTAAGCCGATTGAAAATATTTGGTTCTATTACAATTATAGTTATTAGGGAAGTCCAACAAAAAATAATAGTGTTACTGTCACATGTAGAAAATCATTACTTCTTGGGTATTCAGATTGTTACCGCAAAATATAGCAAGCCTATTGCAAAGCTCCAGTAAGCAACCCATGTCTTATCCATAGGTGAAAAAATTTCTCTTAGATGGTCCTCATCCGGCAGCCACTAGATAGCTCGATGTGCCACTATCTCTGCCGCCTGAGCTAGCCATATGCTCCCTCACCCATCTGTTATGATCGTATGTTTGAAGTTGGGCCTTCCAACCCTGAAAGTATGGCTTTTCATCGTGTAGTTGGGTATTTTGTTTACTTATCATGGACACCCTTTGGGAATGGATTAGTGGGGGGTTCGGCAGAAAGAGTGGGCTTGGTTTGTACTCTTGTTTCTTCTGTCCAATATGATGGCTAACATTGTATCTTAGTCCCGTGGGATCTCCTTTATTGGCTACTAGCTTTAGGGGTGACACTACATGGGAAACCTTGATTTTGGTTGTGTGGTCCCACTTCTCGACACTATACACATCACTCCCCTCCGCTCATTATAACCCCATTCACCATATTTCCCATCCGAGTCTACATTTGTCCATTGGGTCCACAAGGAGTTAGCCTCCCCTTCCCCCTATCCACACTTTGGGGCAGGCCTGGAACAATGCCTCAGAGTTGATGCAGCTAAGAAAAAAGAAGAAAAAGCATGATTTGGCCACTCCCAACAAGAAATGTACCATAAAATTCAAAAGATGGTCGGGACATAAAAATTTAGCATGTGGACAAAAGCCAAGCATGAGCTCTACCTCTACCCTCATGGCCATCACTTTGATTCCTAGGGCCCCTCATATTGGCCCTTTACATCATTAAGGAACCCATGATTGTCCCTACCCCAAGTGGGCGATGAACTGCCCCACCTTAAGGAGGTATTCACTGCTATATCTTACATATCATGCTCTCATCCCATGGAGCCTCAAGTAGTTACAAAAGAAGAATCTATAAAAGGCAAAATGCATATGAAGAAGGGTGTAAAAACAATGGTCGAGGTAACTCATGTACCATGATTGCTCCTCCTACATTCATATAACCAAGTGTGGGATCCTCTTATTTTAGCTACCCTTGCACTATGGCATGTGGCTCGGAGCCATCCCATAATGCCCTGCGCCATTCCATCATTATTTCACATACCACTTTCCATTTGATGAATGTACCATAGACATGTCACCCCCTTAGAGGTTGAAACCACCAAATAGGGACCTTGGTTAACCTTCTTGAACTTGGAGACACTTGTACGTTCTAAAGCCCATTATGGAAGGGCATGCCACTATGAAGTGTCCACTTGGTTCCATGATTTATAAGCTCATTTACTCAATTGCATTAATGTTTGGTTGTACTGGAAGGTGAGGGGATGCATTGGATCTTATACAGGATTGCAGGTGGGTCTTTGTCTACAGTTTGGCCTCCCTATAGGATCCAAGCCCTTCAGAGGGTCATATTGGCATTTGCAAGCTGAAAGTTGAGAGATACAGGTCTCCACCATAGCAGAGAGCATATTGCCACTTCATGGGATACTCCAACTCCACTCATGGCTTGCTAGTGTTCCACCTATTGGACGATGATGATGCACCTGGACAACCTTGCCTAACCAGCTCCACTCCTGCACCACACACTTGGAAACTAATCCAGGGCCTAGATGAGGATGTGTCTTGTCATGGGAGACAATGGGAGGGCTTGCATCGTTCTTCCAACCCTTATAAATGGGACACAGGCTTGTTCGATCCATTTGGAGACCTATGAGAATGTTTTGTGCCCCCATAGCCACTTGGGGACACCACAGGTCATTTTCTTAGATATCAAGGGGCCACCCCCTTTATCACTATGTTTGGAGCTCATTCATTCATCTTGGCACACATTGGACTCCACTAGGCCTCCTCAATGGCCCTTCGACCTATTGCATCTATTATTTTTCCCACTTGGGAGGCTTATTTGGTATTATGGAGCTATCTTGGTGTGCTTTTCACCAAGGAATGTTATTTTTGCACATTATTAGTTGGGGCAATATTAGGCCTTCTTAGGCAAATTGAAGTCCTTAGGTTGGGTATATATTGATGTGATGATCATTTCCTTTGATCACTTGGGTTTTTGACATGTATCTCTTCTTCATAATTCCGCTCGCCTTATTGATGGACGAATTGGAATCTTGATGCATTTTGATGTTTGGAAGAGCTTGTCTTTTATCTTGGAGCTTTGCTTTTTTTGTCTATTGATGATTGGAAGACTTTTGCTATACCTATAAGTGTACTTTTCATGGTATATTTCTCATATTGTCACTTGTAGAATGTATGAAGAAATTTCGCTCATGAAGCTGGTGAAGATGCATCAATGAAATGTGAATTTGTTGATCTTGACTTTGTGCGAGCTCTTTCATATATTTTATGCAAATTATAGTGAATAAATATCCTAGTAACACAGTTGTTGCCTCTAGGACCATGCGAAGTTGCTGGGGAACTCCTTGATTGGGTATAAGCATCTCTAAACATTGAATCACATTGACTCCATTCTCCCAATAGGCTAATAAATGGTCGAGTCCCAGGTGGTCACCAAAATGAACATCTTTCTCACCTCTTTTTCTCTTTCTAAGCCCTAACACTAGTAGGGTTCCTAGGGCATCACACAAAATCCATTGTAGCCATCCACAATTGATGAAATTTGGTCAAGAGCTGCATTGGTTTGTCCTTGAGAGGTCCTCCAATTTTGAAACTATTTCGATGATGGAATCTTGAGTTTTGGCAAGCCCTAGCTTGCAAATCATTCTCCCTAGGTTTCCTTTGGTTAGTGGCTTTATCAAGGATCATTGTATTAAAGTCTCAAGTCAAATCCAATCTCTTGATCCTTCTTCTCCTCCCTCACTTGGTCAATCCCACTTTGTTTGAAGTTTCATCCCAAACCCTTGACCTTGTTTGGGTCCACTAGGGCTTCTTTGTGGTCCCACAACCTTGTCACTCCAATTTCACAAGGATTGCTTGGAAACCCTATTCTTTTAGGATTCTTTGGTCTAGGGCACTTCTTATCAAGAAATACTCCTCAACCCTAGGTCTAGGTCTCCTTCTAGCCCTTCTTGGAGAGCCATTCATCTTGCTTCTAAAGCAAGCCATCCCTATCATTAGAGTCTCTCCTTTAAATAGGCCCTTGGAATCACTATCTTCACACCAATGATATATCTCTCCTAGTGATTTCCCTAATACCAAGGCTCCTCCCTGTTGTTTTTCCACAATCTTGGTGTCTGGGATAGAATCTTAAATCACTGACGCTACCAAACAAAAGATCACAACGAAACTACTTTGCACAGCGGAATATAACAGCAGTAAATCTACCAGTGCACAAATATAAACAACATTTTACAAAATATTGTACAAATATGTACAACAAACTACTTTGTTATATTAATCAAACTGAATAATACAACAGTCTAGGGCTCTCGTACCAAGGATAATGGCCCTCATACATCCACTGATACAAGAATACAAATTGGGGCTTGGTGTCAGTCCATCGACAACTAATCTGCCCTCAACAAGATACTTTGACCATCTGGTTGTCGCATGCTCTCTTAGCTCCTCTCCGTTGTACCTTGTACATGCTCTGTCCTTTAGCTCCCAATCTGCAGCACTGCCTCTATCAACGATCCAAGTCCATCTGACCACTGAATCTTGGCTATCCAATCTACTCACTAGGTGTGCCTTGGTCCATCAAGGACACTTAACACATCAAGACTCTTGTCGAGCTGTTCACAACTCCATTTCTAAACAACTTTCAACCTGCCCACTACTTCTCCTCAGCTAGTCAGGGACTTCAACCCACTATGGTCTTCATGCATTGCTCCAACGAAGACCAACATAGGGCACAGAGGGCTGCCACCTATCACTGCAAGATGTCCATCTACTGCAATGAACACGGGCTAGGACGACCTCCCAACATCTGTTGTAGAATTCCTTCTCCACACAGAAGCTACTCCTCTGGCTGATCAAACCTTGAGCTCAACAACTGCCACTCTAGCAACCATCAAAGTCCATGAAGATGGTGCACACCGGGTTCCACCTTGGCACATTATCCTCCACCAGACCATAAATGCCCAATGCTTGTTCACACTTAGTCCACTCTCCACGAGTGACCAATGCTCTGTGGCATCTGCTCCTAGTTAGGGCATCCAATCATCTAGGAAACCCCTCTTGGCTACCAATAGACTCCTCAACTAGTCCTCTACGAGGACCCATCATGAGAACATCTGCAACATGATGTTGTTGATCTCTTGCCAAGGGATACAAGCAAATTGTTGTAGTCTCCTCCAAAACTCCCACAACAATCCTCCAAGATTTGTGCTCCATATCCAATAAGTGTCTAAAACATCATCGAACAATCATTGTAGAACTTCCACTAGTTAGGGCATCTAACCTCCAAGTCTGCCCCTCATCATATGGCTACTACAGGCCACCAAGATCCATCATCCAAACTGGTCAACACTTGACCCAACACAAGGCAACAAAGGACAAATGACATACCTTTATCTGTTGTTCATGGACTGAAGTCTAGTCACTGGTTAGGGCACTTTTGTAGCCCACAAAATCCCACCATCTGTGACCAAAACTACCACCAAGCATTGTGGCCTTCTCCCTTCTCCAAGTCTGGTAACTCGCTCTCCTAGATCACTATTCCTGCATCCTTTTTTAGGCTTGTTGGCCCTCCAAACAGCCACTACAGGACTAGGGCATAGTCACCAATACCATAGATCTGTCACCTACTTGTCCTATTCATGAAAGAATTCCCATGCCTAAACTAGCCAAAAACAACACATTATCCTGTGGCACCCTTTGTATGAGGCTCTCCTATTCACAGGTTGGTAGGGCTCCTTCCAGCCCTCTGTACAGCCTTATAACCCTCTAAGAAACCGAATTCAACCTTAACCCCCTACGTGTCCCAAATCAGGCGAATCGGACACGATTTAGTGGGACACATGTCCTCCGATCATGTCTAATTCTGTCCTGATCGGGTACGTTGTGTCCCGATTCGAGTACACGTTTCCCCTTGGACGACGTGTCACGCGACCCATAAAGGGCAATTTTGGGCCATTTCACCCTCACTTTTGACTCTCTCTTGTTGTGGGTGTGTTGGAGCGAATAGAAAAGGGTTTGGGAGCATTTTGGAGGCGATTCAAGCAACAAGTAAGTGCATTTTGTTTCTATTATTTTACATTTTTATTATAGCAATTTGCATGTGCATTATTTTTACAAGTTTATGCATTTTTTCTTTATTTCTTTACGACATTCATGGCTCAATCAAGGGCAACAGGGAAGGGACAAAGGAAGGGGAAGAATTTCCCCATTAGAGATACCCGTCCCGTTCCAATTTCATCAAGGTCTACAAGTGTTCCCTCTATTGGAAGTGGGGCTACAACAACAGCTTCAAATGTTGAAAGAAGACAGCAAACTCAAGATAACAAATATCCCTTGTGGAAGTATGTCACAAGAGGGCAAGGCTCAGGCAACAAGTTGAAGGGAGGAGGCAATGTTGCTTGGAAATGAAACTATTGCAACAATCATTTCATGAGCACATATTACCGTGTGAAATCTCATTTGTTGGCTTTACCAGGTTGTGGAATTGCAGCATGTACACAAGTGTCTTTAGCTAAAAGGAAAGAAATGGAAAATGAGGCTAATGTTGGTATGGTAAAGGTGGCAGCAACATCTAAAAAAACCAAGAATGATGATCCCCTACCATGTTTGAGGAAAAGCAGCAACAAATTTCCATTTGAGAGTTTTGGTGGGGGACAAGCAGTGAAAAGAAAGACAATGGCACTTGGTCCAATGGACAAAATTTTTCAAAAAGAGAAACAACAAAAGCTTGATCTCACCATTGCATTCTTTTTCTATCACAACTTCATATCCTTTAATGTTGCACACTGACTTTTATTTATTGAGATGTGTGAGCTCTAACTCGAGGAACTCCATCAAGGTATATGCCTCCTAGGTCAGAGAAGCTTAGAACCACACTGTTGACTAAGGCAAAGAAAGAGGTGGGAAAAATGCTTGAGCCTATTAAATAAGCATGGTCAGCATCTGGGTTTAGTATTTTTTTTGATGGATGGACAAATCCAGCATGCCACCCACTCATCAACTTCATGGTGTCTTCCTTGAATGGTCCAGTTTTCTTGAAATTAGTGGATGCACTTGCACAATACAAGGATGCACAATATCTGGGTGAGTTGTTCATTAAAGTTATTGAAGATGTAGGTGTTGATTCTTGTGTGCAAATCATTACAAATAATGCACCTGTTTGCAAGGCTGTTGGCATGATTGTGGAAGCTAAATATCCACAAGTATTTTGGACACTTTGCATTGTCCATTCCTTGAACTTAGCACTTAAATCTATTGCTTTTGATGTGCTTTGGATTGGAAGTAATAAAGGCCCTCACAATCTACAAGGAGTACACCAATCTATCATTGTTCAAGATTGCAGATACACGGTTTGCATTCATCAGGTTGAAGAAGTTGAGGGAGGTCAAGGCCACTCTTGGGGCCATCGTTATTTCAAAGTTTTGGTCTTTTTGGAGAAAGACAAATCAAGCAGCCACAAAAAGAGTGAAGGACACACTGTTAGATGATGCTTGGTGGGAGAGGGTAGATCTACTTATTAAGATCATGGATCCTATCATTTCTTTGCTACGATTTGCAGATACAGACCAACCCATCCTAGGAGAGGTTTATGAGGAATGGGATTCCATGATTGAGTCGGTGAGGAGCATTATTTTACCGAGTGAGTGCCCCAAGTATGAGACATCATCAAAGGCCTTCTTCACCACCATACAGGGTATTCTTGTCAGCAGATGAGACAAGAATTGCACACCTTTGCATTGTTTAGCTCACTCCTTAAACCCAAAATACTACAGCCATGAGTGGTTGAATGGTGGACCTTCCCGCAGATTCCCTCCTCACATGGATGGTGAAATTTCACAGGGAAGGAAGGATGCATTGAGGTGGATTTTTCAAGATAGAGCATCCCTTGATGAAGTGAGGGATGCCTATGCAGATTTTCCCATTGGAACTGGTCGATTTGCAGGATATGATGTGATTAGAGACGAGGGGGCTAAGAAGCCCTATTCTTGGTGGGAAACTCATGGGGCAACAAGCCCTCCTCTACAGCAATTAGCCATGAGGCTCATCTCTCAGATGACTTCGTCATCTTGTTGCGAGAGGAATTAGAGCACATATGGGAATTTGTATAGTGTCAAGAACATCAAGCTTGAGCAGTCCAGGGCAAAGACAATGGTGTATGTGCACTTTTTTCTACAAATCGAGTCATGCCTGTATCTAACACAAATCATGTGTGTCCCATGTATTATGGATGCTTAAATGGGGCGTGTTTTGTTTCCTAGCTCATGAACCATCATTGTGTACTAAATTTCACACATATAATATAATGAATAATATCAATCTCTCTTTCTCTTGTGGAGAGAAAAACAAATGTTGGCAAAGCTAAGAACCAACATAGATAGATTGGGATGTGAAACAAGTAAGATGGAAAGAATATAAGAAAGAATGGGAAAAGAGGACATGTTAAGTGGGTGGGAATGGAGAGGTAGAAACCTAACTAGAGGAGGGAAAACTACAAAAGAGTGGGTGGAATATGGCATTCCAAGATGAACATGCAGAAGAAACAACAAAGAAAGCCTCGATAATGATGTGAATAAGAGACTAGCCACACAAAGCTACTACATCTGGATAGGAGACTCTTGGTAAGAGAAGGGAAGGTTGAATCCAAATGAATGGTCCAAAGCTTATTTGTATCACACTCTAGATCTTGACTCATTGTTCTATTCCCTCTTATTTTGATGGTATGTTGTATTGAATGTAAGCCTTTCCATTCCATAGGCCAGTTGACCATGTCAACATTTTGATAAATTTCTCTCTATAGGTATTTATTTCTGCATGTGTAAGTGCAACTCTAATCCCTGCATCCATTTTGTTGCGCTCATTTTTACCAAAGACTTGACCCCAATAAGGAATAGGACCAAGGCTAGAGGACCAAAAACTATGAGTATGTAACCCATACTTCCCAAAACACAAGCTATTGTTTCATGCTAAGCATTGAATTGCATCTGCATGAAACTGAAATATTATAAATGCCAAATGTATAGTATCCATATAACTCGAGTCACAACTAAACATAAATTTAACCATACCTTCCATAGCTTCCGTGTAATAACAGAGATTTTCCCTTGCAGTACCCCTTCTTAAATATGCTTTCACATTCTGTCAAGAAGAAAGCATGAAGTTAGTCAGGTAAAATAAGATGAATCAAATAATTACAAAATTTCAATCATAACTAGGTGAAATAACTAATGTAGGTTACTGTTGACTGGAAAATATACTCGTATGGTGAACATATACAACTGGATCTTTCACTTTAGCAAATCCTCTAAAGGTAAAGACTATTGTTATAAAATTATAGAAATAGAGATAAATTGTTCGCAAGATCCTCATAATGCAACATGGACTATAGCTGAGGCTTTTGTTAAGTAGAGCTTATACCAGAAAATGTTCATAACATGGTCAAGGAGATCACTTAACTGGCACTCTGAAATTATAGATTTAAACCAATTATTTACTGCATCACAACACATTGTATGCCAAAGATTGTGTCTGTCCTATTAAATATAAATCAACTGAAAGGAATACAGGCTTGCATCACAACACATTGTATGCCAAAGATTGTGTCTATCCTATTAAATATAAATCAACTGAAAGGAATACAAGCTTTAACAGGAACATTGAATAAATAAAATAATAATAAAAAACAATAGTAATAATCTGTACAATAAACATAGCCATAATTCCCAAATGGGAACAAAGTGGGCATGCCAAACCCAGTCTGTGAGAATTTAATGTACATATCCTGCAAAAGAATGTCAACTCGACAGCATGCTAATGTTCTGAATACATTGTACGAATAGAAGAAAGTTTATATGGAACTTTCATTGTTTCAGTTGAACATTTTCAAGCAAGTGTTTGTATAACAGAAAACTTAATGTATACCTCCGGCAAAAGAATGTCAACTCAACAGCATGCTAATGGTCTCAATACATTGTAAAAATAGAAGAAAATTATGCGGAAGTTTCATTGTTTCAGTTCAACATTTTCAAGCAGGTGTTTGCATAAAAAAAGCACACAATCATTAAGTATATCTAGTAACTACCATAACTTGTAGTTGGCAGAAATGCCTACTTTGACGAATTAGTTCATACTTTTTCCTTCCAGAAACTGCTGGGAAAACTGTTCAGTGTGTTTACGAATACTATTGGTTGCTATTAAATACCAAGCTTCAAAAGGCTGAGAAAAGACCAATGCAATGAAGGAAAACATAAAATTTTAATAAGCCATGGTTTTGTTGTCACCTTTTTGTCGATACTAATTGCTTTGCTACAGTCTTCTTCTGCTTGTTGAAATCTGTCAAATTAAAATAATAAAATATATCAACAAGGTTCTTATACCCTAAACTTAATCACAACTTTACACGCAAAAGAATTATCAAATAACTTCATCCATACCTTCCCAATTCTAAACATGCCGCTGCACGATTGCTGTAGTATGTAGCATTCTTGTCATTTAGCTTGATTGCTTCAGAATAAAAATTGACTGCTTTGTGCCATTGTTTTCCCTTAAATGCAACATTACCCTGCATAGAGCATTTAATTGGCTCCAAAAATTAGAAATACATACACAACTTCAACCTGAACAAAAGTGGCTGTGAAAGTGAATCATTAAAATTTAAAACCAATCATGAATAAAAACCATTAAACTATATGGTCGATATGAAAAAGACCAACTATTCAGTGGAGTAAAGGACTGATGATCCTAGAGTCTTGACCAATATAGCTTCAAAATCAATCCTAATCGAAGAAAACAAATAACAGTACTGAAATACTTTCAGCAGTAATAACATAACATAGAATCCTTAATGCATGCAATGACAGGCATCTCTGCCCAATATATTGGCATCAAAGAATAGCCTCTTGCTATACAAATACATTAACGTGTAAATCAAAACAAAGTTGACTTAATCATAAACCTAAGTCACAAGATTATCCGCATTTGACTCAAAATATCAGTGTTCACAAAAACACGAACTGTAGTTATTCAAATGCTGCACTTTCAGAAAGGAGAATGATGGAGGTTACTGCCGTCCTTCGAGTGGTTTTATTACTATCATTTAGGGTTCCTATTGAAGGAATCCAAAACTATGATTTAGGTTTCTAATATTTGGTTTGGGTTTTACTTTATTTAATGTTTGACATAAGTTTAATTTATTTTAATTAATTTAATATTTAGTTTAGAATTTCGGCTTCATGTTATTTTAGTCAATAATTGGTTCACCCAAGATCATGTTTAATAGTTAGTTAAGGATTTCTGTTTCATCTCATTTTATTCAATACTTGGTTCCCTCAAGATCATGTTAAGTGTACATTTGGGTTCATGTCAGCTACGGGAAAGAAAAGTTATATCTAGATTCTATATGCATTTTTACTTTAATGCCGAATCCCATCAAACTTGCCAAACGTTCATGATTTATTAGCAATGTTTTGCTCCCTGAATCTGATACATACTTGAACCTGCCAACTTTTGCTAAAACCACAGAACCTTACACACTTTCAGATGGTTAATCATTAATACTAGACAGTTAATTCAAGGCACACCCTGCTAGAAAAATCTGAAAACAAACAATTGTACTACGATATTTATTTGTCCAGCAAAACTTATCATGCCATAATTGCACATGGTTGCAAATGCTAAGAGTTATTTAGTTAATAACAGTCATCTAAATTATAAAATTAATCTTAATAAAGTTACTTTTTGACTCCATCTAAATCATTCCTTAGTGTTGTATTAATGACTTAAATTATACTTAGGCCATTCTAAAGTTCATGCATCAAGGGGTTTATGCACTTGGGGGTTTTGTCATTCCATATACTAAAATGTCTATGAATTGAATTATCAAAACCAATCATGAATAAAAAAACCATAAATCTATATGGCCCATATGGGAACACCCAACTATTATGTGTATCCTTCAATAGAGTAAAGACCTAATGATCCTTGAGTCCTGACCAATAATAACTTCAAAATCAATCATAGACGAAGAATGCAAATAATTGTACTAAATTACGCTCAGAACAGTAATAAGATAATAGTATAATGTTATGCAACCAGCTCACAAAATAGAAGAAGAGATAGATCAACGACTTGAAAACTAGCGTCTTCGAGGGGGGCAACCTCTTTTACATTACACAAATGAACAATTCTTGGATGATACAAATGACAAAACCTCATTTCTATATATGGGAGTCTAAAGGGTCACAATATAATCAGAGCCGACATAACAATAATAATGTAAGGGCACAACAATAACAATAGTGGGCTTCTATGGGGCACAATAATAACAATATGGGGACTACAATAGTGGGCTTATATGGGGCACAATAATAACAATATGAGGACTACATGGGCACAACAATAACAATAAGGAGGCTACAGTGACAATAACAATGAGGGAATACACTAGTATTATATGGACCTAACATATAATACAGAATCCTTCGCTAAAAAGGGTAAGCTCTCTTCATCTCATAATCTAAAATGTATTTCATGCTTCCAAGTTCTTTTCTATTCTTAGTTTTCTTTTGTTTGGTTTCTTTTTGTATTGTATTAGAGCCACGTTGAGGGGAGGTCGAAGCGGCTAAAGAGAAAGGGATTGTGTAGATCAGTGATGTATGAGGTATCACTATTCAATATACACCAAAAAACCAAACGGCATTCAGGGGAGAAAACCTAAGTATATGTTGTTTGAGGTACTTCAAACTGAGTTTGATTTTTTAAAAGAGAGAGATATTAGGGTCATTTTTTTCGGTTCTAAAAGACAGAATAGGTTATTTTTGCCCCATTTCACGCTAAGTTGCCTTCTCTAAAATTAGGAAAATAAAATGTCTTCCAAAAATTTAGAAACAAAAGACACAACAAAATCGATTATTTTTTCAAAAAAAGGTAAATCAGTTTTTTGCAGTATCATGCATATACACCATCTACCTCAATGGCAGTATGGCCATATGGAAACCATCAAAATAAAGGATTAACTTCTACTTGTGATATTTGATGAATTCAATATAATATGTTAAACAAGTAGACTATACATAAAAGTTTACATATTAGGCAACACTGAAGACAAAAGAGAAAAGTTAGGGATGGAGATCAAACGATACAGTCCTGGAGATACTATATGAAATTCAAATAGTTATGCATATGGTTGAACTGTATTATGACATATTTGGAAACTCCTCGCCAAAACACTGAAAATCAGATCTCTGATTTTCTCCTTCACTCACGTGACTTTTGAAATGAATGTTCTCTGTGTGTCTTGTCCTTTGCCCTCTTTGTCTTTTATAACTTTGCCATGAGCCAAAAACCTAATCTTCAACGGTTAAGATCTAACTGTGAGATCAATGGCTCTCTTTTAATTAAATCATTAAGTGATCCACTTTAGTCACTTCATTAATTAGAAGTCAAATTAATAAATAAAAAATGTTCACTTTATTAATTAATTAATTAAGTGATCTTTTGGAAAAAAGCATAGGATACATTTGATGACAATTTCCATAAGTAGACAACCTCATGGAAATACCTATCTGAGTTACAAACACTAACACTCCCTCTTAGGGAGGAAGTTATTCTCCACCACTCTAGGGCTTGGTGAAAATGTTAGCAATTGTTGCTCTGTAGGAATATATCAGAGCTTGACTACTCTTTTCATCGCCCTATCTCTGATGAAGTGGTATTTGATCTCAATGCGTTTTGACCTGTAGTGACACACTAGATTCTCCAAGAGTTTGATACAATTGTTGATTTGGGATAGCATCGAATGTGCGCTAGCCACGAAAACTGGTGGAGTGGCTAAAGCACATGAGATCTCCAATACCCAGAAATGGTTTGGGCAGATTCTAAATAGATATTAAAATAATTAATATTTTTAATAGTGTTCCTAAGTCTAAACTTAGGAAAATAAAAAATTAATGTGAATTAATATAAAATTGTGTTAGAAGGATCCAAAAGTCATAGATCAAGCCAGAATTAATCTTAGTCGTTGATTATGGACTTAATCTAGGTCGTTGAATTGCCAACGAAAAAAGTATAAAAGGAGGCTTGAGGGTCACTTGGAGAATACACCAAGTTGATCAAGATTTCGATTTTCTGGGGCAGGGTTTGTTGTTGATTTGTGGTAGCATCGGATGTACTCTAGCCACAAAATTTGGTGGAGAGGTTGGGGCACATTAAATCTCCAATACCCAGAAAGGGTTTGGGCAGATTCTAAACAGTTCAAGAGATATTAAAATAATTAATATTTTTGATGGAGTCCCTAAGTCTAAACTTAGGGAAATTAAAATATTAATGTGGATTAATATAAAATTGTGTTAGAATGGTCCAAAAGACATGGATCTTAGCCATTGATTAGGGACTTAATCTCGATCGTTGATATGTCATCGAGAAAAGTATAAGAGGGGGCTTGAGGGTCACTTGGAGAGCACACCAGATGATCAGTGATTCTATTCTCTAGAGCGGGGTTTGCTAAGAGAGATAGAATCAGTGATCAGAGTTGCAGCTGAGGGGCATTGAGTACAGATAGACAGAGAGGCAGAGATAGTGCCGGGAGAGCAGCGCAGAAGCCAAAGAGAGTGGGGTAGTAACAGTGAGGGCTCAGGCAAGGCCACACAGACGCAGCCAGGAGCTGCGCAGTGCTTCAGAGAGGCCAGCGTTGTTGACGCAGAGGGCCAGAAGGCTGACGCAAGGCCTCCTAAGGCTGACGCAGACCCATTCAAGGTGACGCAGCGCTTGGCAGAGAGGGGGTGACGCAGTCTAGAAAGGAAGAAGCTGGGTTTCTAAGGCAAATTGGAGCTGAGGAGCTGCTGAAAGGTTTTTCCGGGTTTTAGTCGGGACATTTGTCTCAGACTAAGAGGTACTACTGCCAAGGAAATTCTCTGTTGGGTAAACCGGATTTGGCACCCAGATTGTACTTTAAATTGCTTAATAAGAAAACCCTCAGATAGCTGCATCTGTTTCCCCGCATTGGGTTTTTCTGGGGACATTGGTCCAAAAATAACGATGTCATTTGGTTTGATTGTTTTTGTCTCCTTCAGTTGATGATCTGTAATATGTTGAGCATGCACTAGTGTTTATTTTTCGTATTTACATTGTAAATAACTTGTTAAGTAACGGAACAAGTAGGTAGGAATAAATCAGTAAAGTGCATGGAGGGTTTCTAACTAGTAGACTTAGAAACTTCAACATGGTATCAGCGCGTGGTTGCAGATCACGGGAGAACTAAGGACATCAGCTGAGCGGAGCAATAGCAGCAGAAAACAGTTGTCCCAAGTGACATAGTTGTTTCTAACAGAGCAACAACAAGGGAAGGGTGACGCATTGTCTGCGTCATCAAGGGTGAGCCAAGAAGAGGCAGCGCAGAGGCTAAAGGAGGCAAAGGGAGACTCACGTAGAGCCATGCAAAAGCTAGGTGTTATGTAAAAAATTAATTAGTTTTAGGTTTATTATCTAATTTAACCTAAAACTAACTAATTTTTTACATAACATTGCCTTCCTCTCGAAAGAATGCTTTGTACTCAAAGCATACGTAATGACGGATGTTGTTGACAAAATGCTTCATTCTCCCAAGAAGCGTCTTCTTCGGGTAAGTCCTTCCACTTGATTAGATATTCCAAGATGATCAAAGTCCCACACTTTAAAAGGTCTTGGATTAATCTCTCAATTTCCATTTTTTGGTGATGTGGATATCGGTATGGCTTGATGTTGATGGGGTCTGACCCTGCCTTGACTTCTATTGTATGCTCAATTTCCCTATTAGGCGGCATCTTCATAGGTCTTGAAATACTTTTTCATGCTTCCGAATTAGATCTTGTGTCTCTGGTGACTCTTCACTGGTCATATTTGCAGATAGCATTTCTAATTGGTGACATTGTACTACATAAGCGGGTGCTCCTTTTCGAATCATCTTCATCATCTGGGATGATGATACAATTTGATTCTTTGGTGCTTGGAATCCATGTAATTTGTACTTCTGACCTCCCCATTTGAATTTTATAAATTGTACTTGATGGTTGGCGGCATAAGTACCTAAAGTTCGTAGCCATTGGATACTACATCTACTCCTCCTAACGATACCGTGAAGAACGAAGACTCTAAATTAAAGTCTTGAATTTGCAATTTGACCTTATGGCATTTCCCCACCTTTTCAATCTTCTTACCGTTAGCTACCATCATTTTCATGTTTGGTAAGGGAAATGAAAAAATATTGAGTCTCTTTGCCACGTTTGCATCTAAAAAATTGTGTGTGCTACCAGAGTCGATGAGAACCACTACGTTGTTATTCTTTATGTTTCCTTTTAACTTTAGGGTCTGAGGTTGTGATATACCCGTCATAGCTAATAATGACACTTGCGGAATACTTTCGTCATCTAATTCTAGTGAGAATTCTAGGGCATCTTCTGTTTCTTCTATGTCAGAATCTTCACTGTTTGAATCATTGGTTGCTTCACAATTATATAGGTTCTTTGGTTCTTTTCCTTTAGCACATCTATGTTTGGGGTCCCACTTCTCACCACAGCATTTGCATTTACCCTCTTTTATCCTTTGTGTTTCCACATTAGATTTTTCATCTTCACGACGATGTGGTGGAACATATCTTGTATTGTTTGAGTCCACATACTAGGGTACTCTTCGTCTTGAATATGTTTTTTCCAATTTTGACCAAAATATTTGTTCGAATTTCTTTTCGGTTGTTTTTGCTTTTCGTCTTGCTACTTCTATTGATGTAATGTCATGCATCTCAAGTTCTACTTGTAAATGGGTTTTGAGTCCCGAGACGTATGATTGAATTAGACGAGATTCTGATAACCCAAGTACTCATGTTACTAAGGTCTCCCATTCTTGAGTGTATTCGTTCACACTCCCTTTTTGTCGTAATTTGAGGAGTTATGAAAAGAACTCTTCTTCCTTTACACCTTGGAATCTTTTAAAGAATGCATCTTTAAACTTTCTCCAACTAATGACATGTGTTGTCTTTTTCCACCACATATACCAATTATATGCTTCCCCTTCCATTTTCATGGATGCGTGTCTGAGCTTTTCGTCATCATCATTGATGTCATATATCTCAAAGTATTCTTCTGCTTTATTTATCCATGCAACATTGTTTCTTTCGTTTCCATTGAATTTAGGCATCTTGACTTTTGGCCTTCGCTGGTATGTCGCTAATGGTTGAGCGAAAAAGGGGTGTTAATTGGTAAAGGTATCCCATAGTTGCTTGTTTGTAAGAGTCGCGTTACTTATTTCTTGGTGGGATGTCGCTGATTTTTTTGGGGATTCAGCTTTTTCATGAGAGTCTGTTGATTTCGTTGAATCTGATGAGTTGTGCTCTTGATTTTCTTCATCTTCTTGTAGTAGTTGTGCAGTTGTATAATTCATCTTTTTACATAGAAGTTTTAGAAATGTTAAGGTCTCTTTGAGATCTACTTCTGTTTGGACACGGTGATTTTCCATCTTTATTTCTATTTGATTTGTCGTATCCTAAAGATTTTTGATATTGTCAACCTGCCCCTTAAGCTTGATCTGGAAATCATCTAATCTTTTATTGACCTCGTCGTGGTTGTTATTTATCTTATGCTCCACGTCAACCAATTTTTTTTCGAAATCAACCATTGTCATTGTCGACATTGAGCGAGTTTGTGGGGGTGTGTATTTATCTGCCAGCTAAATTTTTTTTTAACTTATTTTATCTCCCTTTTTTTTATATATATATTTCCAATATTCTCCCTTAATGTGGATTGTTAAAAACTTGAATACCCTTTTATTAAGAAAAAATACTCCTTTATATTGTTGCCCTGTATATATGTATGTAATTCTTTATATTAAGACCCCTTTTCAAAATAACTTTATTATCTTAAAATAATAATAGTTTCACTTCTTTTTTTTAAATAATAAATTGGTCCCTTTTTTATACTTAATTACTTCCTTGATAAATTTTTAATGTCACCCCACTTAATAAATATAAAGGTCACGTCTTTTCATATGACACGGTCACGATGTTAAAATACCATGGGCTATTACCATGGGTTGTTTTTAAAACCTCCGTTAAATGTTCTCCACGTAAAAAGTAAAACGTATTCCTTTTGTTTTTTGTTTTTCGTTTTTGTTTTTTTGTTTTTTTGTTTTTTTAACTTTTTAAAATACCATGGGCTATTACCATGGGTTGCTTTTAAAACCTCTGTTAAAAATGTTCTCCACGTAAAAAATAAAACGTATTCCTTTTGTTTTTTGTTTTTCGTTTCTGTTTTTTTTGTTTTTTTAACTTTTTAAAATACCATGGGCAATTACCATGGGTTGTTTTTAAAACCACAGTCTTGTCCACATAAAAAGTCTTAAATATACTTGAAATATACTTGGTATGAGATTTGGTATCCGTTTTGTTTTTTCTTTTACCTTTTTTTCTTCTTCCTTTTTTTTATTTTATTTACTTATATTTTTTTTTGGCTAATTTTTTTTTTATATGGCCAAAGGCCTAGAAAAATAGAGAAAAGGAGAAACTCCCAAATATTGAGCAAAATGCTTCAACTATACGGCAACAAGGTTGACGAATTTCGATAGTCAAAGGCCTGGTGATCAACCAAACGTGGCTCTGATACCAAATGAAGGGATAACTTCTAGATACACAGAGAAATATATATATATATATATATATATATATATATAAAATTGACAGATAATGATTGTTTACATTGGGGTTCCTGGCTTATATATCGCCATGGGCACCCTTTGAGGAAAGGGTGTGATCTTATGATCGTGCCCTTTCGTCTAATTTAACCTAAAATCAAACAATAAACCTGAAATTAACTAATTTTTTACATAACATATAACTTTATTAATAATATATAAAACTTATAATATATAACTTAATTATAGTAGATATCTTATGTAACCTAATTAACAACGTATATGATGAGAAGGTAGAAAGGAAAAGAGATGTGAACCCACACTGACCAAGACAAGAACCTTGGATGTTGCAACCCTTGCATTGCCATCACGCCCATATCCCTGGGTTTCTTTCCCTACAACTCGGTTTCCTGTGCAAGTAACAGTATTTGTGGACATCGAATATTATGGATCCGGTAACATAGGTCCCAACATTCTTGAGAATCTGTTTGTTACTCTTTTTCTTTTGTTTTTTTGTGAACATTATCAATTTCGATGGTTGGAAATTCCACATTGTGATCTTAATCACATTTATGGAGATTGTTGTTGGTTCCTTGGAGTTTTTGGACTAGCTTGGGGGTTCATCTTCATGGATCCCCTTCTCATCACGGACTTGGATCATTTGATGAAGATCTTTGGTTTTAGGGAGTTTCGCTTCTCTTTGGGAGTTTATACTTGTTGCTCAGGTCTTCTCACATGTCCTTTCCTTCTTGATCAACCCTTTGTGGCACTTTTGATGGTTGTGCAACATACTATTTTGTTATGGTGGGTTGGTATATATGCTTATCTTGGATATGGATGATGGTTCCAATTCCCAAGGGGTTGGATGATGATATTAGGAGGTGTAGATGTTGATTTTTCCAAGTGACTTGGTGCGTTGATGTGTGATGTTGGTGTCATCAGGATGGGTTGTTCTACATAGTACTCGTGTGTTGGATGTATGATTGCGACCAATGTTGCACGAAGCGGGGACGTTTTTGCGTCATTTCCCAAAAATCAAAGAAGCAAAGTGTCTACTGTATATATATATATATATATATATATATATATATATATATATATATATATATATTCTTTGCATTTATATAAAAAAAAACATCCCAAATACCAAATTAGTTGTAGAAGACATGAAAAATGCATATCTTTACATAAATCAAGATAATATGGCATCCATGATTCCATTGTACATCAATGATTAATTATTCTAGCATCAACCATCTAGATTCTAGCAATTACAAACATACATCAAATTTTTAAGCATATTATTAAACATAAAACATTTAAAAGATAAATTATAAAATCATCAAACATTCAAGTAACTTATCTAGCAAGTGAGCAATTGTCAACATTAGTCATGTCCAAAATTCAAATAATAATGTTGACAAAATAGGCCACTTGGCCACCACCAAGACTCAAGTACACATTGAAGTAGGAAGAGTAAGACAAAAAAGTTCAAATTAACAAGAAGCCTACAATTCTAATCTATGACAAAAGTAGTAAATTGTGCAACACTGATTGGGACACACTTGATGTCTGTTTGGGTTAGCTTTTTGTTATGCCCCATTCTCTTAAGATGTTGCTATGGTGGGATGATTCATGTTTCCTTTTGGGATTTTCCTAGATGATTTAACTTTATGATGTAATATTTGCTAGAGATTACCTGGGGGGGGGATGGGGTTAATGATGTTAGTAGCCTCATTGGCACACATGTTCATGATTGATTTAATCAATTGGTGAGTAATTGGAGGGGGTGTAGGGTTTTATATTAGCATTAAACTTTGTGCAAAGATGTTGAAGTTGATTTAATTGTTAATGGTTAAATTATTCTAATTTTTCCATATTAAGGTTAATATCTTGGGCACCCTATTTTGTTAGCCTCCTTTTTACAGTTGGAGTGGTTGGTTGCAGTTTGTTGAGACTCTCTAGTGGTCTTCTTGGGGATTGTTTTCAAGGCATGCAAAATCTTATTTGTTTCTTAGAGAGGTTGGCACACTTCCTTAGGGTGTACTCTCTTGGGTTGGTTGGACTCCTCTATGACATGGCACATGGGGGAGTATTTTATTGATGAGTTCTAACCACCTTGGCAAATCTTCTAGGTGCACTTCATTAGAGAGTATTTTAGTATTTATGGGTGGTTGAGGTAGTTACATGGATACTCTTCTAAGGGACATCTCTACTAGGTTCTCTTTCATCGTTATTTGCATAAATATTGCAGCCACACTTGTCATCATTTGACCTTCCTTGGGGAACATCTTCATCTCTTTAACTTGGTATATATATTATTTTATTGGAGGTGGTTATGGAGGAGTTTCATGGAGGGGCATGCGACATACTTGTGGAGACAATTCTTGTTATTCTTGGAGATATATATTATTATTTCATGTAATTTCGGCATGGTCAAAACCCCGATTCACCATTATCTCCTAAGATTTGTTTTATGGAGATGGTTCACTTGCTATTTTGGGGTTTTGACTGATTCATTTCATGTGGGGCGCTCCATCTAGTTTGAGTATTGCACATTTATCCATGGAGTTGGTTGCCTCCGGATTCACAAATGTGGATTTGTTGCATACATCTTGTGGACCTCTCACTATTTTTGGAGGTGGTTGATATGGAGAATTCTCCTAGGAGGATTATTATGCTGTTTATGCTCTATTCATCTTGGAAGTTGTAGTTAGTGAGTTTGTTAAAACTGGCAACTAGAGCCAAACTCCACATGGGTCATCTTATTTATGACAAATGATATCTTTCTTGGATTCCTCTCTCCGACAGGTGTAGGATTGATCTAGAGATCATCCGATTCTGACATGTATAACAGCTCCCTCTGCCACTACTGCACTTGTACAACAACTCCCTTTGCATCTGTGCTACTGCTGGTCCTTTCTCCCAACACTGCATCCACACTATAACTCCTCTCATCATGCTGCATCGTGCTACCCACCGCTGCACAGCAACTCAGTTACTGAGAAGTAACTGATCTCCCAACTTTGACCTCTCTGTTGGGCTAGATACCCTCCTGAAGTTGAAGCTCCCTCTGCCGCTAACAAGTGCTCCCTCTTTGACCTCTACGCTATTGCAACAACTCCTTGCATCTCGCACCTTTGCACACCTCGTTGTGCCATCCTGCACTGGTGCAACACTCCCGTGCCTCTCGCACTGCTGCAACCTACTAGCCTCACGTTGTCTCGGGGCTCCTGCACTGTAGCTCTCTCTGCCGCCTCATCCGCATCCATCTCTACCCACATCAGCCAGTCCCGCTACTCCTCTTTGGGGCTCCCGTATCAAGGTCTAAAACAAGACGCTGGGTACCTCAAGGATCCTGCCCCTCATCGCCTGTAGTCTGCCTGACTATAGCTCGATGTCTCCCCACTTCCGCTCAAGTGGTGTGTGTGCACTCATGGCATAGTCATCGTCTATCAACACTTCCTTCTCTGACCTTGCTGGCGCTGCCTTAGTCTCGGAAGACTCTCCCTTACTCTTCTTCCTTGGACACTGGGTCACATAATGACCTAGCTCCCCACAGTGGAAGCACTTGATCTTGGAGAGATCCTTCTTCTTCCGCTTTTCTTGCTTTCCCTTAGATGCTAGGGCAACATCCTCCTCCTCCTGCTTGAATTTGATCCCCTTGTCGTTGCTTCCTACCTTTGACTATTGTCTACTCTCTTCTTGGCGAAGAGTTGCCCACATCTCATCCTAAGGTGGAAGTGTCCCTCTACCCAGTATACTCTAGACAAATACCTCTCAGTCTTCTGAGACAACATTCAGGGTTGTCCTCACCATCAATTCTTGATGCGGTGTGGCTTCTACAACAGTCAATTGATCTCGGATCTCATTCAACCCTTTGAGGAAGGTGTCAATCGGTTCTCCCTTCTTCATCTGATATGACCTCAACTGATTTTCTAGTAACATTCTTCTCTGCAGAGAAGTATGCTGGTACAATTTCTTTAGGGCCTCCCACATCTCATTTGTCGTTTCCTTCTCGGCAATGTGTGGTACTACATGGTCCTTGACCCCGTCAAGGATGATGCCCTTGGCCCTCGCCATTGCCTCCTCGTACTTGTCATTCTTAGCTGGGCCGTCTGGGATAGCTATCGTCTTCAAGGTGAAGTGCTTGACACTATTTCTGTCAAGTACGGATAAGATTTTGGCCTTCCAGACTGCAAAGTTTGATGCTCTGTCCAACCTGTCCTTGTCTCTTACTCCGTGTAGTGCCATGATGCTCCTCTACTTCCCTCCTGGAAGTTCTCGATGTGACTCCCTCTGAGTCTCGATTTCCCTCCTGGAAAACCTTTTGCCGATGTCGAGATGCCCCCTACTCTGATCGTTTGTGCAACCGCACCACTGATCCGGATTTCTCAGCTAGAAACCCTTAGTAGCAACTCCCTCCTCTTGGCCTTGCCCTGTCAGGTACTGCTCTGACTACAGTACCTCACCAACTCCACTCTGCAACGTTCCCAAAACCTTCTAAACCCCAACAACTTGAAGGTGAGAGCTCCTAGGCTCTGCGCAATCCTGGCACCAACAACCCAGCATCCTCAGCGAACTGCGTCAGCCTTCCTAGTGAAGTGAAAACTTTTTGATAAACAAAAATATATATATATATATATAAATATTTATTAATAATTCTTTAAAAGATTTCAAGGTGTAAAGGAAGAAGAATTCTTTTCAAAACTCATCAAATTACGACAAAAAGGAACTGTGGACGAATACACTCAAGAATGGGAGACCTTAGTAACAAGAGTACCTGGGTTATCAGAATCTCATCTAATTCAATCATACATCTCGGGACTCAAAACCCATTTACAAGTAGAACTTGAGATGCATGACATTACATCAATAGAAGTAGCAAGATGAAAAGCAAAAATAGCCGAAAAGAAATTCGAACAAATATTTTGGTCAAAATCGGAAAAAAACATATTCAAGACGAAGAGTACCCCAGTATGTGGACTCAAACAATACAAGATATGTTCCACCACATCGTCGTGAAGATGAAAAATCTAATGTGGAAATGCAAAGGATAAAAGAGGGTAAATGCAAATGTTGTGGTGAGAAGTGGGACCCCAAACATAGATGTGCTAAAGGAAAAGAACCAAAGAACCTATATAATTGTGAAACAACCAATGATGCAAACAGTGAAGATTCTGACATAGAAGAAACAGAAGATGTCCCAGAATTCTCACCAGAATTAAATGACGGAAGTATTCCGCAAGTGTCATTATCAGCTATGACGGGTATATCACAACCTCAGACCTTAAAGTTAAAAGGAAACATAAAGAAGAACAACGTAGTGGTTCTCATCGACTCTAGTAGCACACACAATTTTTTAGATGCAAACATGGCAAAGAGATTCAATATTTTTTCATTTCCCTTACCAAACATGAAAGTGATGGTAGCTAACGGTAAGAAGATTGAAAAGGTGGGGAAATGCCATAAGGTCAAATTGCAGATTCAAGACTTTAATTTAGAGTCTCCGTTCTTCATGGTACCGTTAGGAGGAGTAGATGTAGTCTTAGGTATCCAATCACTACGAACTTTAGGTACTTATGCCACCAACCATCAAGTACAATTTATAAAATTCAAATGGGGAGGTCAGAAGTACAAATTACATGGATTCCAAGCACCAGAGAATCAAATTGTATCATCATCTCAGATGATGAAGATGATTCGAAAAGGAGCACCCGCTTATGTAGTACAATGTCACCAATTAGAAATGTTATCCACAAATATGACCAGTGAAGAGTCACTAGAGACACAAGATCTAATTCAGAAGCATGAAAAAATATTTCAAGACCTACCTATGAAGATGCCGCCTAATAGGGAAATTGAGCATACAATAGAAGTCAAGGCAGGGTCAGACCCCGTCAACATCAAGCCATACCGATATCCACATCACCAAAAAACGGAAATTGAGAGATTAATCCAAGACCTTTTAAAGTGTGGGACCTTGATCATCTTGGAATATCTGATCAAGTGGAAGGACTTACCCAAAGAAGACACTTCTTGGGAGAATGAAGCATTTTGTCAACAACATCCGTCATTACGTATGCTTTGAGGACAAAGCATTCTTTCGAGAGGAAGGCAATGTTATGTAAAAAATTAGTTAGTTTTAGGTTTATTATTTAATTTTAGGTTAAATTAGACAAAAGGGCACAATCATAAGATCATGCCCTTTCCCCAAAGGGTGCCCATGGCGATATATAAGCCAGGAACCCCAATGTAAACAATCATCATCTGTCAATTAATTATTAATAAATAAATAAACATATATATATATATATATATATATATATATATATATATATATATATTTCTCTGTGTATCTAGAAGTTATCGCTTCATTATATTAGTTTTATGCAAATTTTACCTTTATAAAATTATAAAGATATTTATATTGTTTGTACTTGTTTCCCTGTCATATCCAAAGCCCGGCTTTTCAAAAAACTAGTGGATCCATATCCGGATCCAAATCCTGGTAGCTTAGGTCAAGACCGCTAGAGAAATCACCATTTGCACTTGCAATCAACATTAGCAATAATTTGAAATCTTCTTGACTTGGGAGATTAAAAGATTAGCCCTACAAATGACATTGCACATTGACAGTAGTCATAATTCCACTGCTTTGTTTGGCACAGCCTTTGTAACTACTCCTTTGTATTAAAAGGGGCCTATATCTGAAAGTTAGTAATTTCAGGAACGTTTAAGATTAGAGGGAAAAGGGAGTCGAGGAAATACTTTCAACCGCCACAAATATCAAATAAAAGAGCAGATTGAAATTCGAGATAGACTCTAGAGTCCATCTCTCTGATAATTTCAAGGAAAAACACACGTAAGTAGAATAGCCTCTCTAGGAAACTTTCAACCCTAATAGTGTTTTCCTTCACAACAAAATGTGCCAGAAAACACAACTTCAACTTTCTTTACTCGTGTCAACCCTAATACTGTTTTCCTTCATAACAAAATGTGCCAGAAAACACAACTTCAACTTTCTTTACTCATGTCACCAAAGATTATACATATGTAAGGCATTCATTGAGAAGAATCTGCATGAATTAAGTAAACCTGTTTCGACTGTCACAGTTAAATCTCCTTGAATGCAAAGCAAATGAATTAAACAATCAATCTGCCAATAATCTGAAATACAGAAAGAAAGAAAAAAGAAACATCAATCCTATAAATGCTATAATATGAAAAGAATTCTAGCATAATTGAATGAAGCCTAATGTCAGCTATGCAGTGATGCCGTTGCATACATAGCCCTAAAGTAACTACGATTTTCTGTTTGTTTCATTCTAGCATACTGCTAATCTTCATACACTATCTTTGCTCTGTACTGAAAATGGTAGTTGGGCTACCTTTTCTTTAGAAATATCTGCAGCTTTTATTTGGTTACCAACCGTAGGTAAGGACTGTGAGCTTGAAGCAATCTCAGCTTGCTTTTGAAAAGAAGGATACAGATCCGATAGAGTATCAAGTAAAAACCTATCTGCTCCATACCTCGCCACCAATGACACTGAAACAGGACATCCATCATACTTTCCTAGAGGTACAGTGACCTGCAAACATATCCGGATTTAAAACATGAGCAAACTTGTTATGGAAATGATTAAGTTGATGGTATTAGCATATTGAACAGGAGGGATTGTCTCACTCCTAGACCACATTAATTAAATTTCTCAAGTCCAATGGTAGAGCCCTTACTAAATAGCCACACAAATATAGTTATTTTTCTGGAATTAAACTAAAATGTCCTAAAAATTTGGCATCTAAACATGTTTTGGATGTGTCTATTCATTTTATATTAGAAAGTTAATACCTCACAGCATCCAGACATGCCAGAAACACTCGACAGTGAAAAAGCACTAGAAAGGAAGTCCTCCAATTGTCTCCCCTTTGACCTGAGTTTAGGAGGAGGTGGGGCTGTAGGAATGACCAAAATTCCATCATCCTGCAAGAAGAGTATACAACATCAGCTGCAGATAGAAGAAAACTGCCATGTAATGTTGGTGTTTTTAAAAGAACTATGTACAAAAGAGAATTATAGCATCATTGAAAGAAGTTATATATCTGGTCTCAGAGACAGCCAAAGTAGATTTTATCAGCATATATGTTGATAGAGTTTATAAATGTCAATCTGAAGAATGCATTTACTAACAATGCATAAATTCATATCTCAAATTCAACTACAGCAGATATTTCACTGAATATTCCCTAAAGACGAATTCAACATAAACTACAATGGAGGAAAAACCACAACATGAACAAAAAACAAAATATACGTCCCTGATGAATTTCATATAGACTATCGAGTCATTAGAAAAATTCATGTAGAAAGGAGCGACGTGATATTTCGCATCTTTTGATGATTTAGTGGACTTATCTTCAGTTCAGTGTACTTCAATTTGCTAGAATTCTGAAAACTGCAAAGTCTGATGAATTTTGGATGGGATGTGAAATCTTATTTTCATCATAAGAGGTCTGATGAGGTTGAAACCTCTCTCAAACATCCTAAAACAATTTTTGATAATAAAGTTAAATTAAATTAAACCAAAAATAAAAAGTATTCCAAGTTGACTTTACTCCACCTGTCAGCAGGGGTACATATACAAGTAAAAATCATATAAAAATCATGTGAGGCCCTGTATTAGGCATCATAGACCTGTGTCTTTAAGTCTGTATTCATGTGTTTGGTTGGAAAATGTCCTATTCCTTGAAGTTACACTTAAGGTCACTTTCGTCCCTAAGCACAGCTTGGAGGGCTTTAGGTGAACTCTCTTATTGTTAAAATTGGCAACTAGGGCCAAACTCCATGTGGGTCATCTTATTTATGGCAGCTGATATTTTTCTTGGATCCCTCTCATCGAGAGGTGTAGGATTGATCTAAAGATCATCCGATTCCGATAAGTATTCATGGAGTTATGAATTTATTTGCGTTATAAGACAATTCGTCAAGGTCGGCCAGCAACAAAATAAACCCCACATGTGCTCAACGTTCTAGTATAAATAGAGGTGACCTTCAAGTCATTTCAACACACTTGGGATCTCTTCCTCTCTCTACTTGTCTTCTGTGATTTATGTTTATGTTCTATCTACAGTTTACTTTAATGCTGATGTGATTGCTAATCTTGAAAAGATATTGAGCTAACTATGAAAATTGAAATAAATTGCTCTAAGCATAGAACATACCTAAAATTAACATGGTATCAAAGCTGAGTTGAAGACAATGCCCAAGCAAGAGTGAAAGAGAAATCACCAAAGACAGTTGGGAAAGGACAAAAGGATCAGTGGATTCCTCATCCCTCTTCAAATTCACTAAGGGTGAAATCGAAGCAGAGAATATTATCAAAATGGCGCAGCGGAATATGGCCTACCTAAAGATCACTTCATTGGAAGACCGGATCTCAAGGTGGAAGGAAAGGCAGATAACTAGTTCAGCCATTATGCGAAGGAGTGTCCAAATGGCAGGGACACATCACTTGATGATGATAACAATCATTCCAGGGGCATCTTCAATGATCAAAGGAATGACAGGTAATGCAGGTCATCAAGGAAATGGCCGACTCTTCATAGAAAGCAAGGAACCCCAAATATGAAGAATCAAATGTTGTTTCTGATAAGATAAAGAAGTGTTATCTTGTATTGGCCCTCTCCTTCAGATTCTTTGGGAATCTGGCTTATAGATTGTAGTGCTTCAAGGCACTTCATCGGATAAATGGGTTCACTCTCTAATTTGGTAGAGATGGAAACAATCGTGGGATTATACTTGGAGCCGATGCCACCTATCCCGGAAAGGGTGTAGGGAATGTTAACTCTCAATTGAATAAGGGTAACTCAATTCATTTACAGAATCTCTTTTATGTACCTGATCGCAAGAAGAACCTAGTGTCCATCTTGGAAATGGAAGTCAAAGGTTTCAGGGTGGCATTCATCAATGTAAAGGTACGTGTTAAAAAATATAATTTTCAAAGATGCTTTTTCTCATGGGTTTAGGGTTGGCAATTTTTATCAATTTGCGGGAGGGTCCATTGGGGATCATGTCAATTGACATATCGCATCTATAACACCGGAGGTCTACCTATGGGGCCCTACCTGATGTGAGTCAAATGGTGATAGGGATGTCTGAATTCAAGTAGAGCATGAAGGTACATGTCTAAGATGTACAGAAGGAAAATCTTATAAGGGGACCATTCCCCTCATGCAGCAGGTCCACAGGTTTGGAACAACCCGAGGAGTTTGAGATTCATGATCGGGAATCTCATGTATACAAGTGGAAGAAAGCCCTTTATGGCTTGAAGCAAAACACCCCGGGCGTAGTGTGAGAGGATTGATAGCTGTCTAATGAAGCTGAGATTAACTAGGAGTGAAACCGATCCAAACCATTCCTCGAAGGTTGTGGATAATAGACCTCTCATACAGGCACCTTATGAAGATGACCTATTTCTGACAGGTGCAGACCCTCTCATTTGCAAAAGTAAGAGGGAGTTGGATTATGGATGTGGAATGATAAACTGCAAGCTTGTGACTACCTCAAGGATCTTAACTTTCAGAAGTTATATGATAGTGATGTCAGACTAGATTTGGGAAATGCCTCTGAGTTTCATAAACTCATTCGTGTTGATGTTCTGAGTGAATTTTCGTCCGGACATATGTTTTGCAATTAGCATGGTGAGCTCATATTTGGTTGAGCCTCACTGGATTGGTGCCAAGAATCTTCTGAGATATCTTCGGGGCACAATCTCTCATGGATTGAGATACACTGCCGGAAATATGAAACTGCATGATTATTCGAATGTTGACTGGTTAGGGAGTGTGGAGGATCACTAGAGCACTTCTCAGTGCTATTTCTCTTTGGATTCTACTTTGATATCATGGATGAGCAGGAAGCAGAATTCAGTTGCTATAAGCACCGCCAAGACCGAATACATAGCTACGAGTATGATCTCGTGTGAAGCTGCATGGTTGCAGAAGCTCTTAAGTGAGTTGTTTGTACACATGATGAATACCACTGTGATTCTCTGTGACAACCAGAGGGGGGATTCGATTATTGAGGAATCTCGTATTCGATGATTGCTCCAACAGATAGACATTAGATTCTGCTATGGCAACTGTGGAACAGGATGATTAGTTCTCCTGTGGGCCGAGATGATTAGGTTTCCCGTGGCAACTGTGAAACAGGATGATTAGTTCTCCTATGGGCTGGGATTATTAGTTCTCCCTTGGCGACTATGGGGCAGGATGATTCGTTCTCCTGTGGACAGGATGATGAGTTCTCCTATCGAGGCATCCTACCCATGCAGTCTGGGACTCATGGGAAGTACCTCTCATCTGATCAATGAGCAAGGAAATGGAGTTAGGAACCATAGTAGTACTATCGATGGGCGCATCGATGTATCTACCATACTCCCTATGCTAGGATGACCTCCATTGATCTAGGATCAATGAAACTGATCTAGGATCAATGAAACTGATCTGGGATCAGTATGAGTTGTTTGAGACACTCTCATGTGATATTGATCTGGGATCAATAAAACTGACTTCGGGTCAGTAAGAGTGATGTGACACACTCTCTTTAGATGAAACTGATTTCGGGTCAATAGAGAATGGTATGAGACATTCTCAATCAATTCTTCTTCTACATGGTTCAACAGAGCAGAGTTCAGCAGATCAAAGCAGAGCAGTGTAGGGCACTAAAGGCAGAGATAGTACAGTCGGACATATGGATCAATGGATGGAGTTCTCCCTAGTTGAGAGGGAGTGTTAAAATTGGCAACTAGGGCCAAACTCCATGTGGGTCATCTTATTTATGGCAGCTGATATTTTTCTTGGATCCCTCTCATCGAGAGGTGTAGGAATGATCTAAAGATCATCCAATTCCGATAAGTATTCATGGAGTTATGAATTTATTTGTGTTATCAAACAATTCATCAAAGTCGGCCAGCAACCAAATAAACCCCACATGTGCTCAACGTTTTAGTATAAATAGAGGTGGCCTTCAAATCATTTCAACACGCTTGTGATCTCTTCCCCTCTCTACTTGTCTACTGCGATTTATGTTTATGTTCTATCTACAGTTTACTTTAATGCTGATGTGATTGCTACTCTAGAAAAGATATTGAGCTAACTGTGAAAATTGAAATAAATTGCTCTAAGCATAGAACATACCTAAAATTAACACTTATAGACTCATGGTTTTGTGATCACCAATGTATGGGCCAGTCCAGCCCACATCAAAGTGCACCTATGTCATTCCGCATGGTTAGTGTTGAAATTTGGGCAGCTTTGGGATGAATTACCCCAAGGAAAATCCCAGCGACCCCACAGAGAAACCATCTTCCCCAAAAAGAGAATTTAAATTTGATAAAGGAAATTATTATTTTTGTCGACTTGGCACTCTCATTATTATTTAACGTGACATAGATCTATTTGGGCAAGCAATCATGTTGGCTTCAATATCAAGGCAAAAATATAAAGGTTTTTCTCAACAGAGCAGAGTTCAGCAGATCAAAGCAGAGCAGTGTAGGGCACTAAAGGCAGAGATAGTACAGTCGGACATATGGATCAATGGATGGAGTTCTCCCTAGTTGAGAGGGAGTGTTAAAATTGGCAACTAGGGCCAAACTCCATGTGGGTCATCTTATTTATGGCAGTTGATATTTTTCTTGGATCCCTCTCATCGAGAGGTGTAGGATTGATCTAAAGATCATCCAATTCCGATAAGTATTCATGGAGTTATGAATTTATTTGCGTTATAAGACAATTCGTCAAGGTCGGCCAGCAACCAAATAAACCCCACATGTGCTCAACGTTTTAGTATAAATAGAGGTGGCCTTCAAATCATTTCAACACGCTTGCGATCTCTTCCCCTCTCTACTTGTCTACTGCGATTTATGTTTATGTTCTATCTACAGTTTACTTTAATGCTGATGTGATTGCTAATCTGGAAAAGATATTGAGCTAACTGTGAAAATTGAAATAAATTGCTCTAAGCATAGAACATACCTAAAATTAACACTTATAGACTCATGGTTTTGTGATCACCAATGTATGGGCCAGTCCAGCCCACATCAAAGTGCACCTATGTCATTCCGCATGGTTAGTGTTGAAATTTGGGCAACTTTGGGATGAATTACCCCAAGGAAAATCCCAGCGACCCCACAGAGAAACCATCTTCCCCAAAAAGAGAATTTAAATTTGATAAAGGAAATTATTATTTTTGTCGACATGGCACTCTCATTATTATTTAACGTGACATAGATCTATTTGGGCAAGCAATCATGTTGGCTTCAATATCAAGGCAAAAATATAAAGGTTTTTCTCAAGTTGGCCTTGTTACCCACCTATCGGTAGTATGCATAGGAGAAAAATTTTCTTCGGGATGGTACTCATCCAGCAGACCCTTGCAACCCCCAAATAGCTCGATGTGCCATTTTCTCCGCCACCTGAGCCAGCCATGTGGTCCCTCGCCCATTTGTTATGAATATATGTTTGAACGAGGGCCTCTTGACGCCAAAGGTATGGCTTTTCATTGTTGAGTAATTTTTCTTACTTATCATGGGCACTTTTGGGCATCGATTGGTGGGGGGGATTTGGCGGAAAGAGTCGGCTAGGTTTGTATTCATGTTTCCATTGCCTGATTCCGTGGTTACCCTTCTATCCTAGTCCCATGAGATCTCCTTCACTGGTCATTAGCTTTCAAGATGGCACTACATGGGAAATCTCGATGTTCGTCGCATGGTCCCACTTCCCAATACCAACTACATTGCTGACCTTCCATTCATTTTAGCCCTATTCATCTTTCTCTCCATCTAGGTCCACATGTGTCCACTGAGTCCACATAGGGTTAGCCTCCCCCTCCTCTTGTCCACACCTTGGTTCGGGCTTGGAACGACACCCCGAAGGTTGATGCAGCTAAAAAGAAAATAAAAAGCATAATTTGGCCACTCTCAATAGGAAATGTACCACAAAATGCAATCGTTGGGCGGGACACACATTTAGCACATGGGCAAAAGCTAAACACGAGCTCTACCCATTACCCATGGCCATCACCCTAGTTCGTTATGGGCCCTAAATGAGGCCCCTCCATCATTAAGGAACCCATGATTGTCCCAAACTCTAGTGGGCAATGAACCACCCCACCTCAAGCGGGTACCACTGCTATATATTACACATCATGCTCTCCATCCCCTAGAGCCCCGAGCAGTTATGAAGAAAAATCAATCAAAGGCAAAAGGCATATGAAGAAGGGTGGAAAAACAAAGGTCGGGGTAACTCATGTACCACGATTTTCTCCCTCCTACACTCATATACCCAGGTGTGGGCTTCCCTTATTATAGCTACCCTTGCACCTTGACATGTGGTCTAGATGATTCCCCTGATCCCCACTCCATTCCATTATTATATCATTTGCCACCTACCACTTGAGGGATGTACCATGGACATGTCACCCCCTTTAGAGGTTGAAACCACCTAACAAGTTCCTTGTTTAACCCCCTATTGAGCTTGAACAGACTCGTACATGCCAAAGCCCACTATGGAAGGGCATGCCATCATGAAGTGCCCCATTGATCCCATGACTTTTAAGCTTTATTACTTGATTATTCTAATGACTTCTTGTATTGGAGGGAAAGCGGACACGTTGGATCTTATGCAGGATTGCAGGTGGCTCTTCATTTGGGGCTTGGTCTCCCTATACGAGGTCCTAGCCCTATAGAGGAGCACATTGGTACTTATAGGGTGAGTGTTGAGATCCATGGGCCTCCACCATAGCAAATAGTACTTCATGGATCCCCAGCAACGTTCATTGATTGCTCGTGTTCCACCTTTGGGATGAGGATGATGCGCCTAGTCCACCATGCCCAGTTGGCTTCACACTTGCACCATACACTTGGAAAATGTTCTAGGGTCTAGAGGATGTCTCCCGCTACAAAGGGAGGGGTTACATCACCATCCTAGCCCTTACAAATGGCCTATGGACATTTTTTATCCACTTGGAGACCCATAAGGATGTCTTTGTGCCCCACACCCACTTTGGAGCACCACACGTTCTTGCTTGGGAAACGAGGGGCCAAAACCATTCCACTATGTTTGGAGTCCATTTCTACATCATGGCACCCTAGGACTTCATTAGGCCTCCTCAAAGGCCCAACGACTCACTTTGTTGATCACTCGACCCTCTTGAGAGGCTCATCTTTACATTATTGAGCTATTTGGTGGGCTTGTCACCAAAAGTATTGTTATTATGCACATTATTTTATTTAGGGGCTCAATTAGGAAAATTTAGCTAAATCGAAATCCTTAGAGAGTGTATAAATAGAAGTCAGATGAATCATTTTGATCATCATCAATTCGATTGTGTTATCTTCTCTTGTGAGATATTCGCTATCCTTCTTGGAGGACAAGTTTGGATGACTGGATGAATTTTGATGTTTGGATCTCTTTCATTTTGTCTTGGAGCTTCGCTATTGGCATATGTTGATGATTGGATATACTCTTTCTTACATGTAAGTACTCTTTTAATGCTATACCTATTATTTACTTTTCTCACATGCATGTTGCTGGGATTTTCACTATACTAGGCTGAAATTTACTGCTTTTCTAATGCGAAATTGTGAAAATTTGATCTTTTATAGCATTGCATCATGTCATGGGCCATGTATGAATGAGTGGATATTCCTAGAGATATTTTGTGTCAAAATTTTATCTTGATAAGTCATCAAATATTGCAAATTGAAGTATAAAGACTTTAAAACAGTTGTTCTCATGCCCTAATGCCATGCGAAGTTGTTTTTAAGGCCTCCTTGACTAAGTGAATCCATTACAAATATTAAAATCTCCTTGACTCCATCTATCCCAAAGGACAAGGCACTAATCCTCCATAGGTGATCACTCAAAAGCATATTTTTCTCACCTCTCTCTTCCTTTCTAGGCCTAGCTTCCATAGGTGACCTAGGGCATCGTTTTTCTCGTGATTCACCAATCCAAAGGTTTGATCTCTTGCCCACTATTGCATTGTTGTGTCTTCTGGAGGCCTTCCAAATTTGAATAAATTTCGATGGTGGGATCTTGAGATATTTCAAGCCCTATCTCTGAGATCGATTCTTGCTCTTGGTTTCCCTTGGCTAGTGACCTTATTGGGATCATTGCATCAAAATAACCAAAAATTTCTCCTTTGATCCCCTTCTACCCCTCAATTAGGTCAAGTACACCCTTGGTTGATCAATTCCATCCCCTTGACCTAATTTTGGGTCAACTTGGTCCTGTGTGGTCCCATAAACTATTCAAGTTAATTTCAGAAAGACCACTTGGAAACCATGTTTTCAAAAGGATTTCTAGGACTAGGTATCTTTCTTGTAAGTCTTATCCTCAAACCCTAGCCCTCGAAATACCCTTGGCCCTTCCTAGGGAACCTTATACCTTGCTTCTCAAGCAAGCAAACCATACCATTGAGTCTCTCTTGTGAATAGGCCTTAGGAATCACTCTTCATCCTTTCACTGACTCCATGATTAAGAATATCAGCGATTATACCAACTTTGAGTGGAAGAATGACATCTTATGGTACAAGGGTAGAATTTACTTATCACCCGCACATCCAAATTTAGGATGAAAATACTACAAGAGTCTCACAATTCGCCTGCAGCCAGACATGTCGGATTCTACAAGACTTACTACAACATCCGACAATCATTCTATTGGAATGGCATGAGCAAGGAAATTCAGAAATATGTTGCAAAATGTGATATTTGTCAAAGGAACAAGAGCGAAAATGTTCCAACTCGAGGATTGCTACATCCAACACACATTCCAAATCAAAAAGTGGGAGGAGATTTCGATGGACTTTATTGAAGGACTACCTCCATCTGACGGAAAGGATAAAATATTTGTAGTAGTTGACAGGCTCACTAAATATGCCCACTTTATGGCTATTAAAAAGACAAACACAACCAAACAAATCGTTGATGTGTTTTGTAAAAATATTTACAAACTACACGGGTTTCCTAAGGTCATCGTCAACGATAGAGATGTAAGGTTTAAGGGAAAATTTTGGAAGGAATTCTGCCACCAAGCAAGAATATCCCTCAACATGAGTTCGGCCTATCACCCCCAAACAGATGGGCAAACCGAAATCATTAATAAATGCTTGGAAACATACCTTCGTTGTTTCATTACAGATAAACAAAACAGAGAGACCCAGTGGCTACACCTAGCAGAATGGTGGTATAATACCACGTACCACACATCAGCTAAGATGACACCTTTCCAAGCCTTATATGGTTACGAGCCACCTAGATGGAAAGACTTTGGACTTCTTGATTCCAGGGTACCAGCAGTTAAAGACCACCTAGGAGAAAGTAAAAGGATCATCAACTTCCTAAAAGAAAATCTAACCATGCATTGTATTAGAATGAAACAACAAGTTGACCAACACCGCTCTGAAAGAGAGTTCGAGGAGGGAGATTTGGTCTTTGTTAGACTCCAACCTTATAAGCAACTATCACTAAAACAACAAGGGAAGAATAAATCACCTAAATATTATGGGTCGTATCAGATAATCAAGAAAATAAGTAGTGTAGCTTATGGATTAAAGTTACCTGACAATTGTCGAATCCATAATACCTTTCATGTATCAAGTCTCAAGAGAGTATTAGGGCAAAACCAAATAGCACAAACAGAAATACCAGAGACCGATGAAGAAGGAAGAATAGTCCTCGAACCTGAAGGTATACTCGCTACCCGAGAAAAGGTTTTACGGTCCAAGACAATAAAGGAATACCTCATCAAATGAAAGAGGTTACCAGAGGAAGACTCATCTTGGGACTATTCATATCTTGGGTTCCCAGCCCTCAAATAATATCGGTCCTCTTGCCTACTCTTGTCTTGGATGCCCTACACATCCTCAAAGAGTATCAGATTCTAGATGATTACCCAATCCTCCCATTCTTTCTTCCCAAGTGAAGGCAAAAATGTTGTGTCTATCATGTGTCTACATTTCCATTCAAGGCCTTCATCTAGACTTACAGTTGTTAGTCCTGGTCTAGTGCATGACACATGACAAGGAAAAACACCATTGTCACTCCTTTGTAATCAAGGGTGATCTTAATTCAAACTCCCTCTTGATCAGGGACCTGTCAAAGCTCCCTCTTAGCTAGGGACTCTTCTATACATTAGCAGCTTCTTCTTCGTGGGTTCTTCAGCTGCTTGATCAACTTCTTTCCTTGATGTCATGAAATTTAGTTGAGCTTCTTTCTTGAAGGGCAAAAACCATCGATCACTTTCCTTCTTACTCCATCATGTCATTCCTTTCTTCATGGAAAGTGGCCTTCTTGGCATACATCTGAAACTTTTTTCATATGGCTACTTCTTTTCTCAACATGCTCCTTTCACAAATTTCCATCCACCACATGGATGCTAGTTGTACTTGTACTTACAACTTTTGTGTCAGTAGCCCTACATGAATTCATCCAGAAATTATTCAAGAAATCAAAACATTAAATCAAATCGTACCTTTCGAGATGGCACTTCACCATGACATCTTCCTATAGGTATCAACATCCTGCATACATGTTGACATATCTCCCAAAGATATCTATTGTCAAGGGTCTTCATCTTTTTCACATTTTTCATCAGAGTCTTCATATCTTTCCAGGAGATTTTCTAGTCAAATCTTCTTGGTATTTTGGATGTTGATTGCCTTCATCATGGTTGCATACCTCACGATCTCTTCCTTCCTCACATATTCCATTTCTAGGAGCTTTCAATCAAAGTTTCTTAGTTAACTACCTCATACCTCATATGAGGACATATTATGTTGATTTCATCTAGTGTGACTTATGCCTTTCTGCATCTTTTCAGAGGAGGAGATCCTTTTCTCTTGATCATGCTTCTTAAGATAGAAGTGATGATATATATTACCTGCAACCATACGACATGACATTATAAAATTAAATACACACATACATACCTCATTTTATCTTTAGGTCATCTCGGCTTCTTCCAACAGCTTCCTTGATTGAAGAGATCTTCAATCTCTTGATCTATTGCATGTCATCACACTATTATCTCATGGATTCCATAAGAGTTCTTGTTGAAACACTTGCTTCCTTAATAGATTAGTGAACCCTACAATGAAGATTCTATCAGAGAATTTTTTAGGATCTTGTATATCCCCAACTGGAAGATGTTTCCTTTTTGACTTGATGTATGATGAGCCTTAGATGACTTCTTTATTTTCTTCAATGTCCACTGAGGTTCCCAAGAGCTTTATATCCTACATGTTTGTTTGCCATGGATTTTGTCCTTCATGACTCTCATGGTGATGTCACAATCTCTTGTTTCTAATGCTTCCATGATGCCATGATGCATCTTATTATCACTGTCATATCTTATACTACAAGATTTAGGAGCTTATGATAGGACCCTTTTGTGAGGGATACTATCTTACTCATAGGAGAGATTTGATTGATACTCCCTCTTTTCTTGGCCCTTTTCTTTAGCTTCCTCCATCTTTCAATGATATGAGCTTTCAAAATCTTTCTATAGCATTGAGTCTTTACTATACTTATTTTTGCCTTTGCTTGAGGACTAACCATGCTTTTCCTTTCCGCACATTCCTCATTCCTTGATACCTTCAATCAGGTCTAAGTGATTTGATCTTCTTTACTTTATTTCAGAGAGTATATCTTCTAGTACTTCACATATCTCTTTTATGTCTCCTTTCTTTCTACATAGGGATGAGAGAACCTTAAGAGTTCCCTCCCATGAATTCAAAGGAGACCTTGATATGTTCACTGACTTCTCTTAACTATGAGGATAATTACAATCCTCCTTTTTCCATGCAAGGACCTTTAAGTGATTTCATATGAATCCTATGAGTCTTCTTGATGCATTCAAACAATGCTTCTCCTTCATAGACCTTTTGCATAGACATCAATGATTTCTATTTTCTATGAGGATTATGACAATCCTCCTTATTCTATGCAAGGACTTTCGATTATCTAACCAATTTATAAATCCCCTTGCAATCACGAAATCATTTAACCAAATCTAATTATAAAATTGAAAGATACTTACTTGGTGTGTGAAGAGGAGATCTTCACCTTGATGCTTCTTTTGCTTGAGCTGCCCATCATTAGTATCCTTTCAGCACGACTTCCTTGGAGGCCTTCTAGCACCATGACATCAGTGGTCTTGACATCACCGAGACTGCTTCACGACCTTCCCAATTCATTTTGAGGTATTTTTGACTTCAACATATTGTTGATATGTTAGTGATACTATGATCTGATCTAAGCACCATGCTATTGAGATCATAATCATAGACAGAATTTGAGACTATGATAAGTATATTGGTATGGCACTGCACAGTGATGTCTGTGTGCATTGTGTAGAGAGGCAATGTACTGAGAGCCCAAACTTGTCAATGAATAACATAACTGAACTATGGGTGGCACTGTATAGATAGACTGTCTCATCACCGAAATTGCCTTGATGTAATAACTTGCTCCTTTAAACCTGCTTTGATATCCTTGAAGACAGATCCTTGTATGTCTCTTTTGCTGCCCTTTATTTGACTTCAGCACCTTAGCTCTAATACCATGTTGAATAATCTAGGGAAAATGGGATTAATGTGATTCTTCTAGACTTGATAACAATTTGTGAAGTGCTTTTGCAATTTATCTTAGTTTGATCTTCTTCTTATTATTAGTGTGTGTGTTTGCTTCATCAAACTGCTACCAAAACAAAGAGACAAGAACACAAGATGTTTGGCTTTCTACCAGGGCCAAAACCTCTCCCTCTTGGAGAGGAAAAACCGCACGAAATTCTTCTTATGGAGATTCCAATTGACGAATACCAAGACCATAACCCTTGACCTACTATGCCACTCCAAGACCAAGACACCAATCCTCTTCTATGTCACTATTGCGAACATCATCATCATTGTTGCTTCACTGAGGTCATCATTGAGATCTTCATAGTTGCTCTATCATCGAGATCATGATTGTGCATTCACTGATATGATCATTGTATATTTACTGAGATCATCATTGTACATTCACTAAGATTATTACTGTACTATTACGGAGATCATTGTTGTACCAACGAAATATTTATACTGAAGTTGCACCGAGATCTTTCATTATGATGATGACTTCATAATTATATCTTCATGAAATCACTCTGCTGACATTATCACTGCGTCCAGAATATGAGACAGAATGTGTCTCTGTGGGATCACCGAGATCTTGATCATCACACTTACGCTCTAACTGTGACTGTTCCTAAAGAGTATTCAGGATGTGTATCTTCATCGCAAATATACTCAGACCATGACTTCACCTTCGATTTGCATGTATCATGACTTTGTTTAGTATGTCAAGACTGTGATAATGAGATAGTTGTGACACAAAAATGCTTTCACTATAATTACCCATCCAAATTATACTCCTGTAGTGCAGATCACAGAGAGTGTACCCTTTCAAAGATTGCAGAGGATCCTCACTCCTATAATGCAGATCCTTGACTTGTAGTTGCAATCTGAAACTTCAGAGGAATGTGAGTTCTGTTACACTTCTTTTGTGTAGACCCTAACCGCATATTTATAGTGGTCAGCCTATGCATTTGAGCTGACATGACAGTGTGAACGGTTGTGACTTCTTATTGAGCCGACATGACTATGCTAGTTAATTCATTTGTAGGCCGACATGACTATTCTTAATAATTCATTTTGCTTGTTGCCTTCTTCAAGGGGATGGCACTTGTATTGGAGGGCTTTGATCTAGACACTAGGTTGACTCATTTACATTACATATAAGCTCAAGAAGAGCATGACATTGACTCTTTGATTTTCCTAAGAAATGAGCAAGAAACTCATTCTTATAATTCATAAAAAAAATATTTCTTTTCTTGACAAGTACAAAGATCAAAATTACATTTGTAAATTTCGAACCTAGTTACTCTTTCTTCAACAAAAAGGACTCATGATTCCATAATTAAAATAAAAAATGTCAGCAAGTTCAAAATTCAAATACATGTGTCATAAATGATAAATGATTAGAGACTGACTCTATGCATGAGAAGACAAAATGTTCTAGTGTTGTTATATATGATGCCAGGTCTCCACAAATGTTGATGAAATAAGTGTCACCAAAATATCCATTAATGAGGTGTCTTTTTTGGCCTTGAAGTGGAATTCTCCTCATGGCCTCAATACCAGCCTTTGTCTGAAGCAAATAGCTGAGAGGGTCTCTGTTTCAATAACATAGAGAGTTGGCACTAGTGGGCAACTCTCCCTGATGCGTTGGCATAGTTCAAAACTTCAATCTCTTAATAGTTTGTGCCTTTTGAGGCTCGACGAGTCCTATACGGGTCCGATACACATATTATAGGCTACTCGCGGGTCCTATATGGGTAGACAAGTTTAATGATAAACCTACCGGGTAACGGTCTTAACCACAGGTTCTATGTCGGTGACCCGGCCCAGTATAGGACCCATGCAGACCTACGGGTACTCGCGGGTCTTATGCAGGTCATGCTTCACTGGTATTAACAGTGTACTACTTTTGTCATAGATTAGACTTGTAGTCTTGTTGTGTGTTTGAACTTTTATATTTTACTCTTCCTAGATCAATGTCTACTTGTTTCTTGGTGGTGGCCAAGTGGCCTATTTTGAAAACATTATTATTTGAATTTTGGACATGATTCAAGTTGACAGTTGCTCACTTGCTAGATAAGTTATTTGAATGTTTAATGATTTTATCCTCTAAATGTTTTATGTTTTATGATATGTTTAAATATTTGACGCATGTTTGTAATTGCTAGAATCTAAATGATTGTTGCTCAAATAGTTAATCGTTGATGTACAATAGATGCCATATCTATCTTGATTTATGTACAAATATGCATGTTTTCATATCTTCTACAATTAATTTGGTATTTAGGAATTTTTTTTAATATAAAAGCAAAAAAATATAAAAAATATATATAGTAGATGCTTCAAAGACACTCTAATTCCTAAATTTTTGGAAAATGACACTTCCAACGCTTCGCTTCCCAAAAACGCCCTCGCTTCGTGCAACATTGAGCCAAACTAGGGAGAAAACCCAACAACTTTCTTCTAGGAGAAATTGTTTTTCATTACAATACACAATTACATAAATTCTCTAGAAATTTGTGCCAAAACCAAGTCCAAGATACCAGTCAAACCTAGTCAAATACCAACCAATCAATGCTAGTCAAACCACTTAAGAACTGAAAAGTCAATGTTGGTCAACTGTCAAATTTCAGAGTTGTGGTCAGCTCAGACCTGCGGTCAACAATTTGTGGTCAAACCTACACTACAGACAACAGCCACTCAGCCAAAGTCAAGCTTGGTCAAACTTCAGAACAATCCTCCTCTTATCTATTCCTTTCTGCGGCTTCTTTAGAACAAGTTGTTGTGTATTGTTCTTGGTCAAAATGAGAATGTCATATGTGTGTATATATATTTGTCAAATGTGGATGATTTGACCAAGGGTCACCCATTCATGGCATGGTCGACTGGACAATTCGGAGCCTAATATTTTCCTTAACCAACATGGGGGGGCCTCTTAGCATGTGAGAATAACTCCCCATGGTACACAAAAATCAACACTCCCTCTTAATGAAGGAGGTATTCTCCTTGGATGCAACAAATTTCCCCTTGAGCCGAAATTTCTCCTTCCTTCAGAAAAGTTCATGACATTGCCATGTATTCTCCTTAGATGCAACAAATTTCCCCTTGAGCCGAAATTTCTCCTTCCTTCAGAAAAGTTCATGACATTGCCATGTTGATGCATGTCTATAGATTTTTGGCAAAAGTCCTTTATGGCTCCTTGAGAAAATGTATCAATTTCCTTCTGGCTTCTCAAGAGAGAATTTGCCTTTGGACCATTCACCTTTCTAGTCAAAGTCCTTTATGACCTATGCTTCAATGGTGAATTACATCTATCTCCTCTGGTCAGCCTAGCCAAGTCTTTTTGGCCTCTCAGGAGATCAGCTGTCCAATCCCATAATTTCCATGGGTCATTCACCTCTATTCAAAGTCCTTTATGACTCAACCAAGTCCTTTTGGCTTCTTAGGTAAGTGTCTTCTATAATTTACCCTGAAATTGCCTTGGGCCATTCATCTTTCTAGTCAAAGTCATTCTAGCTTCAAAAGTGCATGTATCCATCTCCCCTGTTCAAAGTCCTTTATGACCTAGCCAAAGTCCTTTATGGCTTCAAGAGATGGTCTACCTAATCCTGCAAAGACGAAATCCTTCCCTTCCAATAAGGGAGACATTTAGCATCATACTAACATGTCTTCGAAGTATGTCCCTAATTTGCTCATTTGTGGATATGTACTGGAGTTCTATTGTTCTTTTCTACATCATGTCTCGAATGAAGTGACCCAGTCATGCCCTTCTGGCTTCTAAAGCCATGCTACTTCATGATTTAAGATATTGTTTGCGATATACTCTACCTACCTAATATTCTTGCAGCCTCATTCCACCTCCTGAGACAAATCTCAAACCACATCTAAGTGTACAACACAAGTACCACATGCTTTTGTTGCCATTCATTGTACATGCCTTGGCTCAACCATAAACCAATTCAGGGTGCAAAGCAGATATCAGGCTCGGTGTTAAGCAGGGACATCACGGAGCTAATCAACTACCTTTATATCGTGGGATCCACCACATTCGAACATCCCAACATCCCGAGGCAAGAGTATCATGATCAATACCTTGTCTATATCTTGTATGAGGTATGTTCATTCTCATTTAAGATTTGGGTGCTTCCACATGCTTTTGAGCTTCAGCTTTATCTAGCCTCATCACTAGAATTTCTTGCTTTATATAGAAGTAGGTGAGGGAGGCTTTCTACTTAACTGATCTAGGCACTTCAATTGGCCACTTTTCTCAACATGTTGCTACAGCAACACTCCTATCAACCCTTAATCACAGTCAGCTTCCTTATCTTAACTTTGGATGCCTTCTAGCTATCTCAGCCAGTCCTCAGCCCTCAATCAAAGTCAGCTTCCTTATCTTTACTTTGGATGCCCTCTAGCTGGCCCAGCAAGTCCTCAACCCTCCACAAGTGTCCTTTGGCCATTCTATTCACAAGTTCTGAGGCCCTTATCTGCTTCTTATATAGGCCTCACAACTACAACATCAACATATCTCACCTTTGCCTCTTCACTCTGACCTAAACAAAGGTTCTTGCGGCCCTAAGCACGCCTTATTCGGCCCTTTTTCTGCGGCTTGAAAAAAGCCTAAACTTGGTCCTCCACACAGAGCTTGGTCAGATCTTTGACCTCAAAAAAAAACTTATCGAAACAAACAAATAATCCAGTCTTCTTGACTTTGGAAACTCTTCAAACATGGCCTCAAATTAGGCCCTTGTTTGCCTCAAAAGACTCGAACTAGGATCAGTTGAACAACGAGCCATAGACATATATAAAAGGACAAAAAAGACACCCAAAACAAAGTTCTGCTTGGCCTCTACTTCTGATCATTAACTTGCTCTACAAATGAATTCCATCTCATTTGTCTTTAGTGACTGCTCTCTCAACCAAGCTCTGATACCATGTTGAATTTTCTACTAAAGATGCATAGTAGAAACTAATTTTCTGCTCTGATAATTACTTCCTAATGAACTTCAATTAATTTATCTTTAATCCAATGATATCATTGAGCAATTATACAAAGAAAATCTCAAAAGTAATACAGTGAAAACAGTAAGATCATAAAGAGATAACCATGCACAATAGAGACAACAAATTTTCCCTAAGAAACCCAAACTTGGGAGAAAATCCAGCAACTTTTCTTCTAGGAGAAATTGTTCTTCAGCAAGGTTCACATTTACAAAATTGTCTAGACATTTGTGCCAAAAACAAAGTCCAAGATACCAATCAAACATGGTCAAATACTAGCCAGTCAATGTTGGTCAAACTTGACATCAAAAGTTACGTAAAAAATAACCAGACAAAACTTATGTGGCAGAATCCTCAAATTTTCAAAGGCATTGGAGGATTTCATCAAGTCGCCAAATCAACCATCTTATTAGCAATTCAAATGGACTAAAGTCGTCAAAAATAGTCGTTTGAAGGTCAAGGTTGTCGTTGCATCTATTGTGAACAAGAAAGTAGCCATTAGACGGTCAAATCATCTAAAGACCAAAGTGAACTACTAAGGGATTGTAACGAACAAAGTTCGTATAGTCAAAGGAATGCTCTGATACCAATGTAACGACCAAAGTTTGTATACGCAGCATAGTAATCTTCAAAATACTTCGACGACAAAGACATCCATTGTAGGACAAGTAATTGCATATTGAATATTATATAAAAGAATTGATGTGAGATATTTACAAATGAGGGTGAGGGCCTACTAATATACCCTAGGCAAGTGCCTCTTCACCAATAGTCATGTCCTTAGGGACATTCCTCTTCATTAACTAATTAATCATTATTTATTGTTATTATTGATTACATTATTTGTAATATTTTATATATTTTTATTCATAACAGGCACCAAATTGAGTTATTCGCGAACCAAATATGAGCAAATCGGGCAAGTTGAACACTCTTCAACCCAGTGATTAGGTCATCTAAGTGTGGGACATTGAGTGCCTTTCGACTACTATGTTCAACCTTTTACCTTTCGAGGGTCAATGCAGGTGGAACATTGGACTACCAAGGAACATTAAGCAAGTCAAACACCAAAGGTCATTTGGGTAAGTCGGACCTCCTTTATTGGAAAAATTCATTGCAATAAAAATTATTTCGTTGAATTTACAAAATCATTGACATGGATAACAAGTAAAAAATCATTTTGTAAAAAAGGGTGAACTAGCCCTTATAAAGAAAACTATAAAAGGCTAGCCTCTCCTTTCTTTCAAGTTGTTGAATTATGAGATCATTCGAAGTCATAACGAAAGAACTCATTTTTGCAAACACTTTATATGGGTTAGTTTTTCCTATTTTGTTTTCTCTTGATTTATGTTGTAACAAGGCTCGTACTAAAACATTTTTAGAATAAATAAGATCACTCAAAGATTCGGGTAACGATATAATGAGGGGCTACATAGCCACGTAGTTAAGGACCAAGGTGGACTAGGCACTAATCTACTTCACTTTCTTGTTGTAGGTGGAGCACTTTGAGCAAAGGGTTGAACGAATCCTTTTAGGGGATAGCTTCAACCGGGCAAAAATCATTCCATCACATAGTCGACCAAAAGATTGGAGACGCCTCAGTGAAGGTTGCTTCTAGTTGCAACTAAAAATTGTGAGAGCTTTTAGACATAGGTGCAAGTGATATTCTCTTCAAGATCAAACCCACCTCACTATCCAAATTATTTTGTACACTTGAGGACAATTGTGGTTGACAACCTAGCAAGCTTGAGGTAAGATATTGCAGTAAAGGATAAGTCATCATCTAATAACCATCTCTTATTTAAGAAATCAAAACTTTCAATCTCTATTTTAAATTAGTTTATTCACTAGCTTGTATTTCAAGTTTTATCATTAATAGTTAGTTTTAACCTTGGTATTTTGCATAATAAAGACATGTCTATAATAAAGATCAATATATAATTTTTAAGCTTTATTTCCACAAATTCCCTACGGGTATATTTATTATTGAATTTACTCTTTCAAATGAACTGGGAACCAATCAAAACCGAACCAAAACTAGTAAAAAATCCGGAACAAAAAATACATAAAATATTCAAATTTTAAATAAAAAACATGTGTGTGTGCATGCGTGCATCCATATGAATCCAAACTATTTATACACAAATATGCAAAATTCCTCATTTATATGACAAGTAAGAGAGCATATAACCAAAATTGCACTTAGTGCAGTATATCTTTGATCCAATAAAACATCAACAAAGAGTCGATAAATGGCCTCTAGTGTCAAAAAAAAAACATGCTACAACAAATACCTACATTATCATCAAAATCATTGCCTGTATTGGAATCCTTATCATCGATATCACCCTCTAAGCATTAAAATAAGATAGAAAAAGCTTCACATGTCAAATCGAGATTTTGTGAGTGCATACATTTTTACTAGGGTAACAATAGAGGAGTTGAACAATCAATGCCACTAACATCAAGCTACATAGAGGGCTTGGTGATCTTGATTATATGCAAGCTCCATACCCTCATACACAACAAAATCCAATGGAAATGGTGCGATTCCCCCAATCCTGAAATCCTAATAATTGTTAAGTCTACTAGATTTGTATAGAATCGGTTGGTTGCGTACAAAAACGATCGATTCGATGAAAGGTTCAGTAATCTGTGCCACCAGTCAGATTGATTTAGGCACAAAAATGGTCAGACCAGCCAGTTCTAGTTTGATTCTGATACATTGGGTTTGACCCCATAACCTCAACAAAGTTATTTACAGCTTGTTGGAAAATTCCTATGTTGTTGGTATAAGGCTTGGGATTGACCCAAAATGGCTTAACTTTCATCCCCTAGCCTCCCTACCCCAACATCCTTGATCTAAAGGTCTAAAGCACTATCGGGTTGTTAATTTCAAAGGGCATTGTCTATTGTTTCTGTGTTCTTCTGCAGATTTTACATTCTACGTCACAAAACAGCAAGAAATTTAACTAAGAAACCCCTCTAACCAAAGGTTTAAATAAAGAAATAATTATATAATTCCTTCATATATTTTCAGTACACTCAATTGGGCTATTTGCATGTCATATATCTTCGATTTTGAGTGCCATACTTTGCTGGTTTACAATAAGCTACTGCAGATTTTACATAGTAAACTGGTGGAATAGCAACAATTAACTCCTCCACTTCACCCCAGACCCCGTAGAACGGCACTAATCATAGCCTTTTTGCGAGAGTTGGACTTAAAGAGTGGGGATTTGGGCCAAGTGACAGTGGACTCTCATCCTGTGTGTGTCAATCTCATCAAGTTGCATGGACCTTGGCAACCCTCTTAATTTGATTGGTTATAGGGGGGTAATTAATAAATTTAGCTGGGAGTAGATCACTCCAACGGGGATGAGACAGAATAAGTTGCATAAAAAATCTAGAAGTAAGGACTAAATGGAGAATAAAAGCTCATATAAAGAGGAGTGATAGAAAATGACATTAACACTGAGAATGAAAGGGGGAAAAATGGTTTGCACTAGGGTTCTAGGGTCTTGCTCGTTGTGTGTTTGATGCTCGGCCGTCATTGCTTGGTGGGGATTTGCTTTCACTTCTGAGGTCGGGCTGCGCAGCAGAGAGGTGCACACATGTTTCATCTATGCAGTTGTCAAATGGGGGTTTCGTGACCGCTTCAAGGACGATTGGCCCCTCCTGAGTCCTATTACAGCAGATCTCGAAGTCCTTCCAAGTGTGTTATCACTGACTTCTAGGTCCAGGTTTTTCTCTGTCGAAATACAACACAATGGGCGCGCAATAAAAGGTTTATTCACATGCCCCATCTTCCCTATGCCATGATTTATAACAAGTGCTCTGTTTCATGGGCGGAGCCCTCAGTGGCTACATATCTGGGGCCCAACCTCTTGTTTTTCCCCCAAAAAATTCCGATTCACCCTTTGGGGTATGCACAGTGTGTGCCTTTGCCTGCATTGAAGAAGAAAAATTTTCAGATTATAATAAAAAAATTGTGTTGAAAATCCTATCTCATCTTGACCAGATGATCTGCCTCTATCCCTTCTTTATCACATATCCAAAACTATAAAATAAAAGGAACTCAGCTTTAATCCTCAACTCAACGTTGAGAGGGGGAGCTCCAGGAACTAGTGCTACAGGTCCTAGGAACCCAAATGGTCCATCTACACCCTTCTGAGATGCAATGAAAGGGAAGCCTCTCTTCCCAACAGAACAGATACAAAGCATTCCTGGCCTTTATATTGTTGATCAAATGGAACAACCACCTGCCGGAGGTAAACTCTTTGTTCACAGCTCTTCAATCAAAGGTGATTATCTGTAGGTTTAATGGTTTCTGACCCAAATCAGAAGCTTTATACCAATGGAATTTTTCCTCTTGGACACCCAACTACGACATTTATTTGTGTTCCAAAGGATTCTTCATAGTCCAATTTGATACACAAAAAGATTTGGATTTTGCTCTCAATGAAGGACCATGTTTTTGGGGTAGAGCTGGGCCCTTTGTTACTCCATGGTTTCCAGATTTCGATGCAACAAATATGGTAGTCAACCTTACCAGTTCAGGTGACACTCCCAAACCGCCCACTTCCTTTTTGCCACCATGAGGTCCTAGAGGGCATAGAACACACTTTGGGCAAGTTCAAAAAGAGGGACCTCAAGAGAACAGAGAAAGGCATTTTTACCTATGCCAGAATCTGTGTGGAGGTAAACCTTAACAAAATTTTACCAGATCACATAATATTGTAACATAGAAAAAATTCAATGATCCCAAACTTTAGACAATGAGAATACAGCATTCTAATGTCATTCCTGCTTTCAAACAGGACATATTCTGTCAAGAATGCATGCCCTCAGGCAGCACACAAGCCAAAAGGATGGCAGTTCACAAACCCACATCTCTCTGAAACAGAAGAAACAAAACTTGAAGAATCCAGCAAGAAATGATGGGGGCACACAGGATCAGAATGAAAATGCTGCTCACCATCAAGGCAGGACAGTTTCAGCAGATATTCAAGGAATCAATTCAGCATATAAATATGATTCACAAAAAGGATGGTATGGTGAGCAAAATGCGTGTCCATGAGTTCAGATTCGGACAAGGAGAATCCTACAGAGATATCCACCAGTGACATGGCTCTGGTTCCAGTGGACCCCAAAGCAGGGGAATGGCAACAGGTCCAGAAAAAGAAAGGAAAGAAGGGGAAGATAAGTGATTTCTACATCACTTGATCTTCCTTATTGTAAAATATTTCTAGTTTATCATTTTTTCATCTTTCGAGCATATGTAAATATATTTTTGCCACACAAGGATCTGGGCAGATTCTTGAGGAATGTACACGTTATGTGTGTATATACAAAATGTATTTTCTTTTCAATCATGAATGAAAGTACAGTTTTCTTTTCAAAGGAAAAAAAATAGAGTGATAGGAAATTACCATAAATAAAGCACAGCATTAGCAAGAGACAGCAATAACTGAATAAATTTAATATTTTGTCTTTATCCTTTCATAACCCAAGCAAGCCTCCACATAAGAATGAGAGATGGGCATTGATGAAAGATTGCATAGATTAGGCTTGCCTATAATTTCACACAGGATCAAAAAGAATCTAGCATAAATTGAGGAAATGCATGATGGGGAGATTGATGGGATGTCACTTCGGGAAAAGTCAAGAACAGCCCCTCTTGGAAGGCGTAAATGGAAAAGGGAGACGAAGAACAGCTATTGTGCTGCAGCATGAAGTTCATGGAATAAAGTGGTAAAACGGACAGGAAGGAGATCAAAAGCCAGGAGGAAATGCCAAAGGAGCAGAGAGAATGGGAGGGAAGGGAAGGGGAAGCCAGAGGGGAGGGAAGAGGAACCTGGGAGCAGAATGAGGAAAAGGAGTTTTACCACTGTAAAGTTGCTGGAGGAGCAACGTAAATTCTGAGCAGAGCCTCCAGCCCAAAGCAAAACAATATTTGGAGATATAGAAAAGAAGGCACGGAAGGGAAAGACATGGTGAAGAAGGGATAACCCCAGCTTTCAAATGATTGCTTCAAACATATCACAATTAACCACATGACCAGCATACTGGTATGGACAAGTGGTAACAAGTGAGTACAAGAAGCAGCTATTGAAAAGATGATGGAGCAATTGGAAACGTTATGTTTGAGACATTTCCAGACAGTATTATGAATCGTGTATATGGAATCAGGACTCCGGATAAGCTAAGGCAACAGCAGCAGCAACATCCCTCTCAGCACCAAGCTCAGTGATGGTGAAAGTGATGATCAGTCCAGCACCTTTTTCGTTGAACCCTGAAACCATATTAAAATTTGAAAATAGAAATTTGGTAGGAAAGCCTTCTATTGACCATTCTGAAAATGTGGAAAATTGATGCAGACCATTTAGATGGCACTGGAATGTGATTGTGTGGCTTCCAGAAATAATTAAAAACTTAGGAGGTTAATAAATCCCATGGCTTGAGCCCGCTGTAGCATAAAATAATATTGCTTATGAAGAAAAAATATTCGATAATGACCATTTTTATTTCTTTAATAGGGTATCTAATACCACTATCTTTAAGATGTCTCTAACCTAACATGAAGTGCTGAAACTTCGACATCTCTGAAATTCCATAATTCAATTAATTTTGTTACTTAATGAAGGGTTCTAGTGACTAAAGGAGATTCTGGCTTCTGCCCAAACTCAATCTATCAACTTCAGAGCTTTTAAAGTCCTAAGAAACATAACCAATTTTACTGTAAAAAGCATATGACATGTCCACCTTCAGAAGGTTGCTAAGAGCTGCACGCATCTCATTTCTTGCCTTCAGACAATATTCAACTTTTTCATCAGGAGTTTCTAGAGCTGCATGTACTCGGCCTGATATGCCAGGTCCCAAAGCAGGCCTGACTTCCTTAACCCATTCCTCGTGATTCATCTTGAACTCATATCTGTGTTTCCAAATGACATGTCAAAATTGTTGTCAAGTTTCTGGATATTAAATAGAAAAACAAGGTTTGACAAAATAGATATTAATATTATAAAACAGCCAAATGAGTCTGCACATACTACAAAATGGAGAACAAATTTCTTGTATATAAAATAGATATGCCTCATATAAAATGCAGAAAATAATTACCTACACACAACATTTCCCATGCACACCCATAGAAGGGAAGACAATGAAAGCCCACTATACAAAGGTTCTCAGATGGACTATTATCACACTAATTTTGATAGTGCTGCAAGAACCAACCCACAACAAGCGGGAGGTTCTCAGATGGACTATTATCACACAAGTTAAATTTTGACAGTGCTGAAAGAACCAAGCCACAACAAGCGAGAGGAGTGGAATTAATTCGCAATTAAAGAGTATCTGATCTTCACTTGCAACCAATGGCTTCAAAGAGATTCTAATAATGAGGCAGAATTCTGGGTACCCATGATTGTTATTAAACCATGTTTAATTGTAAGAATCCCCATGCTGATGACAAAATTGGAAACGTGTGGTAAAAGATCCACAGGACAACATGGGAAGATCATTTTGAGAGGAACTCATCTTTGTTGAAAAATCAAAACATTGTCATAGCTTTAGGTCAAGATTCAAAGCAAAGTGGCTGTTTGTTGAAGGATCCATCCATTCACTATGTGAGATAATGAGGAAAATACATCATAGCTCTGAAGGCTACTTTTCTCATAGCAAAAAAAAACAGTAAATAACTTCTTCCAAATTTTCAGTAATAACATTTTCAATGTTGGTCCAAATCATATACCGTAGCACTGATGAACTGTCTATGAATCGCTCCTTTTTCATACCTTATTTTGTGAGTACTCAAATGAAAACTCTCATGTTTAGGAGAAAATTGATTTCCAAACAGTTGCATTGGGACCTTTTGTACTATCAATGACAGGGATTTGGTTAAATGTTTAATTTGGCTTGATCAGTAGACAGAAGACTAGTTAGGGTTCCATATGATTTCTTGTTTATATTAAACTTGGACCCATGTCAACCTTGTTGCACTCAAATTGTCAAAGTTCGAGGGAAGCGGAAGTACCAATTTTTTCAACATGGTCGTATCCCATTATCAGCAGCCCATGTGTCATAGTTATCCCATTCTACAAGTTATGTAATGTAAATGATCTTAGTAAAACCTTGAGTCTACGTAACAACCTAGGTAAGCCTATAATTTGATGATGAATTCCATCCTAGGAGATTTTTTCACCTCACTGATTACTAGTGTATTTCAACACGGCTAAACAGAAGAGTTTTTTTTTCTTTCCGGCTTAAACCCCAAAGCTAGGGTGACATTTATTGTCGAATTATTAGGTGAGTCCTAGTGTTTTTAGTCAAGTGTAATGTAAAAGTGGTTTGGGAATAATTTAAGCTAATTGGCTAAATTATTTTATTACCAATCACTTGGTTTACTAAATCATATTGTGTCGCAGATGGGCGGTGTGTCTTCAAGGTCTAAGACGAATGTGTATTCCCTCTTTGAGTCTTGTAAATGAAAAATCATATGTATTAGAGGGTTGGAAAAATAATTAATCCCCTCATGTGTAAATTAAGTAATTTTTCTGGCAAAATTAAATTAAATCCTAAACCAGAAAATTAATTTAAATCCGAAGCCAGAAAATTAATTAATTAGATTCAGGTTATAGTCTTAAGAATATATTTTCCAACTTGAAAAATTCGTCGGTTTTAAAAGAGTCAATTTTTAAAGGCCCTCCACCAACGGAATATTGTACTTTTCAAGAAAATTTGGACCCCTGGACCTTGGTGGTTAAGTCAAAGTCAATTTTTTTAAGAAATTAGCTCAAAATTAATAATAATTCGAAAAGTGTTTATCAACGGCCAAGATTATTTTGACAAGGATCAAAGAAACTAGCCATTATTTTTCCATTTGGAGGTTTTATCTATAAATTAGAGAGTTAGTTGAGTCTCTAGTCATCTTGATCTCTGGCTAGAATCGTTGTTGAAGCATTTTGTAAACTTTTGTCCCACTGGTAACTATTTTTTCTACTATAACAAAAGACTTTGGGGTACAACTCGAAGTGTTTTTGTTGTTCATCTGTGGTATGTATTGACTACGGGCTTCCTATGTGGTGCTTTACTTGATATATTTTGAGATAATACATCATGTTTGCAGGAACTCAATCCTTGGTCTCCAAATTCACAGACTGTGAACAAGGATCATCTTGCTTGGATTCCTAGTTTATATATGGTGGATTAAATCTTCACTAGGGCTATAGTGAGCAATAATTTTTCTGAAACGTTTTAGCCATTCTTTCAAGAAAAAATATTATAAAAAATATTTTCTCAAAATTTATTTAAAAACCCATGTACAATTTGTAAAATAATTTTGTAATTTTAAGTGTAAATTATTTTTCTAACTTGGGTTGGGGTTTTAGATCTATTTTGTATATATTTGGGGTTTGGGTGTTTTTATTTTCATTTTTGCAAGTTGGATCAAGGGATCAAGTGAGAGAAGAGCTAGATCTAGGCCTTTGAGGGTAAGATCTAGTCTCTAGACAATTTTGCAGGGACATTTACTGAAGATTTGACAGCAAAATTCAGATCCCGAAGAGAAAAATTTCGACACATGGGTTTTCAATTTTTGGCCTCTTCTTGCCATTTCAGCCCTCGTTCTATCATTTCAGCCATTTTATCCCCACAAATTGGCTTTTCTTAGCCTCGTTCTCCAATTATTGGCTCTTTTGCCCCAAAATTGACCCGAAACCCTAAGCTAAAGTTTTAAGGCCAAATTTTTTGCGGTTTTGCAGGCTTATGGTCTCAAAATTCATATTTTGCAAGTGGTAACGTTAATCAATGAATGAATTGAATTAATTTACATGAGCAAAATGAAGCTCAATAAGTAATACAGAGATATTTATAGAAACAACCAGTTTCTTCTAAGAAACTGCTAAAGAGATAAAATTAGAAACAGCTAATAAGAATGAGCACTAAAACACTAAATAGCATTATTCTAATAAATGTGATCTCAAAGTTTCAACGATTTTCAAAGGCAGGATCTTCAAGGCCTTGGACCTAGGGTTTGACCTCTAAACCCTTGTTTTGCTTCAGCTTTATTACAACATAAATCATTAATATCTAAGCCCTAAAATCATATTTTAATTGGTCAAAATCAATTAAAATTGCAAAATCTAAATTTTCACAAGTTTTGGCCACTTAAACATCTCTAATTTGACCTAGATCTAATATTTTAGCCTACCGGAATTCACTACATAACTGCAAAATTCAAGTCTGAGATATTTCTTAAGCATATACTTGATAAGGATCAAAAAAATTTAATTTTCAGTTTCTGGCAAAAAATTACTATTTTTAGACATTTTTGGCAGCATATTCAATATTTTTCAATGTTGTGAAAAGCGCGAGCGGGATTAAATCGGCGCCGGGAATGAAGCGGAAAAAATCGGAAAAAGCGGGAAAAAAGCGGAAAAAAGCAGGAAAAAAGCGTTTGGTACAAAAAAATTCATTTTTTTTCATTTTTTTTCAATTTTTTTAATATCTAAACCATCTACAACATAAAATAAATACATTGACACATAAACATGATAAAAAAACTAATATATAAGATGTTTAATATCATTTCTAGCGCTAAAATCACACATAACATTGAATCATGTCCTGAATAGTAAGTCCTGACTCCTGAGTCCCAACTCAGCCTCAAAATATCAACAAAAAATATGATAATGTATCTCATCATGTCATAATGTCATATACAATAAAATGAGGTCTAATCCTATTGATTTCCTTTGCCCCTCTTGCGAGAAAATGCCACAGCTTTCCCTTTCCCTCTAGATGTAGGACGCTGGTGCCTGTGCTGGTGGAGATGGTAGTGGAGTCTGATGTGCTCTAGAAACTGAAGAACTAGAAGTAGGAGCTATAGGAGGTAGACCACGTCCTCTACTAGTGGCAGGGGTAGCCCGAGCAGGTGGTGTCACCTGGAAACATTACAATCTCCCAATCCTGAAATCCTGAAAAACTGATAAGTCTGCTGGATTTTAAATGAAATCTAAAATTCTACTTTCTCCATATGAAATCCAATGAGGCTGGAACCACTCTCAAACATCCTGAGTCATTTCATGGTAATGTTAAAAATTTAAGTAAAAGGATGAAAATGAAGATTAAGGAGAATGTCACTTTTACTTTAAGAATTTAACATTACCATGAATAGCATATCCATACTAGGGCCTAGACTTGATCATTAAGCTGCCCCACTCAAAAACTATTTGTTTCTTTCAAAAAAAATTGCATGAAAAAACCCAAATGACCAAATGAAAAACCAAAAAAAAAATTATAAAATCGTGCTGCCCTGACACCCCAAGCTTTTTTCCGAAAAAAGCGCGTTTTTTTTCGAAAAAAGCGTGCTTTTTTTGAAAAAATCGGCAAAAAAAATTTTAGCCGCTTTTTTCCCATAAAACGCGCGATTAAATCGTCTTAGGGAAAAAAGCGCGCTTTTTTCACTGGTATTTTTATCCTGCTGATCTATGACTAATTTACTGCTATAATAAATTTATCAGTTCTGAAATTTCTGAATCGCATATCCTAAAAGCCCTAAAAATTGAAAATTTCGAGTTCTTGTGTATTTTTACTATTTTTGGACATATTGACCATCTATTTTGGCATTTTTTGTTTGTTGATCTGTATTTTTTTACTGCTGTAAACTAACAAACCAGAGCTGAAATTTTCCTGAATACATCATTGTAAAGTGTGGTAAAGAAGCTAATTTACATTGTTGGTCAAATTGGAAATTTTATGTTTCATGTGTTGGGCAAATTTCATCATTTGAAGTATTTTTTCTCACTTCTGTCATAACATTGATAAGCTCTGAATTTTCTGAAGTATTATTGCTGATATAAACTGTCATAAATCTGAATTTGACTTATCTCATCTTGGCCTAAAAGGTTGTCTATCTTTGCACTCAAAATCTGACATTGATCTTGTTGATTGGCATAATACCTTGTGTTAATAATCATTGGTGGATAAATTAGTTACTTGGTATCTTGTGGAGTATTGTTGAAGTTTACACTTGTATCTCTTAACACATATCTTGTTTAAGATTGTATCACAACATTGTTAAATACTCTTGCCTTAAGAAAAATTCTCAATAAGTACTTAGATTGCATTAATAATTTACCTCCTAACATAAGCTAGGTTGATAGAGACATAGGACAACCCTTCTTATCTAGCTCGGGGAGTCTCGACAACTCTTCGGTGGTTAACACGGTGACCTTGTGGTCATCAGAGCCACAGTCTCTACAGTGCCGGAGGCATCGGGATAGGAGCCTAACAAAAAGTATCGTTGATCAGTCCCTAGCCTGCTACCTAATAGCCTCCTTCCCACAACCTACCTTGGAACCCAGCTTCAAAATAGTTAAGGGAAAGTTACACTTAGACTAGGCATTTAACTAAAATTTACCAAGATCAATGCATCTCACATACATTCTAGGATTTGCAAATCATATAGGTTAGTTGACCATTCAAGCAACGGGTGTCCATCCCGTCATCTGGTTCGAATTTATAAGAAGCAAGAATTTGTGACTCCATTAAGGCACTGGTCTCATAATAGAAAATCTAATCTAAAAATAATTTTGCTTAATTTCAACCAAGTGGCTAGGCCACTCATTCGTGTCTCCCAAACAAGTTGGTTTCCAACTTGTTTTCCTTCATCTCATTCCATAGGGACTACCCCCCTAGCCTGTCATTGGGAGACAGCTAGAACGGAGTGGGCGGGGATCAAAGTGATAGCCCCCGTCCTGAGCGTTGTCATGGTGCCCCCCGTCTTGAGATCGTTTAAATTTTCCCCGACAAGAAGCTTTCCTTGATCTCCATTTGCTTTTCATCAATCCTCTGAATCAAAACATCATGGGTGACTATTATGGTCCTTGCAATTTCACCAACATCCAGGGATATCTGCACGACTTGCCAAATGAGTCAACTATGAACAGATTGCCAATATTTGAGGGGAATAATGCTATTAATGTTGAAGAGCACATAAAGAAGTTTAATTCATTCCTCCATAGATATGCTCATTCTACAGACTATAATCATGAAGATGTAAAAATGAAGTTGTTTGTCTTATCATTGGAAGGTAATGCAATTGACTGGTTTCATGACAAGGCTAATAATGCTTTCGATTCTCTAAGGGCCCTCCTTGATGCTTTTCGAGACAAATATGGGGATAAGAGAGAAGGGAAGTACTTGGTGAAATAATTCAATACCATCAAGAAAAAGGAAAATGAAACGGTGGTAAAATTTAACCATAGGTTCAACAAATTGCTAAGGGACATGACTCAGGATTACAAGCCTCTAGACGAAATTGCCTTGGAAACATATCTTGAGGCTTGCCATGTAGAATTTCAATATGAGATTAGGCGGGCTCACCCTGACCCTTTAGTTGATGCCCAAAACACAGCTGAAGAGTTAGAAAAGGATAAAAAGGCTTCAAGTAAATCTGAGATCCCTAGTTACGAAAGAACTCCGATCAAAATCAAAGAAGAATCAGATACAATCAAAGAATTAACCAAACTGGTTAGGGATATGGAAATTAAACACGCCAAACAAATAAGTGACATGCAGAATCAGTTAATACAAATGGAAAGGAGTGCCAAGATGCAAACACAAAGTATGCCTCCCCGGCAACAGTGCCAAAAAATGTTGTCACCCGGATTGTACAAACATCATGACATCAACGCTCAATGCGGGGATCAAAGTGTCAGCCCACGTCCTGAGCGTTGTCGTTGTACCTGTACAATCTGGGTGACAACAGACCTATTTGGAAGGATTGGAAATGGTCGTATGTTGAACCATTTAAATATTATCAATAAAAAGATATCTATGATTAGGTCATGTAATTCAATACCAACTAGATTCAAAAGAAATGGAATATCCATGAAAAGGAAGCATATCTTCTTTACAAAACATAAGGATATTGTTAAAAACATGAAGCCAACCCTAAATGCTTTTGGAAAACATTCTTACAAAAGAGTCCACATGTACCATTTTTTATCATGACAACTAGGTGACTGATACTTGCATTTATGACTATGCTTATTATTCAGGACATCCACCTATCCTAAAGCCTTAATGCACTTTCATATATCTTCAAGGAGGATATCTCGCCTTGTGGTCATGATAGAAATTCAAAAATAATGGAGATATGGTGTTTTCAAAATCTATCATTGGAAAACTCTTGTTGCACCTTGAGCAATCATTTTAATGAGCACTCCACCTTTATTACTTGAGTGCTTTACTTATTTGGGGAGATCATTAATGATGTGTTCCCATGGTGGAGAGCACCCTAGCACTTAAGGCCATGTGACATATTTTTATGCACTATTGGTTGGACATTTCACTGTCAAGAGCTTTGAGGTTGTTGCACAACTAACTCCTTTAATTTAACATTGACTTGTTTCATAGAGTTTGGTTACATGAGAGCATTATTATATTGTTTTCCTAACATATTTTATTGATTCACGTTCAAGAAGAAAGTGGACCTCAACAAATCATTGCTACATTTAGCAATGAAGTTGTTGAAGAGGCTATTTTATTGTAATCATTGGAAAGATTAGTGGCTCTAGGAAAACAATTATCACTTAATTATAGAAGGAGATGGAGATTGACTCTATTTAAAGAGTATCTTTCGCCATTTCTAGTCAAGATTCATTTGTGAGGAGTCTCTCCATCATTTGTGAGTGAAAGAGCTCCCAAGCGTCTAAAAAGAATGGTCAAGCAGGAAGCAGCATCAAGCAATCATAGTCGTCAAACAAGGTTGAGAAATGTGGAATTGTAAATAGAGTCGTCAAGCAAGGTCAAGTAGCACGAGATTGCAAACAGAGCCGTCGAGTAGACGTAAGCGTTTGAAGTTTTAGTTGAAATAAAGCCTTCGAGCAGTGTGAAATTGCAAACAAAGTTGTCAAGCCATGTGGGATTGCAAACATAGTCGTTCAAAACTTCAACAACATAGACATTGAGTAGCAAGCCATAAGTAAGAGTTGGAGGATATTTTGATTGTAGATCTAGAGATAGAGAACAAGCTATCAAGTTAAGGGCTTTTTATTGCAAACAAAGCCATTGAGCAACATTGCCAGCAATTAGCGAGCCATCTGTTGATTTAGGGTAGCCTTGGATGTGCTCTTGCCATGAAACTTAGTGGAGAGGTTGGGGCACATGAAATCTCCAATACCCAGAAAGGGTTTCGGCAGATTCTAAACAGATCAGGAGATATTAAAATAATTAATATTTTTAATGGAGTCCCTAAGTCTAAACTTAGGGAAAATAAAATATTAATGTGCATTAATATGAATCTCTATTAGAATGGTCCAAAAGACATGGATCAAGCCAGATCTAATGTTAGCCGTTGATTAGGGACTTAATCTCGGTCGTTGATATGTCAACAAGAAAAGTATAAGAGGAGGCTTGAGGGTCACTTGGATAACACACCACAGTGATCAGTTATTCTATTCTCTAGAGCGGGGTTTGCTAAGAGAGATAGAATCAGTGATCGGGAGAGCAACTGAGGGGCATTGGTTACAGATAAACAGAGAAGGCATAGATTCTGTCGGGAGAGCAGCGTAGTAGCCAAGGAGAGTGACACAGGTCCACGCAGAGGCAGCCAAGTGTTGCGCAGAGCACCAAAGAGGCCAGCGTGTCTGACGCAAAGGCCCAGAAAGCTGACACAGGGCCAGCGTGAGACAGAGAGGGGCTGGCAAAGTGTAGATTAGGCAGACACTGGGGTTGCAAATCAGTTTTGTGCTGAGGAGCTACTGGAAGGATTTTTCGGGGTTTCAACCAAGACATTTCTCTCAAATTGTGAGGTATAGCTGCTAAGGAAATTCTCTGTTAGGTAGGCTAGTTTTGGTACCCAGATTGTACTCTGATATTGCTTAATAAGAAAACCCTCAAATGGTTGCATCGATTTTTCTGCATTGGGTTTTTCCGGGGACATTGGTCCAAAAATAATGCTATCATGTGGTGTGTTTGTTCTTGTTTCTTTTAGTTGCTAATCTGTAATATGTTGAGCATGCACTGGTGTTTATTTTCAGTGTTTATATGTAAATAACTTGGTAAACAAAAATAACAAGTAGGTAGGAATAAATCAGAAAAGGTGCATGAAGGGTTTCTAAACTAAGTAAATTTAGAAACTTCAACATGGTATCGGAGCGTGGTTGCAAATCACCAAAGGACTAAAAGACATCAGTCGAGCGAAGCAATAGCAGCAGAAAACAGCGGTCCTGAAGAGACAGAAGTTGTTTCTAGCAGTGCAGAAGCCAAGAAGTGTGACGCAAAGCCAGCCAGAGCCACGGAGAAAAAGTTGGGAGCTACATAGAGCCTCAGAGAGGCCAACGTTGCCGACGCAGAGGGCCAGAGGGCTGACGCAGGGCATCCCAAGGCTGACACAGACCCATCTGGGGTGACGTAAAGCCAACGTGACGTAGAGAGGGGTTGATGCAGTTCATAGAGAGGTAGTTGTTGGAGTCTAGAAGGCTGCAAAAATATTGCAAAGTGGAGCTGGTGAGGTACTGTAGTCAGAACAGTACCTGACAGAGCAAGGCCAGAGGAGTTGTTACTGAGGGTTTCTAGCCGAGGAACCTGGGTCAGCAGTGCAGTTGCACAAGACGATCAGAGTAGGGCGCATCTCGACAAGCGACAGAAAGATTTCTAGGAGGGAAATCAGGAATTAGAGGGAGTCTAGAAGAGAACTTCCAGGAGGGAAGTAGAGGAGCGTCATGGCACTACATGGGGTAAGAGACCAGGATAGACTAAACGAAACGTCGAACTTCGCAGTCTGGAAGGCCAGAATCTTATCAGTGCTTGACAAGAATCGTGTCAACAACTTCGCCTTGAAGGTTATAGCTATCCCAATCAACCCCAATGATAACGACAAGTATGAAGAGGCGATGGCGAGGGCCAAGTGCATTATCCTTGACGAGGTCAAGGATCATGTGGTACCACATATAGCCGAGAAGGAAACGACAGTTGAGATGTGGGAGGCTCTCAAGAACCTGTACCAGCATACTTTTGTGCAAAGAAGAATGTTGCTCGAGAACCAGTTGAGGTTGTATTAGATGAAGAAGGGTCAATTGATTGACACCTTCCTCGGAGGACTGAATGACATCCGAGGCCATTTGACTGCTATAGGAGTGACACCGGATCAAGAGCTTATGGTGAGGACAACCCTGAATGTTGTCTCAGAAAATTGGGAAGTGTTTGTCCAAAGTATCCTAGCAGAGAGACCCTCCCACCTTGGGAGGAGATGTGGGCAGCTCTTCACCGGGAAGAGATCAGACGGCAATGAAAGACAGGGAGCAGCAACAAAGGGATCAAGGTCAAGCAGGACAAGGAGGACGTGACCCTAGCATCTGAGGGAAAACAGGAGAAGTGGAAGAAGAAAGATCTCTCCAAGATCAAGTACTTCCACTGTGGGGAGATGGGTCATTATGCAGCCCAGTGCCCAAGGAAGAAGAGTAAGGGAGAGTCTTCCAAGACTAAGGCAACGCCAGCACCGGCAAAGAAGGAAGTTTTGACAGATGATGACTGTGCCATGAGTGCACACACGCCACTTGAGCGGAAGTGGGGAGACATCGAGCTATAGTCAGGCGGACTACATGTGATGAGGTGCAAGATCCTTGAGGTACCCAGCCTCTTGGATTAGACCTTGCTACGAGAGCCCCAACGAGGAGTAGCAGGACTGGTTAAGTGGGTAGAGACGGATGTGGATGGAGCGGCAGAGAGAGCTACAGTGCAAGAGTCCCGAGATAGTGCAGAGCTAGCAGGCTGTAGCAATGCGAGAGGCACAAGAGTGTTGCACCAGTGCAGGAAGGCACAAAGAGGTGTGCAACGGTGCGAGATGCAGGGAGTTGTTGCAGCAGCGCAGAGGTCAGAGAGAGGGAGCACTTGTCAGTGGCAGAGGGAGCTTCAACATCAGTGGGTGTTTCTAGCCCAACAGGGAGGTCAGTTGGGAGATCAGTTACTTACTTCTCAGTAACTGAGTTGTCGTGCAATAGTGGGCAACACAATGCAACATGATGAGAGGAGACGCAGTGCTGGGAGAAAGGACCAACAATAGCATGGATGTAGAGGGAGCTGTCATACAGATCCAACAGTGGCAGTGGTAGAACCATGGGCAGCAGTATAGGAGGCAGCAGTGCAGAGGATGTTGGGCAGTAAGGCCTAGCATCAACACAGGTACCGATGCCGGATGATCAGAGTAATGCTCAGTGAGGAGTATTGGTAAAGCACAGTCCTCGCTAAGAGGGAATGTTGATTTGGGGTAGCATCGGATGTGCTCTCGCCACGAAATTTGGTGGAGAGGTTGGGGCACATGAGATCTCCAATACCCAGAAAGGGTTTGGGCAGATTCTAAACAGATCAGGAGATATTAATATAATTAATATTTTTAATGAAGTCCCTAAGTCTAAACTTAGGGAAAATAAAATATTAATGTGTATTAATATGAATCTCTATTAGAATGGTCCAAAAGACATGGATCAAACCAAATCTAATCTTAGTCGTTGATTAGGGACTTAATCTCGGCCGTTGATATGTCAACAGGAAAAGTATAAGAGGAGGCTTGAGGGTCACTTGGAGAACACACCAGAGTGATCAGTCATTCTATTCTCTAGAGCAGGATTTGCTAAGAGACATAGAATCAGTGATCGGGAGAACAACTAAGGGGCATTGGGTACAGAGAAACAAAGAAGGCAGATATTGTGTCAGGAGAGCAGCGCAGCAGCCAAGGAGAGTGACGCAGAGCCAACAAGGGCTCATGTAGGGCCACGTAGAGGCAGCCAAGTGTTGCGCAGAGCACCAAAGAGGCCAGCATGTCTGACGCAGAGGCCTAGAAAGCTAACGCAGGGCCTCCTGGGGCTGACGCAGGGCCAGCGTGAGACAGAGAAGGCCTGACGCAGTCCAAATTGGGCATACGCTGGGGTTGCAAAGCAGTTTTGTGCTGAGGAGCTGCCGGAAGGATTTTCCAGGTTTTCAACCAGGATATTTCTCTCAAACTATGAGGTATAGCTGCTAAAGAAATTCTCTGTTGGGTAGGCCAGTTTCGGCATCCAGATTGTACTCTGATATTGCTTAATAAGAAAACCCTCAGATAGCTGCACTAGTTTTCCCGCATTGGGTTTTTCCGGGGACATTGGTCCAAAAATAATGCTGTCATGTGGTGTGTTTGTTCTTGTTTCTTTTAGTTGTTGATCTGTAATATGTTGAGCATGCACTGGTGTTTATTTTCAGTATTTGTTTTGTAAATATCTTGTTAAAGAAAAATAACAAGAAGGTAAGAATAAATCAGAAAAAGTGCATGAAGGGTTTCTAAACTAAGTAAATTTAGAAACTTCAACACCATAATGTGGGAGTTGGAAGATATTGTGACTGCCAAATTGGAGATAGAGATCGAGCTATCAGGTTGAGAGTTTTGGATTGAAAACAAAGCCATGGAGTAGGGTCAAGCATTAGGAGTAGTAGCCATCGTCGAGGAGTATTATGGGTTGTCGAGTAACATGAAGTAGTCGTCGTTGAGAAGATTGGGAATAACTATAGGGAGTAGTTGTCATCGACAAAATTGAACCAGTTCAAGTTTGTGAGACTACAAAAGAGTGCAATCACCATCAAGAGTTTTGATTTTTCAAGTCAATTAAGGGTGAGGATTTTGCTCGTCGATTAATGGAGGGCTCCTCTCCATCAATCCTCAATCACTAGGGGCAAATTTATAGCCCTTAAAATATCTCCACCGAGTGATATTTCACATATTTAACATCCCAAGTTAAGAGTCTATTGTCACAGATGGAATTTTTTGAAAATGAAACTTAATAGCCTTATTTAGAGGTGTTAGATCTTAAACAATTAATATCAACAATTAAAACACGACATAATATACACATATAGCAACCTATTATGAACTACCCCACATTCTAAACAAAGATCTCAAACATCAAAAATATACAAGATGAGATGACATCACATTACGCCCTTTTCAAAGAAGAGATAAATCCAGCAACAAAAACTCAATGCTTGGGTTTGGCTCTCAGGCAAGGAGAAGCCTCTCTCTCCTAGAGAGGAAAACCCTTCTGCAAATTTCTCTTATTGAAGTTTCAATTGACAAATGCCAAACCCTAGAACCTTGACAAGAAGATCCTCCAAACACAAGCCAAGCCTTTCCCTTTGATCCGAGATCACTTCCTCTTCCAGCACTTCGTCCTCCTTCTTTGTCCTCCTTCCAGCAACTAATAGCTTTGACTGCAGCAACCCTAATTTACATGCCCTAGACGGGACATTCTTCTTTTCTTCCTTCGCTTGAGTAAGAGGCCTAATTGGCACTCTTTTCTAGCCCAATCAAGCCTCTTCATATGACTATACTAGTAGGTCTGTTAGGGCGGCAAAATGAGCCTCTTTTACCTCACACGTTTGACTGTAATTAGGCCTAAAATAGACCTTTCAAACTCCGCCTTCTACCCTTCCTTCTTCGCTGCAATAGAGACACCTTCTCTTGTCTTTTCGCACCCTTTTCTTGCTTCTTCTTCGCTGATTTCAAAGATCACTTGTTGTTGTGGAAGTGTGCCCTAATCTGGCATGTGTGACAGTGCTTCTTACCCAAAACAGAGATATCCTACTCGGCCTTCCTTTCATTGTATAGGAGACTTCTTCTCCTCACTTTTTCGCACCTCTTCTTATTTCAGAGCGAATGTGTATCCTTCTAGTGAGGTTGAGTTGCCCTTCTTATAGTGATTTTGTCCCTTCCTTTAGAGCCGACATGACATTCTTAGAGAGCCGACATGACATTCTTAGAGGGCCGACTTGATCTTGACATGGAGCCGACTTGCTAGACCGAATTTAATTCTTTACAAGAGGAGGCTTGACTTGCTTAGAGGATTTTGTCTTGACTCAAATTCATGACACTTTCACTTGACATTTTACATAGACATATTTACATAGTGTAACTTGCCCTCAAGGGGTCTTCAATACTTACATTGACTCTTTGACTTTCCTAGAAGCACTTGAACATGTGCTTGACCTATCAAATGGACAAGAAATTCATTCTTGATAATTACAAAAATAATAATTCTTTTCTTTTACAAGTACAAAGATCAAAATTACATTTATGAAGACCGAACCTAGTTACACTTTCTTCAACACTTTTGACACCTTACAAATAGGCACCTCTTTCCTTCATGACACTTTGGATCTGAAGGACATCACTCTTGACTGGACATGGATGGGCCACAACTCCACACTCTTCCTCCACTTTTGGTCATGTTGAAATATGTAACTAGGTTCGATCAATGACATATTTATGTATTTAATGAAAAGAGAAAAATAAATTTATTATTTGTGTTCTTGAGGCATGGGTTTCATGCTCAAGGGAAATTTATTTTTAGGTCAAGCACCCATTGAGTGCTTCTAGGTTTGTCATAAAGTCAATTGAGTCATTGTCATGTATTGAAGACCCATTTGGTCATGTTACATATTGTAAAGAAAACATTACTAAGTCAAAATAGAGTCAAAAGACCCTCCAAGACCCCATCATGGCACAAAGTTGAAGTCAGCCTACATGAAGGGTCAAGTCGACCTGCAAATAGCAATTCGTACCTCTCACAAGCCTATAAATAAGAAGGAATCTGACCACATTTGGACACTCACTCAAGCAAGTTCGATCTCCACAAGATAGAAGCTAGAAAAGGATGAAGACGGAGAAGAAGAACAAGTTCTAAGTTTTGGGCCTCTCTCTCTTTTGTTAGGGTTTCTACAGTTTATGGGCAAGACGAAATTCTAAAGCAGCATCAAAGTTGGAAAGCTACATCAAAGTTGTGAAGCTGCAAGATCGAGGTTGTGAAGTTGCATCGAAGCTATGAAGCTAAAAGGTCGAAGTTGTGATAGGTAGCAAAATATAATCACAAAGGTAAAAACACATCACACAAATTGACATGCTTGTTTACCCAGAAAACTCAAATGGGAAAACCTGCTTTCTTTGTTGTAGTATTTTAATGATTGAGCTTGAGCAATTGAATCTTTTACAAGGCAATATTTTAGGGGCTAATATTCACAGGTGGGCTAATTTTCCAAGATTTTTCCAAAAAATTGATTCGCCCAATTTCCATTTTCTCTAAAATTTATTCGCCCACATTTTATAGTATAAAATTATTTTACCTTAAAAATCACTAAAAATATATAGAGAATGATATGAAATCATTAGAAATTTTAATATTTTTAGAAAAATATATCCAAACATTTTACACTTTGCATAGTAAGGACTAGTAAGATTCGTCAAGGTTTCTAGACATTATGAAAAATTTCCTTCGCTGAAATTTTCCTTGTCTATCACACTAAGAACAACCTTGTTCTCTCGTTGACCTAGCAGGGACTCCCCTTGAAAATTTCATGATCACTGCTCCTAATCCTTTGCGCACTAGCAGCCATATTTCCTAGCACGCTAGGGCCTATTTCCTTGCACACAAAATCTCGTATTTTGTAGTGCAAATAGCTCCTATTTCTATGTGCAATTGTGCTCCCATTATTTAGGACGCAAATCCTTAAATCCTAGCACAAATCTGCTCAATAAACCCATGTGTTATTGCTCCTCTAGGCTACGCTCACCACAAGCAAAGAGCTCTCACACAAGCTAGTGCACTCAACAACAAACAAACTTTGTGTCTTTGTCCTTCTTTTATAGATTCAATCCATGCTACGCTCACCACAAGCAAACAACTCTCACACAAACTCGTGCACTGAACAATGAACAAGCTTTGTACCTTTGTCCTTCTTTTATAGATTCAATCCATGCTATAATAGGCAAGTTACAAACTTAGAACTTGAGTTGTGACTGACTAGTTAACTGAGTTGAACTGGTTTTCTCTCCAATCAACACTAGGGTTATAGCTAGTCCTTCCTTCAATCAAGCACTGAAGTTCCCAACTCATCCTTTTCTAAACTCATATGCCACTTGATCATGTAGTTAAACTGAAGAAGGCACCACATAACTGATCCTCCAACACTACGCCCAAACTCATGAAGTTATTCCCACAAACTGGAAATAAGCTCACCATCTCCATGAACTCACTCCGTGGTTAAAGAAAGACAACTTGTGGTCTTTCTAGTTAAGGCACGAGCTAGAGAAGACCATCCACTCGCTGCAATTTTCAACATTTATTATTCCCCCTTACTACTAATATTATTGTTCGCTCCCCTTATTTATAATAATTTGATTATATTATTATTTTAATTATTCTTTTACCTTTGACTCATTATGTCTTATTTTTAGTAATTTGTTCTTTTAGTTATTCATCCAATGACTATATTTTTTACTTTTAATTATTTAATTTTCTAACAGCTACTTTGACTTTTCCTGTTAGCTCTCTCTGTCCCTCTTCTATTTAATCTTGTAGCACAATCAGATTTCTTTCACCTCTTTGTCTTGATCATTAACCACATTAGTTGGTTCAAAATGTTGACAGGAATAAATTCTAATGGGAGGAATCCAAAAGCAAAATCTCTAAATAACTCTCCTCACAGAGGCCTTAGTACACAAAGCTAGTACAACCTTCAAATCTCTTGTAAAGATGGTACCTAGTCTCAGAGTAGTAGACAGGTTGGATGGTGCTACAAATTTCAAATTGGAAGACCAAGATACTCCTTGCCTTACATGAAAATGAGATTTAGAATTATGTGAAGGAAAATGCCTTGAAACCACAAGATGTTGAGGAGAAAGCCAAGCATAAGAAGAATGAAGCAAAGGCTAAGAGGATATTGATTGACTCCATAGAGAACCATTTGATTCAACGTTGCTAAGTTGAAGACTGCCAAAGAAATTTATGATGCCTTGGTGGGATTGTTCAAGAGTAAGAACACTCACATGAAATTATCCTTGAGGCATTAGCTCCAAAGTATCATGATGTCCAAATGAAATTAAATTGCCATTTATCTCATGAGCCTCCTAGTTGAGAGATCAACTTAAAGCCACTAGAGATACCATTGGTGATGCAAAGTTTGTTACAGTGACACTCAATGGATTTCATTCTTCATGGGATCCATTTGTATAGGGTATTTGTGCATGGGCCAAGTTGCCCAAGTTTGATCATCTTTGGACTAATTGTGTCCAAGAGGAGGCCAAATTGTTGTCCAAGAACTTACATAGACCTCGAGATGAAGAAACCCAAGCCCTTGCAGCCCATGCAAGAAAAGGAAAAGGAAGAAGAAACTTTGATGAGAAAAATACAAGTGGAAAATCAGCTCCAATTCAAGACCAAAAGAAGAAGGATCTTTCAAAGATCAATGCTTCAAATGCCATACATTTGGTCATTGTGCCTCCCATTGTCCTCAAAATAAAAGGAACGAAAAGTAGCATGCACCGACAGTGGATGTTGATAATGAGGATCAGCATCTACCACAAAAGAAGACAAAGAAATCTAAACTTGATGAGATCGCATATGGATTTAAAAAAGAATATTTGTCTCCACTCTTACAAGCACTATTACATGTTAAAATATGTAACTAGGCTTGGTCTTCATAATGACATGTGTAATCATGATTTTATTTAATGTAATGAGAAAAATAAATTTATTGTTATTGATCTTGAGGCATGGGTTTCATGCTCAAGGGAAATTTGTTTTTAGATTAAGCTCTCATTGAGAGCTTCTAGGGCTTGTCATTGAGTCTACAAGTCTAGGGAGTCTTTGTCATGTATGAATGACCTTTCTTGGGCATGTTATATATTGTAAAGAAACTTATTTGAGTCATAATAATGTCAAGATGGCCCTCCAAGACCTTGTCAAGTGTAAGTTATCAAGTCAGCCTACAAAGGAGCATGTCGGCCTCTCTAGAAGATGATGTCGGCCTATTAGGGTTGCCAAGGAAGCCTATATATAGAGGCATTCGGCCTCATTCCAAAGGGCATCAATCAAGCATCAATCTCATCACAAGAAGCTCGATCTAAAGTGTAGAACATAGCAAAGAAAAGAGAAGACAAGTCGAGGAAAAAGGAGTATTTTCTGAAGTCTGTTCTTGGGTAATCTCTCACATGTGTGGGTTGTAGTTAGGGAATTTCATCACCTACAGAAAATCAAAATTAAAATCAGTCAAGGAACCAAATGAAGGATGGAAGAAGCACTTATATGCAAGCCGAGTCATTGAAGGAGTTGTTTCCCAAGTGAAGGAGAAGAGGAGTTGTCTTCACCATGATTCGGCCACACATGCAAGCTAGGGTTACTGCAAGAAGAGTTGAGAATCACAGTGAAGGTGCAGGTCCAAATTTATGATGAGAAGACAAATTTGAAACAAAGAGACTTGGGTTGACTTTGCTAGAAGTCACGAAGAATTGTGACTTAATCTTGGAGCGGTCATTTGGTCAAGGGTCTAGATCTTGGAATTCGTCAATTGAAGATTCTATAAGAAGAAGAATTCTTGTGGATTTTCCTCTCAGATTGGAGAGGTTTTGGCCCTAGTTGATCACCTACATCTTGTGTCCCTTGTCTTATTGTTATTTATGGTCTGGTATTTGTTTGATGAATGAGAACTCCAATAATAAACAATGAAAGAATAAGTCAATCTAAAGAAGTGAAAATACATCACAAACAATTATCAAGAAGAGAAGTCGCTTACACTTGCTACCCCTAGATTTCTCAACATTACAGACAGTACTAATACTTGGTTGTTGGATAGAGGTTCTTCTAGGCACATAGCAGGTTCACCAGATTCTCTCACAGATTTGACAAAGAAGGATTCAATATTATAGGTGGAACTTGGAGATAATGCCAAATATGCAATGAAAGGAACTGTGACAGCATCATTTCAGCTGGAGTCAAAGATTCTATACACATGAGAGATGCATTATTTGTCTCAGGATTGAAGAAGAATTTGCTCTCTATTTCAGTGTTAGAGGATAGAGGTTATAGATGGTCATATTTTTGTATGGCCTAACGGCTTGAGCATAGACACAGCAGTAGTGATTGGAATTCGAGGATGGCTATAAAAATTGTTAGGATGTCTAGCCCAGGAATTGGTGCATCGCAGTGTCAGTTTATGTGAGTTATGGCATTGGAGATTTGTTCATATGCACTACAGGGCTTTGTCGACATTAACAAGGATTGTTACAAGTCTTCCAGAGTTCCAGGTAGAGCATGAGGGAGTTTTCAGGGATTATGCACTTGGCAAAATGCCAAGGGATCCTTTTTGAGCAATGATAGACATCCAAGGTGATCTTGGATCTAGTACATTTAGATGTATGCAGGCCGATGACAATATCATCTTTGTGTGGCTTCTTGTACTATGTGTCATTCATCAATGATTTCTCCCAAAAGATATGGATCTACTTCATGAATACCAAGGATAAGGTCTTCAACAGGGTCCAAGAGTTTAGGGCTCAAGTAGAGAACTTGACAAGGAAGAAGATCAAGTTAGATAAAGGAGGAGAGTATACTTCCAAGGACTTCAACGAATTTTGCAAGGACGCAGGAATCAAGAGGGAGTGGATAGTTCCTTACAACCCTTAGCAAAATGAGGTTGCGGGAAGGACAAATAGGTCCACTATGGAGGTTATCAAAGCGACAATTCATGATCAAGATTTACCCATGCTCTTGTTAGCTTTTGGGGTAGCAGTGGAGAAGTGTTCTAGCCTCTATGGTGGCTAAGAGGCTAAGGAACACGAGATCTCCAAAATTAATTGATGGAATAGCTCTCGGTGGAGGATATTTGCAGAGCGCAAATGTTGGGTGGCTCGTAGAAGCTGGTTTAGAATCAATTTGCATTCATCCGAAAATAATCTTTGAACAACATTCTTCACTCGAACTTCTGTGTGGAATTTCAAGATTTTTGCTCGCATATCAATGTCTTTTAACACTGGTTCCCTAAAACTTTTTTTCTTGCTCCATATAAATCTATTAAATGGATGTTGTGAACTATAACATCTGCATATCGCTAAATTGGTCATGTAAAATGTGTATACAAGGGAGATGCAAGACCATAATGATGGAATTCCGGAGGAGTGAGGTCTCCACTGCAAAAATAAACTGCCTGGGTCATGCATCGTGTTGTAAGAATTCGAACAAGCTTGTTAAAATATGGATCATCATCCACAGCACAATCAAGAGAATCAGCTAATGCTTTTGAAGATGAAATATCCAGTTCAACTCCGACAGATGTCATTATGCACAACAAGGGTTCAAGCATTTTTGGCATTGGACTTGGATGATGCCTCAGAAGTAAACACGAAGGGAAGTGTTTTAATATTTTTTCAGCGACTGAAACATTTGCAGCTAGCATAAATTCCTCAACCATTTGATTTGCCTCACAAATTTGATAAATACCAATATCAAGTGGATCATGCATTTCAGTATATATGTCAAACTTAACCTCTGCAGATGCATGAGTCACGCTCCTCTTTCAATCCATCTAGCCCTCGTGATCTTTGCTAATGAATTCATATTACGCAGATCGACTGTTATAGGATTAGCCAACCGACTGTCATCCATCCATGCTTGAGCCTCAATGTAAGACAATGTTGCACATGACTTGATGACACTTTTGGTAAATCTCACAAAAACAATATATGTTGAAGGAGTCATTTCCCAAAGAACTGAAAAGGCCAATCTTTCAAAATCTGATCGGAGGGAGCATATATCTTGAGTAAGTGGTTTTGGGAGCATATCTATTCTCCGCTCAACCAAATAAACAGACGTGCCTCGTTCCGAAGCTTCTTCATCAAGAGGTGTACCGGGAGAACAAAATTTGTAACATCAACAATGTGGACTCCAACATCGAAATTTCCATTTGGGAGTCCTCGACAGCATAGTGCATCGTCAATATCCATACAACCAGGTGGATCCACATTGAATACTCTCAAGTGGCGTAGATCCTGTCGGTGAGGATCACTCGAATCTTCTAGTTGTAATGTCCAAGGCAAGGGTGGCATGCAAGCTAGAACCTATTCAGAAAATGCTCTTATGTTGATGTCGTTCTCAATTAGCAAAACCTCAGTTTCTGTAGCACGATCACCTATTTCTCCTATCGTCCACACATAGTGACCAAATGGATACCGTGATAACCTATCCCATGAATCAATAGCTACAATGATCCGCTTGTCAATGAGATTTCCAAGTTGGCAGGTTTGAATTTGGATTTTAGGTATTTTGCAATCAATAGATACAAATAAAGTGTTAACAATTCCACCACCACCCGCAAGCATAGGCATTGGCTCCAGAGACCCACAGTACGAATGCCAATTTCGCTTAATTATACCAATAACATGCCCAGTTGGACGGGTTGTAATATGACCTTCAACCCCCTTGGAATTCTGCTCCAAAATGGCATCACGAGGAGCATCATCAGCACTATTCGAAACTAAGTGGACCTCCTCATCTTCATATTCTTCATCTTCTACAATTTTCATTGTTTTCCCTTCATCCCACTGATCCTTAGGCAAGAGCTCCACTGCAACTACATCTCCATCAAAATCTTGATTCATATTATCACGTCCATAAATTATGATCTCGTCACCAATACTTTCACTACCAACATAGGCCTCAAGTGGGTTGTAACGATTGACACGATGTTTCCCTTTTCCATGTTTTTGTTCTAGTCCTTTCTTCTATGAACTTTGCATTCGTATAGGTGGTGATAACCCTTCAACTATAGTTTCTATTTGTTCATCACCAAAATCAGTGAGCTTGATTTCTTCATCCTCTACAACTGTGTTTACATCCTCTTTTATAGATTCTACATGTTTAAGTGTTGTATTTTCAATAACTTCATCCTCTTTGACATTAAGATCAGCTTCATTGGAATCATTATCTTGATCATTTTTTGCAACATCTTCATTTTCATTATCATCATTCTGGTCAAAATCTTCTTGTTCTATTTCCTCACTGTCGCTATCATCTTCCTTATTATTGATTTCCTTTAGACATGATTTAACTTCACATGATTTTTCTAATCGCCAAAATACTTCTTGAGTTTTATTACATTGATCAACGCAATCAAGACGTGAACGTAATGGCACATTGTGAGGCGAACAACGTTCAAAGACCCGCATGATTATATTGTGCGCCATGGCTCTGATACCATTAAAGCATCAAAACTAATAGCTTGTTGACTTAAACGTAAAAATACATGAGGTATTTTAATAATAGTTTATTAATATATAAAAATGTACAAGTGATGAATGTTACAATGAGGACCCGCATATATATACCTAACCAGGTGTCCTTTCGTGACTAGGCATCTCTTTTAGACATGCCTTTTCACTTAACTTAATGACTATTTAACATAATCAATATTTGATTATTTAATATTTACATTTATTTTATTTATTTACTTGTTATGAATTATATTCATAACAACCTCCTTGTCCCGGAAACTTGGTGGAACATTGTAAATAATCTCTAGCGGATAGAAGATTAAATTCCAGTTATTGCAATTGTGGAAATTTCATAGTCCCTATGGATAGAGACATCCAGCACCATTGTTTATGTTCAGAACAAGAATCCTCACCAAATACTGGAGGACAAGACTCCTAAGGAGCCATTCACAAGAGTGAAGCCAAAGGTCAATCATTTGAGGATCTTTAGTTGTCCAATATACATTCATGCACCAAAGGAGAAAAGGAAGAAGTTATAAGTTATAACCTTCTAGGAAGAAGGGTACTTTTGTGGGATACAGCAAGACTTCCAAGGCCTACAGGATCTACATTCCAGGACAATGTCAGATTGAGGTTAGAATGAATGTTAATTTTGATGAGGTAGCCTTTAGGAAGTCTAGAGAGTCTCATATGGAGATTGATAGTGAGGAGCAAGAGGCTCTGAAATATGTTGATACAAATCCCTCTAGTCACGTTGTTCATCCTTCAGACTATCAGGAGGAGTCAATATAACCAGCAGAGCCAGTCGACCCACCTAGAGATGTTGTAGTGACAAGGAAGATGTCGACATCGCTTTATGACACTTTGCAAGATGCATAGAGGCATGAAGCTCCAAGTGGTACTTTTACGAAGAGCAAGTGACCACACAAGCTATCAAGTTATATGGCATTGATGAGCTAGATCATTAATTCTAAACCTTCCAGTTATGAAGAGGCAGCAGGCCAACAAGTTTGGAAGGATGCTATGATGGAGGAGTATCAATCCATCATGAAGAATGATGTGTGGGAGATAGTTTCAAGACCAAAGGGAAAATCAATAGTGACTTCGAAGTGGATCTATAAGATCAAGCATGCAGCAAATGGCAGCATCAAGAAGCACAAAACGAGGTTTGTGACGAAAGCGTTCTCTTAGAAAGAGGGAAAGGACTAAGAGGAGACTTTTGCTATAACGTCGAGTACACTTCCATCAAGACTATTACTTCTCTTGCTTCGGTTATGGGTTAAAGGTCACAACAAATGGATGTAAAGGTTGTGTTCCTCAATGGTGTGATTGAGGAGGAAGTGTACAGAGAGCATCCTCAGGGCTTTATGATACATGGGAAGGAGTCCCACATTTGCAGATTGAAGAAGGCTTTGTACAAACTCAAGAAGGCACCTAGGGCATGGTATTTTATGATTTGTGGATACTTGATTAATTTGGGCTTCACCAAGAGTGATGCAGATCCTAACCTTTACTACAAGGTTGTTGATGTTGATCCTTTGATCTTGGCGTTGTATATTGATGATTTGTTCCTTAATGGTGCAGAGAGGCTCATTGTCGGGTGCAAAAAGAAGTTGGTTTCAAATTTTGAGGTGAAGGATCTTGGCTTGATGCATTATTTCTTGGGATTGGAGGTGTGGCAGAGGCCAGAGGAGATTTTCCTTAGACAAGGGAAGTACAGAGTTCAGATCTTGAGGAGATTCGATATGATGGACCACAAGTCCATGGCTACACCTACAGTGACAAATCTCAAGAAGCTAAGTGATTATGCTTCAGATTCAAATTTCATGGATCCCACTATGTACAGGCGATTGATTAGATCCTAGATGTACCTGGTGAACACCCTAAGCTGATTTATTGTTGAGCCAACGCATGTACATTGGGATGCAGCGAAGCATGTGTTGAGGTATCTACATGGTAATGTGGGATATGGTATGAGATATGTCTCAAGTGGTGAAGTGAGGTTGCAGGGATATGTTGATTTTGATTGGCTCCGAGGAGTGCAGTGGACAGAAAGAGCACCTCAAGGCACTGCTTCAACTTGGTATCAACTATGATATCCTGGATTAACAAGAAGCAAACTTTTGTCATGCTCAGTGCTACAGAAGCAGAATACATCACAGCCAGTGTCGCAAGTCGAGAAGCAATGAAGCTCTTGCACATATCCACAGCTGAGCAGATTGCGGACATTCTCACCAAGCCTTTGTTTAGGGGGGAAGTTTGCATACTTCACAGACAAGCTTGGTGTGATGCAAAATGTCTTCCTCGCTGAGAGGAAGTGTTGATGTTTCAGCAATTTGCAACATCAGGCAGACATTCTCCTATAAGATCACGCTGATTTGACTTGGGGGGATGATACGTTCACCCTGTTGGATAAATTTGTCATTGATGTCAATAAGATGAAACCCTTGGTGTTGATTGCAAACCTATGTTGCCAGGAAACGTGGGTTCGGGGACGGGTATGGGTTCGGGGGAGGGGACAGGTACGTCATTTTTCGAAACAAGGTGTGTGGGTTCGTCGGGGGTATATTATAATTTATATATATAATATAAATATTATATTTTATAAATTATAATATATATGAATTTGTATATTTTTCAAATTTAAACAAGAAAACTAAAATATTTATGATTTAAACTTTAAATATTTAAACATGCACATCATTGAACATTCAACATTCACAATGAAATTTCAAAATTTCTAGTTAGATATCAAGTGCAAATTGGAGTTTACATATTAATAAGAATCATGATATATGTCCATCGTCATACTACATTCAAAATTTGTCTTAAGGCATCTCCAAACAAGAACTGGGAAATTTTAAAATACTAAAATAAAAGTATCTAAGAGTGAACAATGACTTCCTCAAGCGATGTCATCAACATCACTCAGATCTTCAGTTAGCATGCTCTCCAAGTAGGGATCACTCTCATCTTGAGGCTCTTGCTCATCCATAGCAATTGGAGGTAGCTCAGTAAGTCCATCTGGTTGTATCTCCTCATCCACACACATAGCATCGTTTGTGTATTGGTCCCATCTCTTGAAAGGACCCTCGTATCCAGGGTCTTTTCGAGATATGAGACGAAGTGTGCTATGAACATACACTAAGTTCTCTGCCTTCTTTGAGCCCAACATATTTCTCTTTACTAAATGGATAAAGGCATAAGTACTCCAATTCCTCTCACAAGATGAAGAACTAGCTACCTAGAATATTAGGGGAAGCCCATTAAATTAATTAAAAAATAAAATATAAAAACTAAAATGAACCCCAAAGAACCCAAAAGAACCTGATTTTGGGGTTCCAAGTACCCATCATCAGGGTTCTTCGTACCCGTCAAGACAAAAGAACCCAATTTTTTTTAATGAAGAACCTGGTTCTTATGGGTTCTTCTCAAAAGCACCCGAACCCGAATCCGGTACTTGGGGACGAGAACCCGGGATGGGTTCGAGAACCCCACCCCCGGGTTCGGGAACCCATGCAACATAGTTGCAAACCCTAGATGCCAAAAAGAAAACCCTTGAATGGCAAACCCAAGTTGGAGCATGCCTTGGATAACCCTTTGTGTGAAACCCTAATTCAAGAAAATCCTAACCCTAAGCACAAAATCCTAAGTGAAGTGCAAAACCCTAAACCTAACCCTAACCCTAAATCCTTGTTCCTAATGATACCATAACCCTAACAATTTAAAAACTCCACCAAAGTAGACTCCCCTCTATACGTGATAAATATGGTCATGAAAAAGGAACCTCAAAACACTTTCTTAACTATCCATTCCTTAAACGTTATAACAAATTTATTAACTTAAATACATTTAACAAAACCTTTATATTTTACATCCACGCCATGCTTTTACAAATTTATTAATAGAAAAAAAAGGGAGGAATGATATATATATAACGTTGGACGTATAGGTTTCATGTTGACATTAGACATTGGGCATATTATGCATTTAATACAGGTCGGCTCCATATAAACATTGCCAGGTCAGCTCCCTATATAGCCAACAGATGTGTGCCTTTAACTCAACATAGCAAGTATATATGAGTCAAATGAGCTCGTTGATCGGCTCATCGCAAAGCAAGCATAAGAGGTTGATGCAGAGTAAGGTCAAGCGAGAAAAACTTGAGGAATATCATACAACTCATGAGTTAAAAAGGAGATTAGTGCACCTACAGTTTTTGTGACCTATATTATATCTTTTGGACAATGATATTCTTTGCAATAAATAATTTGTGGAGTGAGCCAAAGTTATACCAGTGACAAAAAAATATGTTAGCCTGTGGTGGCTATTTTTTGTAGATTGAGCAAATTGCAAACTTGTTCCTTAAATACTCTCGAAACTGTGGATACCTTCGAGACCTGTATCTCTCTGGGACTTCAGTATTGTATCTCTCTGTGACCTTTTTTGTGTAATAAGCATAACCTTGCAGATTTAAAGAAGCAACATACTCTTACAAGACTTGTTTCAAGAGCATATACTTGTGAACATAGTTGGATATACAATGAATGCAGAATTGTAGTGTATATGTTGCAAAACAGTGGAACAAACCTGTTGGAAAGGCATTGAAACAGTTTCTTTTAAACATTATTGAAGACCTGTATAACAACACTTGGAGCACTATTAAAGCACTTCTTGAAACACTGAAGCAGCATAATCAAAATCCTTGTTGAAGCATTATTTGGGGTATAATTAAGGCATTGTTGAAGTAGCATAGGAGCTCTACTAAAACCTTCTTGAATACACCTTTTTTGTTGAAGAAGCTCATAAAGAATCTATTGTATTTGGAGCAATTATTGAATACTCTACTGTATAGCAGATCTATTGGGCTTGTTGATTGGAACTAGACTTTGAAGACATTTTGGAAACCCTAATTGAAGTATTCTTGGAGACCTATAAAGCATGATTGAAGCTCTCATGGAGTGACCTTGGAGAAAATTGGTTAGGGAGTATGAAGAATTATGGAGATACCTTTTGTGGACCATAAAGTTGTCATTGATGAATGAAGGGTTATTGAAGATTGATTGAGAGCATTGTTGTTGATATTGTCAAGGCTTGTTGCAGAAGTTTTTGGGAGGCCTCGAAGAACCATTCAACCTACATTGAAGAGCTGTAACAGATTGATAGGGTTGGTGCACTAGAGGATAGGTGTCCTCAAAAAGATCAGGTTGTAGCAGATTGATAGGGTTGGTGCACTAGAGGATAGGTGTCCTCAAAAAGATCAGTTTGGAGCCCGTGCCGGAAAAGAGAGTTGTTGCCCTAGAAGATAGGAGTCCTCAAGAAGAAAGGGTTGGAGCCCTAGATGTTGGAGCCTCGTAAAGACCAAGTTGGTGCTTAGCAAAGTATAGGTTGAAGTCTGGCGGATTGGAGATTGGTGTCTTCATCTAGGGTTGGATCCCTAAACAATATTGTACTCGATTTATTGTAAAAAGAGGATTGGAGTCCTCAATATTTCTGATTTAATAAAATTATTTTTTTTGTATCATTCATTTTGTGTTCTGTTTACAAGTGATAGAAATTGGTAAAGTAACAATTGTAAAAGAAATATTGATTCACCCCTCCCCCCTCAGTATTTCCAACAATTGGTATCAGAGTCAATACCTTCACTCACAGCCTAACAGCTAGAAGTTAGATACTTAGAACACTAACGGCAAGATCAAGGAAGAAAGGCTCCAAACCTTTTGAAGATGTCTCTTCCTCAGTCAAAAATTCAGATGAAAACCAAGTTGTCAAATCCCCCGTGTTGAACGGAACAAATTTCGAAGTATGGAAGGGTAGAATGAAATTATTTTTTATGGTTCAAGGTTTTCACGTTTGGGAATCAGTGATCACTAGAAGCACGATGGAAGAAGTGTCCAAGGAACAGAATGCGAAAGCGATTAAGGCAATCTTAAGTGGCCTACCTGATCCTATAAAAGTCAAAGTAGAGAAATGGTCATCAACAAAAGAGCTTTGGGAGAATCTTCGAGATCTTCATCCAAAAGGACTTTTGCTCATAACCCCAAATGATGAAAGCCAAGAGCACAAGGATGACTAAGAACCAGAGAAGGTGGCCGAAAGCAAAATTGAAGACACCAAGAACAAGGAAGACCTAGAAAATAAAGAAAATCTCAAAGAAGATCTCAAAGAAAAACTTGTAGCTACCCTAGAAGAGATAAGTAGTTTGAAAAAGGAAAATGAGGAGCTCAAGAAGCAAGCACAAGATGGTGACCATGACCTTGACAAGACAAGAAAGGAAGTTGACCTCTTCAAGCTTCAAGTACAAGAAAGAGATAAGGAGCTCACCAAGCTTAAGGAGGAATTGCATCAAAACAAGAAAAGACATCATGAAGAAGTCATATCCATGACAAATCAGTTGGATAAAGCAAAGAAAAGGGAAGACATTTTGTCAAGCCATCTTGAACAAAGACATGAGGACTTGAACAAACTTGAAGCAAAAATTGGTCAATACAAGGAAGAGGTCTCCTCCCTTAAATCTTAGTTGGAAGAAGCAAAGAAACAAGCACAAGGAGCTGAAATAGTGATAGAAGCAAAAATTGGTCAATACAAGGAAGAGGTCTCCTCCCTTAAATTTTAGTTGGAAGAAGCAAAGAAACAAGCACAAGGAGCTGAAATAGTGATAGAAGGTTTGGCCCTCCTGGAAGGACAAGTTGGTGAAGTAGAAAAGGAAAGAAATGTCATGACATGCCGACTAGAAGAAAAGGATGAAGAGATCTTCAAATTGAAATCAGATGTCATCTCTCTTAAGGACCAACCATCTGAAGCAATAAGGATGAGAGAAGAAATGGAGAACTAGCCAGCAAAGAAGGATGAAGAATGTGAAAAGATGAGAGAAGAAATTGTCTCTCTAAGGAAAGAAGTTGATCAACTAAACAAGAATCTAAAGAGTTCTCAAACCTTGGATGATATCATAAGTCGTCAAAGATCTCCTCTTGATAAATCTGGTCTTGGTTATGCAGGTGAATCTTCTAGCAAAAATGATGTAAACCCTGATGCATCAAAAGACAAGAATATGGAGAAACTCGAAAGTTATACCCCCTGTTAGCGCTTGAATTTGGCCTCAGGCTGAAAAAGACAAAATCCAAGGCAACATCAAACCACTTAGCCTCGTAGCTAGCCCTACGGGGCAGGAGAGGGCTCTCTCCGGGTCTATCTCGGTGAAAGGTCTTCAAAGGGCGGAGATGACCAATTAAGAACACTGATTTTAGGCTAGTAAACTGATAGGGAAAGTTTGATTTTAAATTTTTAGAGTTTTGGTGGAAAACTGAGCACAGCAATTTTGGGTGCGGGAATGAGACACAGTTTTTGCAGAGGTCTTTTTGGGGCAAGGTAGGAGATTGTCTTGATGCCTTTGAATTAAGTGAATGGATAGAAATGACAGGTGAGGAGCTAAAGAGAGCAAGAAACTTTCGAGTGTTCTCTTTAGACAGAGGAAAACATAGATATTAAGCAAACTTAAAGGCAGAGCATACAAATTATGAATTCTACCTTAACACTTCATTTACTTAATGTGCAGAAAAGAGAAGTTGGAAAATGATACACATAACACACTTACAAGTACAAGAGAGAAACACACCATCAACACAAATAACCACAGGAATCCCAAATAGTGCTGCAAAACCCTGGTCTTTCCTTTACCAAAATTGCAGAGATACAAAGTGTAATACAATAGAAGCTTATCCCTCAAGAGTCCAACCATGAAAATGACTAAGAAGATACATAATATAGGCAAGCTAACACATTTCCTTGCCTTTAGGGGTCGAGCTCATCATCCTAGGAGCTGTTTCAACCAATTCTAAACAAAGCACTACAATCTAGGCAATCAAAACAACTTGCTTCTATAAGCTAGGAAACCAATTCATTCATTAAATTTTTGACTTTTTATGTATGAATCTTCTAGAATAAATAAATAAGTGCCATGACATCATAAAATTACATCAATTACATCAAGGAGGATGAAAAATCACTCCAAAAAGTCAAAACTAGTCAAATTTGCGTTTTGCTGAGCTGTAGGTGAAAATCTGGCAAATTTCCCTGATGCGTAGCGCCCCAATTCTCTACGCGTAGCGCGCCTTTGAGCCAACTTTTGAGGCACTTCCCGGCAAAAGTAGGCTTGTTGGAAAGGTCTGGATGTCTACTTTCCAACCCAAGTGGAATTTCTCAATTTGGTGTCCATTTGCCCCTCCAAAATTGCAATCTCCCAAGACTGCTTCCTGTGTGTCCAAAAAGTGGTAGAAAGTCATTTTTTGCATGTTTTTTGACCTTCTGAGGGCTCAAAACCTGATGAAATGTCTTGGCAATTGCTGAGAAAGTGTAATTTGTCATGACAAATCCAAAAATGCTGAGCTTTTGAGAAATGGACTTGCCCATCTTCAGGGCTACGCGTTGAGGGCAAAAACCTGTGTTTGGCACAAAAAAGTCAAAATTGACCAAAATTGCTCAAAATTTCCTGAAATTTGAACTGGAGGTGTGTCATTGAGCACCATGCTCCCTCAAGGTTGCTTCAGCCAAAATTTGAAGCGGATCGGGCCTTTTCCTAAGTTTTAGTGCCTTGGCCAAGCGTGCTTTAAGTACCTTCATTTTTGCTTTGCACACATGCATGCGGGCCCAATAATGGTTCTTCATGTGGCGGAGCATGTCTTTGTCCCTGTTTGCTTTTGCTATCAACCTCTCTAGATGTGTGTTCACCTGAATGATCATAGAGCTTTGCTCCTTAGGTGTCAAATCACCGGGTCTCTTGCGAGCCAAATTCCGGTCTTCTCGGATCCTTTGCAACTCATCAAGAGTGTGTTCATCCTCTAATTGCTTGTTGCGCTGCTCTAAATATGTGATTGTCCAATTTGCCATTTCCAACTTTTGCTGCAACAAGTCATTTTCAGCCCTTAGTTGCTGGATGATCTCCTTTGGCTCTAGGCTAGGAGAACTGATATCAAGGTCAACAACATCTATGCCTGGATCACCTGATGGCCCCTCATCAATCTTGGGTTGCTTGCCTTTCTCCGGTACCTGTGCTGCTGTCGGTAGCGAGGCTCCTTCCACCTGATGTGGAGATAATACTCGCCGTGCATATGCAAATAAGGCCCTGTGGCCTCTCTGATATGTAACAAATGGAGGGGAACTGACATGCTCGGGCTCTGGAATGTCAAACTGATGTGAAGGCCCTCCCTCATCACGGACAACCTCAGGAGGTGGCTGTGGCATTGTGAACAAGTCACGAGAAATGAAATCCTCCCATGGAATACCTTGTTGTGCCAACTGATGCATGACCACAATCTTGATCAGTGCATAATGATAGATGCTCTTGTGTTGCTGTGCTGGGCTCTTTCTTTGCACCAAGGGCACCATCCTCTCTATATTTCGGCACATGAAGAATGGAATGTTCATCATTCGTACCCATGTGAAATGCATCAACACACGGATATGGTACGAATATAAACGTGAAAATCTGCCCTCGCAAGTGAAATAGCGAATGATGATCCTCATCAAAGGTGCATGCTCGTCTCTTAAGAATCTGAAGGGAAAAACAGCAGTTAGGTGCCTCATATATACAGGTTTGATATATGGCTCATAATGAAATCTGTCCAACTGCTGGCGCTCGTTCCACTCTTCTCCAAGATCGGGTATCCCTGTTGCTTGAGCAACAATCTCGGGTGACAATGTGAAGTCCACTCCTGCAAGATTCACATGCCCATTGTGCAAATGTAGGACAAACAAGCGGACCAATTCCCTGTGGTGTTGAATTTGGGAGATTCTCTCGCAATATTCATAACATGATTGGTATCGGAAACATGTCACTGCAAGTGGACAAGCTTGTAGATAAGCCAAAGAGGTGGGCTCCTCCCTGACATGCTGACCACCTTTACCACCCCTGTGATGCCTCCTTGGCACCTCTACCTCTGGTGTTGATTCATGGTCATCACTTTGCTCATAATCTGTTTCGGTTTCTGACATGGTTTTGGAGGCAAGTGACTGAAAAATAATGCTGACTGTGCACCCAATGAACTGTTGTTTTGACTTGTTTAAATGCTGAAAAGATTTTGAGAGAGAAGTAGTTTTGGTGGCTTGCTGGCGATTTCCTGAGCAAGAAACCCTACGCGTAGCGCGCCCAGCCTGATGCGTAGCGCGCCTCCAACGCGTAGCGCCTGAGTTAATTTGCACTGGAAAATGCGCGCTGATGCGTAGCGCGCCCCCAACGCGTAGCGCGCCTCCTCTGATGCGTAGCGCGCCGCTGTAATTGCCCAATTCGCCCAATGACCTTTGAAATCGACTTGACAAGTATTCTCTTGAAGTGTTGAGAGGCAAACGAGTTACCAATGAGGAGGGAGGGGCTTTTATAGGCTCACTTTTGAATTTAATTTGCCCAAAACCCATTTTATAATGTTTTTGAAATGACACTTTTTTGAATTAATTGTTGCTGACTTCTGGTTTCCTTTTTTCAAAATAAATTGGTTGAAATGATGATTTCTCTTGAAAAATTTTGCAGGGATAGCTTCTGAGATGTCTTGGCAAAGGAGACCAAGGCTGCATGCCAACTTTCGGAGAATTTGAACTTTTTACAAATTTTTACAAAAATGAGATAATGACCTTTGTCTTCAAAAACAGGGTTTTTGAAAACAAGGTAAAAATTAGCTATACAATGATAAGAGTTATTAAAATGATGCTTTATGACGGACATCCCTCTGGCCTGCTGGTCCTTTATGACATCTCAAGACAAAGCTTGACTCAACCCTAGACCTAAGACCTTGACATTTAAAACAGGGAAATGACCTTGTGAAGATTTTATTTACTCAAGAAAACATGATCCAGCAGTGCCAAACAAGAGGGGAATAAAAGACATAAGCTTCTCCACCAGGGTTATGGCATGCCTAACGGGATGCAACATGATCACACTGATGAGACACCTAATTATGAAATGCAAAGAGTTTTGATCTCTGGTGGAGGGCTACTAGACCGACTCTAACACCCCCAGATCCAGCAAAAGCAAGGAAAGAAGTCAAGATGAAATTGGAAGAATACTTACTCCAAGAAGATATGCAGATGGTGTCAGAAATGCAAGAAGCAATGAGGATCATCAAAGAACTTCCAAGCAGAACAACTTCGGAAATGGACCAAGACAATCCTCACCCTCCAAGTAACATACCAGTGTTACTTGGGAGCGGGAGCGAAAGCGGGGAGCGGGAGCGAAAACGGGAGCGGGAGTGACATTTTCAAAAGCTCCCGGTTTGGGAATGAATCTCGGAGTGATTTTTATATAATATATATATTTTTTATATTTTGATACATATATGTCAACAAATACATGTAGAATGATGAATTAGATATAAAAAACATAAAAAAACAAACATTGATCATTGAACCATATAACTTCAATCATCTAGAAGTTATAATCTTCATCAACCACGTCTACAAGTTAGTAACATACATATTACAACATATTGAGTCTCGTGAATCATGATTCATCAATCTTAAAGTTTCAACTTCAAGCTTTCAAAATTGAAAATTCAATATATAACATTTATCATCATTGATCACCAAAGTTGTACTTGTAAGCTAAGTTTAACCATTACAAAAAATAATATCTAACATGAAATGAAATGTTATAAAAAGAATTATGAAATGAAATGAAACAACTTTCATGAAGCATCATATTCATAATTCAGAATCATTACCAATGAGTTATAATTGCCAACTTCAAACTTCAAACTTCAAACTTAAATTGTCACAGTCATATATTGTTTACAAAAAATATCATTATGATATGAAAGAGTCAAGACTCAACAATTATGAAAACTAATAGAAACTAGAAAAGAGAAGTAAACTGTAAATCTATTATCTACTACTACATGTGGCCCTTGCCACGAGAAGTCTCTAAGGTATGAACAGGTCGTGGTGGTCTTCTAGGAGTCTCCCGCACAAACCGACGACCAGAATTAGAAGGCACATACCCTCCACGTGAGGGTGTAGAAGGAGGCGTCGACAGGAAAGGAACAAGACTCGGAACTCGAGCACTGCTACTGGATGGTGGAGGTGGCATGGTTGTTGCTTCATCTTCCTCTCTTATAAGTTCCTCTTCCGGTTCTTCAAGATGTATAGTGCCATCCTCCAAATTATCATCCTTTGGGTGGTTGTCCCAAATTTTATATGTTGGATCCTCATAAGCTCGATCACAGTAATGACTCAACAACCTCAAGTTGTAGTGCACATAAATCAAGCTTTCTGCCCGGTTTTCATTGAGTTTGTTTCTTTTCACATTATGTATGAAGTTGTAAGTGCTCCAACACCTCTCTGCAGAAGAAGTATTTACAACCTGTGAGAGAACTTTTTTTGCCAATTTTGGCAAAAGTCCATGGTCGCCATATGATTCCCACCATGTGAGAGCATCAAATCTGTGTCTATCTTCCATTGCACGAAAGGTACCAACCAAACCAGTGCAATTGAAGTATCTGCCTATTTCAAGACGCACACTAGCACATTCCTCCCTGTCAGGTATAAACTTTTCTAATGCTTCCAAATATCCTTTAGATACCTCTTCATCTATATGGGGTTTGGTCCTAACCCCAGCCCCTGGTGCAGGTTGGCCCAACCAAGATGTAGAGTAGTATTTTGGCGTAAGGATATACGCCAAGCAATGTAGTGGAACATTAAGTTTATCCCACCGTACACACACACAATCATGAATCAGTTTGTACAAGTTGGGATCATTGTTATGAAAAATATCTTTTATTTGCCCCAACATGGTATCCATCTGCTCATACACCTCGCCAATCACTGGTTTATCTGTATCTGCAAACCGAATCATGTGATAAATGGGCTTGGTGAAATCCAATACTTGCCTCACACATGCCCAAAACATACCATCAAGAGCAGCCTCCTCCACCTGTTCAAAACCTTCCCTGTCACTTGCATTTGTAGCCCTTCCCTTTAATACCTGCCAATGTGGACTTGATACCATGCTAGCCAATGACTCTCTTACCTTCAAAAGGCGCCTGAAGGTGAGGTAATAGCTACCAAATCTAGTCCTCGCAATCTTCAACAACTCCAATCTTGAGTGACTGCGGAAAAGGCCATGGGTATTGCTATGATTTGTAATAAATTTTATCATTTGTTTGCCTTTCTTGTACAAATCACCAATCCATTTGTAATGTTCGTTTTTGTTCTTAACAATATCATGCATCAAAAGGTTCATTGTGTGAACCAAACACCCAGACCAAAATATGTTAGGGTATTTATCCTCAATAATTGCTCCCATTGCCTTACAATTAGGAGCATTATCAGTGATGACTTGGATGACATTGTATGGCCCAATACCGTCAATTGTTTCAAGTAATGGTTCTGCAATGTTGATGGCGATCTTGAACTTGTCTAAGTAATCATATGCTGAAAGAAAGATAGCACCATTAACAGACACAGCAAGAACACTTATCAATGGCTTGCCTTTTACATTTGTCCATCCATCAGATACAATGGACACCCCATGGTTAGTCCAAGAACTTGTCATTCTATTCAAAGAATGTGATATTTTTGCTTTTTCATGATCAAGTCCAACGGTTCTTGCCTTGTCATACCCAGGGCTCTTGTATCCTTTAGGGGCATCATTTATGGCAGAAACCATTTCGTGCCAATAAGGTGAACAAAAAACATTGAATGGTATCCCACATGCATAGAGAAACCTGTAAACTTTTGAATCCACATCATTCCTACACCCTTCATCAAGGAAATCTGATATGGTTCTACGCCTTAAACTTGGTGACCCTGTGCCTCCATATCCAGTACCTTGGGAGGATCCTGAAGGAGTTATTTGTGCATGTGATTGTGAGCTTGATTCAAAGAAACCCCTTGATTTTTTAGATTTGTATTGGGCTTCCTCCTCTTCCCTTATGTATTTGGCTCTATCTGCTGCTGACACACCTGTACAAGTTTTGATTCCTATTTGTTTATCTCCATCCCATGGCATTTTCCCGCAAAGGTGTTTTCTGGCACGAGCGTATGAACCTGTGTAATTATTGTTGCAATCAAGGCAATGAAATTTAGTGGTTCCACCACCTTTCCCTGCTTCAGGCTTGTTAACATATTTCCACAATGGGGTTTGGTCTTGTTTAGTTTCTTGAGCTAACTCATGTTCACTCTCCTCCAGCGCCTCCTCACCGGCGTTTTCATCAAATCCACGATGTCCCCCTTCTTCATCCCCTTCATTTTCAATTTCAACCCTCCTTTTTCTACTCTCCAGCACCATAATAACCAAAAAAGGAACCAAGAAGAAGAAAATGCCAAGAAATATAACCATGATGTTTAAAATTTGAAGTTTTGAATCTGCAAAATTTTAAAAAATGGAATGGGAATGGGAAATATAGACAATTTATTTAGAAATTAGGAATAATTCAATAATTTAATAAACATTAAAAAAAATTTGCTAGACATTCTATTCAATATTGTAGAGCGGCGAGCCTACCTCTTTGGCGTCCAATCTCCCCTTGCAAGCTCTTCAATCTCCCCTTGCTCCTTGCTCCTTGCTCCTTGCTCTCTCCTACTCTCTCCTTGCTCCTTGCTCTCTCCTTGGCACCTTGCTCTCTCTCACTCTCTCCTTGCTCCTGAGTCCTCTCTCAATCTCCCTCTCTCAATCTCAATTGAGCTCTCACTCTCACAATGATAATGAAACCCTCCTACCCTCCCTCCCTCAATTTATAACAAAAAAGCCAATTTTTTTCTGCCGGAATATTTTTCCCGCGCCATTCGCTCCCATCCGTCGTTTTAGTCGCTCCGGGAGTGACTTTTATAACCCGGGAGCAATCGCTCCCTAACCGCTCTCGGGTTATAAAAATCGCTCCTGAAGCGACGAAAGCGACGCTCCCTTATTTGCTCCTCAGAATGGCAAGGAGCGCAAATTTTTTTAACGGGAACACGCTCCCAATCCGCTCCCGAGTTGCTCCCGCCCGGAGTGCGGATTGGGAGCGGGATCAGGGAGATGCTCCCCCGCAACACTGTAACATACTATATTTTGTGGTCATTGATACTCTTGCACAAATTTTGGGAACATGACAAAGGATTGCAGGGCATATAACAAAGAGGACTCCAATCAGTTCCCCAAAAGTAAGATTGTAGGGAGATACTCCAATGTGCTTACCAACAAAAAATATGCTCCATCATTCATGTACAGAACTAAATGCTTCAAATGCCATAATGTTGGACATTTAGCTAGAGATTGCAAATTAAAGTGGGTCCTTAGACAATCTGAAGAATCGTCGATTAAGCAAGAAAAGAGAGTCACAAAAGTTTGGAGGAGGAAGCAGGTTGCACCAGAATAACATGTTGAATGTACCCTAAATGCTCAGGGCACCAATACTTGTTGTTGAGCAAATTAAAAGGGCATAATAAAGTCATGCATACAGTCAAGGGGAGTTGTCCTCGATAAAGATAGAGATAGCAGCCTGATGGTAAAAAGGGCAAGATGACAAAAGTAGTAGCACCATGACAGGGTGAGCACAAGTCAGCAGAAGTAGATTTATCACATGTAGAGTTGAATGATAACATCAACAAGAAGAAGCATGATAATAGGGGGAGCACTTGATGATTGCCAAGAAAATTCCCCTTTTGCCATTGATGTCAAAGGAGGAGAAAATGTTGAAAGGGGGACAATATTTCCATCAATGACAAAGGGGGAGATTGTTGGATAAAGTTGTCATTGATGTCAATAAGATGAAACCCTTGATGTTGATTACAAACCCTAAATGCCAAAAAGAAAACCCTTGAATGGCAAACCTAAGTTGGAGCATGTCTTGGATAACTCTATATGCGAGACCCTAATTCGAGAAAATCCTAACCCTCAGCACAAAATTCTAAGTGAAGTGCAAAACCCTAAACCTGACCCTAACCCTAAATTCTTGCTCCTAATGATACCCATATCGCACATATGGGATATTTCATCGAGTTTGACTAAGTTTAACCATAGACTATCTGACTAAGTTTGACCAAATTGTTTGATAGAGATTGACCATGGACCATTTGGCCAGCATTGACCGCAGAGCTTGACCACAAGTTCGCAAATGCGAGTTTGACTGCATGAATATTTACAGCAAGAGTCACGTGCATGGGTTTGACCACAGAAAATTGACTTTTGAAAGTTGACTTTTGATTGGTTTTACTAGCATTGACTAGCAGCAATTTGACCAAGTTTGAGTAGTGATTTGACATGTAATATTTGTATGGATTTCTAGACAAATTTCTGATTTGTAAACCTTGCTGAAAAGGCAATTTCTCCTCAAGAAAAGTTTGTTGGGTTTTCTCCCATGGTTGGGTTTCCCAAGGTAAAAATATTGTGTCCAATGTCCATGGTCGTCTTTCTATGATCGTTATTTTTTCCGCTGCATTTACAGTTGATGTTAAAATTGGCAACTAGGGCCAAATTCCACTTTGTATAACTCATTTGATGGAGAGAATTATTGCATTGAATTCCTCTTTTCGAGAGGACCAAAATCGACCTAAAGATCATTGAATTTGGACAAGGAGAAATATGTTTTTGAGGTCAAGCACACACATGTAAATTCTTAAGGTCAGCCACACCATCATGTAGGCTCATGAAGCCCAAGCAACATGTCTTTTGACCAATGTGGAAAAAGTCGCCAAAAAGTCGTGATTAAATCAGCAATGTCTAATTTTTTGGACTAGCCGATTTAATCAGCCGACTTGTTGGCAATTTTTTCCTAGTTGAAAAGTTGGGATTAAATCGAAAAGTCTGGATTTATCGGGATTTTTTCCAAAAAATCTTAAGTGAGGTAGTTTCTTTAACGACTTAAAAACAAAAAACAAAAAATTGGGATTTTATTGAAAAACTTGGGATAAAATTGGAAGTTTTTCCAAAAAATCATGAGTGAGGTAGTTTTTAACGACTTTAAAAAAAAAATTAAAAAATTAAAAATGAATATCTTTGTATTCTTTTAATTTTGCAGACTTTTTCAAAAACCTCCCGACTTTAACGACTTTTTCAATTTCTAGAACCTTGCCGATTTAATCTCGACTTAGCCTTTTCCACATTGTTTTTTGTTAGGATATTCTGACACATAGGAAATAGTTAAGTATAACTTGGTCTAGTGTAGAGTTAGGTAAAGTGTGTTTCTTTACTATGTACTTTTGTAACTTACAATCTGACGGTCACGATATGTTCTAGACGTAAGTGATCTGATGATTCATTCTCTCCTCGGTATTACTGACACTTGATCTGTGGCTTAACACCCAATTGGTCCATGATCTCTAATTAAAGAGCATGGAGGGTCATTTGTAGGGTGACCGTTCATAAGAGAAGCTTATGTAAATTTTCTTTCTTTTATTAATAAATTGCCTGAAGTGGCCACGATGACTCAGGCCGTGGCCTGTTTCCCTCTTTGAGGGTTTTAACCACTCAATAATACTGGTGTATTGATCTGTGATTTGTTTGTGAGCCGTGTCCTTTGGTGTTCTATTTGAGGAACTTACACTGTAAATTCCTACATGGTATCGGAGCTATTTGAGGGCCGCATCCGTTGGTGATCCAAATCCGAAGTCGGCACAACTGCATCTGACTGTCGTTTCCTAGATCTATTGTTTTTTACTACTTTTGGGCCGAGAGGACTGCTCTATTATGTTAGGAGCATCTATTCCGGTGAGGAACCCCTTTCATTTCACGCGGAAAGTTTCCAATAGCCCTAGCTATGTCATTTTTAAGATCCGGAGGTATACAGTATTTATTTGTAGTTTTAGTTATTTATCTCTCTGTTTATTTCGGTTTATTTATCTCTTTGTTTTACATTACAAGATCTATACCTTTCATTTTTGCGTTATGTTCTTTGCCTCGCGACTCTATGCGATCTGAGCAAATTAGAAACAAAAAGGAAGGATTTTCCTTGTGTGTATGCTCTTTTCCACCGCGCCTTAGTGTGATCTCGGAAAATCAGAAACTTTGAGGAAAATATTTAGTTTCCAACAAAAGCTAACTTCAAGCCGTAAGGTTTAGTTTTTGTTGCATGTCCATGTTGGGTTGTGTGGTATTTTGTTTTGTAGGCAAAAAAGGCTTTTTCAAGTAAGCACGCACCCCAAAGCTTCAGTGACCAAAAACAAAAACACCCTTCCTCTTTTCCAAAAATTACTAACCTTTTAAACTAGCTCACTTGGTCCAAAGTTACTTTATGAGAATAGAGGTCTTGGGTTCAAGTCTTTCTTTTTGTTGCATGACTTTTTCAAAAACCACATGTAACTTATGTTTTAGAGTTACGTTATGTAAAAGTGTTCTCACCCATTATAAAAAGTGAGCCACTTATAATTCTAAAGTCTCTTCATCTTTTATTTAAATTACAACTTAGTAAGTAGCTCATAAAGTGCCATTGTAAAAGTGACTTTCACTTATTTATAAAAGTGGGTCACAAAATCTTTTTTTTTAAGTGAGTTAATTAGATTAAGTTTAAAAACGGGGGGGGATTTTTTATAAATATAACATTATCATTCACTTCCGCACATTCCCGCACTTCGTCGGCATCTTCAACAACTCTTCTTCAAAAAACCATAACTTCTTCATCTAGAAGCCGGTTTTTTTTTTTTTATTGGCCTAATTTTTCAAGATCTTTCCATTGGAACACTTAGTTTGAGAATCTACAGCTTCAGTTTCTGTTACAATGGAAATTCCAAGTTAAGTTATTCTTGACAGCACCAACTACTTCCAATGGGTGTCCTACATGGAGGATTTACTTAGAAGTAAAGGTCTTTATAGAATAGTCTCAAGCCAAGAGTCTAACCCTAAAGATGAAGATAAGGCAGTCAAATGGGAAAATAAACAAGATCAAGCACGTGGGTTGATAGGGATGCCTATGTCTCCAGACCTAAGATTCCATATCGCAAAACTTGATACCCCTAATGAAGCAATGAAACAACTCAATAAAGTTTTTGAAATTAAAAATGAAATTAGAGCCCATCAACTAAGAAATGAGTTGCATACGTTGGACACCAATAATTTTTCTTCCATTGAAAATTTTTTGTCCAAGTTCAAGACCCTTAGACTTCTCTTGGAAGGTGTTATGGTTAAGAAAAAAGATGGTAGCCTTATATATTCCATTCTTACTAAGTTGGGACCAGCCTACACTGTGTTTGTTTCCACTTTCCATTCTACTTGAGAAACCTTTATTTCTCAAGAACAAGCCTACAAGTCCCCCTCTTTTGATGCATTTTCTGATTTTTTGATAAGAGAACATGAAAAACTCTTACATCTTGGTCTTCTTAATCTTGGAAACTCTTCTAAGAAAGCCTTAGCCGCCCAACAACAACCAAACTCAAAGAATCCTAAGAAACAGTATCCTAAAAAGAATGGTCCTAAACCAAACAAGGGTCCTAAGCACTTTCAGCCTCAAAATGAAAAATCTATTCAACAAAATGATAAGGCAAATAAAAACAAAGGGAAGAAGACTGATAGACATTGCAACTTTTATAATCGAGATGGCCACTTAGAATCCAAATGCTTTAAGAAGATGGAGGCCTTGGAAGCAGCAATGAAGAAGCATAACATCCATTTGGAGCATTCTTCAACTTCAATTTCATCTTCAGAAATATCACTTTCTACATGTGGTTGTCAAGCATCTCAGTCTGGTTATGCACTAAATGTATCTTCTTCTTCTCATTCTCATGAGTGGCTCATTGATTCTGGAGCTTCTTATCACATGGCCAAAAACAAAGCCATGTTTTCTTCTTTAAATGATTGTAACACCAAAAATATATATGTTATTGATGATAGATCTCTTAGTGTTGTAGGGACTAGAACTATTCATCTAGACAATGGTCAATTTAATGATGTATTATGTGTTCCAACCTTATCCTACAACCTTCTATCTGTATATCAGATAACTCATTAAGGTGGAGGTAAAATTGTTGAATTTTCACCTCATGATGTTGTAATTAAGGACCTAAGAGATCCTAGACAGATTTTAGCCACTGGCATTGCTGATGATTCTACAAGGTTGTATAAGTTTACCAACTTTGGGTCATCAACTCTTCCCTCGGTGTTTGTTGCTCATAATGATGAAGTGAGCAAACTTTGGCATAAGCGATTTGGTCACCTAAACTATCGCTCGCTTCAAAATCTATGTAAAGAAAATATGGTGACAGGTCTTCCTATGGTATCTTGCAGAGATGGTGTTTGTTCTGGATGTGTACTCGGAAAACATCATCAGGATAGTTTTGAAAAACTTGCCTCTTGGCATGCCTCAGCCCCTTTACCGTGCATAGTGATTTATGTGCTCCACTTCCAGTTGTTTCATTCTCTGGCTACAAGTATTTCTTAACTTTCATTGATGATTTCTCCAAACGCACTTGGGTATACTTCTTAAAACTCAAGAGTGAAGTATTTAACATGTTCTTGGCCTTTAAGGCCTTTGTTGAGAAACAATCTAGACATCAAATTCTTAAGCTAAGAACTGATAATGGCAGAGAATATGTTAACAACAAATTTATCAACTTTTGCATGGAGCATGGAATTCAAATGCAACATACTATTCCATATATTCCACAACAAATGGTGTAGCTGAAAGGAAGAATCGCACCTTAAAGGAAATGGCTAATTGTATGCTTCAATCTAAAGGACTTAGTCTTAAATTTTGGGCAGAAGAAATTAACAGTGCAAATTACATAGTAAATCACACTCCTACTAAGGTTTTAAAGAATATCACTCCAGAAGAAGCATGGAACTCAATTAAACCAGATGTGAGTCACTTTCATGTTTTTGGAAGTGAAGCACGGGCCCATATTCTCGATGAGAAACATAAAACGTTAGAACCTAAGAGTGAAAAATGTATTTTTGTTGGATATTCTGAAAATGTCAAAAGATATAGACATCTTTCACCTAAGTCCAAAAATGTTATCGTTAGAAGAGATGTAAATTTTGCTGAAAATATATCGGCCTACAAGCTTAGTTCGGCGGATGTGCCACCTTCTCAAGATCCTCCTTCAGCGCCTTAGCTTCCAAAATGGGTCTGTGCTACTTGGGATGCAGCAAGTTCTCTTGCAGGTGATCCTACAAATCAGCGAAATACACATTCTCAATTCGATAGAGCCTCTTCTTTATTGGCTCAAGCTTCAGCGAATTATGATCCTGACACCTCTACAGAAGCTTCAGGCCATCCAGATTGGGACGCATCTATGAATGAAGAATATTGTTCATTATTGGCAAATGATACATGGGATTTTGTTTCTCTTCCAAAGGGAAGAAAACTTGTTAGATGTAAATGGGTTTACAAAACCAAGTTTGGACCAGATGGAAAGTTGATAAACATAAAGTTTGTCTTGTTGCTAAGGGTTTTTCACAAGTTGAAGACATTGACTATATTGAAACCTTCTCCCCTGTTTCCAAAATGAACTGTATCTGCGTTGTTCTTTCCCTTGCTACGTCTTTCAAATAATGAACTCTATCTGCCTTGTTCTTTCCCTTGCTACGTCTTTCAAATGGGAAGTCCATCAGATGGATGTTAAATCTGCCTTCTTGCATGGGGACTTGCATGAAGAAATCTATATGGAACAACCTCCTGGCTTTATACAAACAAACTCCAGCCTTTATGGTCTCAAGCAAGCCCCTCGGGCTTGGTATGCCAAAATGGATAGCTTTCTCTTAGATACTGGCTTTTCTAGGTGTCATTCTAACAATATTGTCTACACCAAGAAGGTGGGTAAGTCTCTTATCATTCTTGTTCTTTATGTTGACGATCTTATCCTTACTGGTTGTGATCCCAACCTTATAAACCATGTGAAGTCCAGTCTTAAAAAGAAGTTTGAAATGACAGACTTAAGACACTTGCATTATTTTCTTGGTCTTCAAGTCTTGCAATCCAAGGAAGGTATTTCCCTTTCCCTGTCCAAGTATGCTTGTGGTCTTCTACGCCACTTTCACATGGAAGACTGTAAGCCAGCCCCTTCTCCCTTTCAGTCTGGAGCCAAACTTTCAGTGACTTGTACTTCCCCTGAAGTTGATGCTACCTTACACCATCAACTTGTAGGAAAACTTTTGTATCTAACCCATACCTGTCCTGACCTTTCTTTTGTTGTTGGCCTTATTGCTCGATTTACGCAAAACCCACGTGAAAGTCACTGGGAAGTAGCTAAAAGAATACTTCGTTATGTTTGAGGTACAGTTCAGTTTGGGATTCACTACAGTGCAAAAGCATCTCCTCTATTGGTTGGTTTCAATGATTTTGATTGGGCTGGTGACACTGATGATCGGAGGTCTACTGCAGGTTATGTCTTCACTCTTGGTTCTGGACCTATTACATGGGCTTGCAAGAAACAAAGTGTCATTTCTATTTCTTCAGCAGAAGCAGAGTATCATGGTGAAGTAGAAGCTAGTACGGAAGCACTGTGGCTTCATCAGATCCTTTCAGAGTTTGGCTTTCAGCAGCAGCATCTGACTACACTTTTGTGTGATAATCAAAGTGCCATTCAACTATGCAAAGATCCATTCCAACATCAACACAGCAAACACATTGAACTACACATGCACTTCATCAAAAAGCTCATTCATGACCATGTTCTTGCTTCAGCAGAAGCAGAGTATCATGGCGTCATGGAAGCTAGTAAGGAAGCCCTATGGCTTCATTAGATCCTGTCAGAGTTTGGCTTTCAGCAACAGCGTCTGACTACACTTTGGTGTGATAATCAAGGTGCCATTCAACTATGCAAAGATCCAGTCCAACATCAGCGCAGCGAACACATTGAACTACACATGCACTTCATCAGAAATCTCATTCATGACCATGTTCTTGAAGTGCAATACTGTTCAACCGATGATCAAGTTGCAGACATCTTTACAAAGGCTCTCACAAAGGCAAAGTTTACTAAACTTCGATTTATGGTTGGAGTTCAGGAAGTTGTCACTAAGGGGGGATGGGCTCTAATGCCTCCTTCCTTCTCCTATTGTGTCATATTTGTACATTCTTCAATCCTATCCCAAGTTGTTCTTAAGGGGGGATGTTAGGATATTCCTACACATAGGAAATAGTTAAGTATAACTTGGTCTAGTGTAGAGTTAAGTAAAGTGTGTTTCTTTACTTTTGTAACTTACAATCCGATGGTCACGATATGTTCTAGACATGAAGTGATCTGAAGGTTCATTCTCTCCTCGGTATTACCGACACTTGATCCGTGGCTTGACACCCGATTGGTCCATGATCTCTATTTAAAGAGCATGGAGGGTCATTTGTAGGGTGACCTTTCATGAGAGAAGCTTATGTAAATTTTCTTTCTTTTATTAATAAATTGCCTAAAGTGGCTGCGTTTGCTCAGGCCATGCACTGTTTCCCTCCTTGAGGGTTTTAACCACGATAAGAACACTGGTGTATTGATCTATGATCTGTTTGTACACCTCATTGGGCAGCTAATCTTTTCACACGTGTGGCAGAAAGGAGAATGAATTTCAGGAGGCCAAATTTCTGATCTATTGCAGGGTTTGAACAGCATTGACCAAAGGCTATTTGTCCTCCTTTGCCTATGATTTTTCTGGGAGATTATGTTTGGGCAGGCCGTACTGTTTGGCACAGAAACCGAGAATTTCTTGGCACTTTGACGTTCGTTGACCGCAGGCTTGTTTGACCACAGAGTTTCCTCTCTCTCTCTGCTGAACATTTGATATAATAATAAGAAGAATTAATCAAAAGGTTTTCCCCATCTTGGAGTTTTTCCCTGGCATTAGCCAAATTCTGGTGTTCTCTTGTCCTGGCTTGTCTTCTGCATTTATTGTTTATGTTCTATCTACAGTGACTGTCAATGTGAATAATGGTTAATGTGATTGCTATCGGTAATTAGGTGGACATTGTCATTGGGCTGATAAAAAGAAATTGAAGTAATTGTTGCAAGTATAGAACATACCATTGTTATCTAAAATTAACAGTTGAGATTTTGTGTGTGTAATCATGCAATGATACTAGTGGCATAAGAAATACTGTTTGGAAACTCATTAGGAAGTAATTATCAGATCTGTAAATTGTATTCTACTGCATTTGCATGGAATTTCAACACTTATTACACGTGTTTGTCTTCAAAGTCGGAAACAATGAAATTCAAAGAAAATTTATCGACAAAAAATAATATGATCAACTTCACCATTAAGTTCCATAATGAAAATCAAGCAATTTTCTTTATAGGTTAATACATTCAAACAAAAACAAATACAATATTCTTTTAATTCAAATTTGACCCAAAACTGTCAAATTAAATACTGAAAAAAGTGAATAAATCAGTATATTTTTTGGTATATGTAGTATATATAGTGTTGTTTTCATATATTTTAAGTTCAACAAAAACAACCTAAAACACCACCTTGAACATTTCAAAAATAGTTATCACTCATCAATTAATTACACCACTGTATGGGATTCATAAATATTCAAATATTTTCATTCAAAACTGTCAAATGCAAAGACTAATATTGCAAGTATGACTGGGGGGAGACATGTCTAAACAAAAAGTGCATTGATTAGTCAAATCCAAACCCTGAAAGTATACATAATGCTTATTCTTCTTCAAGGGATTGTACCTTTGCAGTAAGAGGAATGCATTGCAAAGATTCTTCAAAGTAGAATTTCCTTCTCCATTTCTGCTTTCTTCATTTTTGAAAACCTTGAGACTTGGTACTTTGGAAGCAACATACTGCCCCAGATTTATATGATTTAAAACTTGACCTGCTATATTTATGAAGCGTTACAACAAACCCAGAAAACAGATTGACAGAATGCCAATTCTCTTCCAATCAGAAGTTTAATTTCTTCTGCTCATCAAAAATAGAAAGATTCTATCAAAACAGAACTTAGAAGAGATGATCATATTTTGACACATGCCCCAACAAAATCCTAACTTGCATCTTACTTACAACCTGGTAGATTTTCAACAGATCTAGTGATGACACCAAGAGTATTCTCTTCTGGAATTGTCGAAAGCTGAAAGCAGTCATCAGCAACTATGACACGCCTTGACCGTCTGAAGTCTGACAATGGCAACTGCAATAGTACATGGCCAACTCGACGAAGAACATTTGGATCCCTAGCAAACCAGCCTGCCCAGATCCATATTTGCATGTCAGATGTGTATTCATGTCATTACTCGTGATAAAACGAGAGAGGTATTTCATAGACTCTATTGCCATTACTAGAAACAATTACTGTAAAAAGGCATCGCCTATGATCTGCACATCAATGGGCAAGCTAAGAATGACATGTGCATAGGGTAAATTTTATAAACATTGGCTATGCTCTTGAAAATTGAACTTATTACATTCCCCATATCAGCTACATTGTGGAGAAAAAAAACTGTTTACAGATCATACTCATACTATCTGTGTAATGTTTATAAATAATAATAAATAGCATTAATATAATCAAGTAGGACCGTTGTGATTAGTTAAGTCTGGAACACGTTAGACAACCAGTTTTAAAATTCCATCCATGCTTCAATGAGAGTTCTTATTTTGTAGCTGACCTCCTGCAAGCACATGCACAAGGCATCTGATGGCTATTACAGAGAACTGCTTTTCTGCATGCACATGGATGAAGTGTAATGTATTCAACCATTACATGACTTGGTTTAAGATTAATTGCACTACATGCATGTAGCTGTCTTTAAACTTGGATACACCTGTTGTTAAGGGGCATTAAAGTTAGGCACTTTTCTCAGAAACTCTGGTTCTGTTAATGTACGTGGCACGTGCATACACAACTGAATAGTGAGAAGTATTTTGGATGTTTTGCGGGGATAAATTTTCCTTATCTGGAATAAACCTTGTTATCACCAAAAGATTCCCACCATGCAAGACCTGGAAGGGGTCTGGAAACTAGGAAAGAAGCGCAGTCATCTCACTGACTTCCCCACACTTCAAAGTTACGGCTTGCTAATTTCAGAAGGTATCCCTAAATGATCAAGGGGTCAATACTCAAAAGAAAATGATCAGTAACACCAGAAATTAATATTAATGTTGCTGCCCTCAATGAATCTGCAACTACATATAACAAACAAGAAGCTTAAAAGTGTCCTAAATGCAGAAAATGTATAAAAAGCCATGCAGAAAACTAGTCTAAGCTAGGGGCGCAATAAACTGATAAACTAAGTTGCAAAAACAGAAATTAGAGCAAGCTAATATGATTGTTTTAAGGCTGTCTATGCTAAATTAAATGTTTCTGGACTTTTTCAATGCATGGAAATGGGAAAAGCATAAGGTTTCTCTCTATTTCTGCATTAAAAATGAAAAACACGACCTACAATGCCTACATATATGCCCAAACTGCCTAAAATGCACAAATTTTTAAGTAACAAAGTGATTTGTTTTATATGAATAACTAAATGACTAGAACAAAAAGACCAATGCATTGTGAACTGAAGAAGATCACAAGAGGAAAGTGAGCAAGGTGGAAGAAAGATCCAATTCCTAATACTTAAGTTCTATCAAAAATGAAACTAAAAGCAGAAGTCTATGAAAATTATGAGATTCTTACACAAAAAGGACAAGAGATAGTCACCAAAGAATCGTTTGTTTGTCTTCATTACCAACGGTTGTAGGAAAAACGATGTCCTTGAAAGCTCTGGACAAGTATGATCATGCTCTGCTGGATGGAGTAGGTACAACCACAATCCAACAAAAAAATACCCAACTATCACAGGTATCATACGCTAGCTCTCAAAATCACTATCAAGAAAAGAAAAAGCAAAAAAGGGTGTTGTCACACAAAGTGTCTAGGCACCGTGACAACGCTCAGAGTAAGGGTTGTCACTCTAATCCTTACTCACTCCGTTTAGACTCTCTCCTAGACAAGTCAAGGGGGGGTAGTCCCTAAGGTGAATGAATGAGAATAGCCTGTGGAACACAGGCTCTAGGAGACTTGAAGATGGAAAACCTGATGAATTAAGGACAAATCTTGGTTAACTAAGATGAATAGATTAAACACAAGACACAACCACAAGATAGAAATGATTATAGACCACTGCCCTAGTATTCGATTAACCATAGATTAAGTAAAAAACAAGTTATCCAAAGTAGCGTCCATCCAAAAATCATCATATAGTGTTAAGGACATGAAAGATATAAGCTCTTCGTTTATTAACTATCCTAATAACATGAAAAGCATCTACCTAAAAAGAAAAACTTAAATAAAAAGGATGTAGGGTTAAGAATACAATACAAAGGATGGCCCATGGCATCAAATGTGTTCCATGTAGTGCATGTTGAGCATTTGCCTGCTTTCAGGCAAATCTGTTGGTTGTTTCACAGATGTGCCATGTCTAATCCTGCACATGGTAGGACTTTTTCCTATCCAAAAATCAAGTTGCTCGCGGCCATCAGATGGATCAAACCGCTTTCCCAATCTCTTTCTCTTGCGCTTTTTCTATGTGGCAGGTTGTGATGTTGATGATGATGCGGTTAGCATACAACTTCCTTCTTGATCCGAAAAACGCTCCTATGGAAAATTTGGAATGTTCAAGACTTCTGTGACCTACGTTTCTTTATGAACCTAATTTGTTATCACTGGTGGATCAACCATGTGAGTATCAACCTGATTCTTATTAATTTCCATTTTATCTGGGTCACCTTCAATTAGCTACTTTTCAATGGAACAAATGACCTCATAATAAGAAGGAGCTTGTTGCAACAGACAAGGAGGCTTATGATCTGTTGACATTTCCTTGTTTCTTTCATCCTCTGATTGATGTTGAAATTTTTGTCCTTGTATCTTTTCCATTGTTATGGCGTCCATCTGGTTAGAGTGTTCCACCTTCATAGCACTGACTTCCTTGGCATGGTTTTCCTCCATGGTCAATAACCTATTCTGAAGACATTTGACTAGCTTCCATGTCCTTTTTAATTTTATCATTCTTTGCTTTCATGCCCAAGAAGCAGTTTTGCATATAGTTTATCTCTTTCTTATGATTTGCTTACATGGTAGCTAACCGATTATTATAATCGAATCTCATGATGGCCATTTCTTCATCCATAGTTGACAATCTGTTCTGAATCGAACTTATTTCTTCTTGATAATTTGCTTCCATGGCAGTCAGTTGATTTGAATGATTAAATACCATGATCGTCATCTGATTTGAATGATTGAATTCCATGATTGTCAACTTTTCTTCTAGGGCCAATAACTTGCTTTGGATAGAATTAATTCCCCTAACATGATCAGTTGTTAATGTTGCTTGATTAAGTTCCATATCTTTAATAAGTTGAGCCTGATTAACTTGTGCATTCTTGCTTACTTGAGCCTGATTTAACTGTATGTTTTTAACCATTTGAATTAACTCCTTGAAACCATTTTCAACTTCTATAGTTTTCTTTACTTCAGCGTTCTCTTTGACTTTGTCTTTATCTCCATAATTATCTTCAAAGGCATCAATGATTGATTGTAGAGAATCAAAAGTGTTCTTAGGGAAATTAACGAAACAATCAAAAGCATCTCCAAATAAGGTAATAATGAAAATCTTCATATTTAGAATATGGGAGACACTTGTTTATACAGAGGATGACATTCTGAAGGTGATCTTTAACCGTAAAAGCATTGTTACCTTGAAAAGGAGGAAATTCATCGATGGCTTCACCAAAAAAGGAAGGGCAGCCATGCAAAGCTCCCTGAATATTAGTAAAATCACAAGGAGCAAACAAGTCATATTCCATGATGACGCGAAAAAGATGGGCCAAATGGATATCAGAGAGAGAGATCCCTGCTCAAGAAAATCAAAACATCTGCAAAAAGCGAGCTTCTAGCAGAAATTCCTGTAAGAAATGGAATAAGTGTGGTATATAAAAAAATAGTTAGTTTATAGTTTATTAAGCAAAGGGCATGACCGAAGATCATGCCCGTTCACCAAGAGGCACCCAAGGCAGTATATAGCCAGGGCCTCACACAAAATGTAAACATCATCTATCAATTATTAATAAAATATTTATCATGGCTTTCAATTATTAAGTTTGTATGTTCCATTTGGTATCGGAGCGAGTAGATCGCTGCCATCCTGTGCTACGCTACCTCAGTCGTTGTTTGCAGCGTCCAACGTTCGCATTGTCACAAGGCCACTGCCATACCGGCTGCCACATCTTCCGCTGCAGTCCGTCGAACCACCGCCGCTATCTCTGTCGTCTCACCACTTCCATCCGCTAGCCCGCGTCTTATTTCTCTGGGCTCCGATGTCTTAGTTCATCGTCGTCCACCTGTGCCCCCGACCGTTGTGTCTGCCTCCGTCTTCATCGCCACCCACCTGTGCCCTACCTTCCACCGCGTTCCTTTATTCATTCGATTCCTAACATTCGTCCAGCACATTATTAATAACTTCTAAATTAATAACTATATGGTATGGAGTTAGCTATAAAAATTATATATATATATATATATATATAATTTAATTTAACAAAAAAACTTATGTTATATAATTAAATTAATTAATTTAATTTAATTATTTAAAAAATAAAAATAAAAGCTGGTAGACAAATATACACCCCCACAAACTCGTTCAATGTCGTCGATGTCAATGGCTGATTTCAGCAAAAAAATTATTGACTTGGAGAATAGAATTACTAGCCACTCCGATGATTTCAACAAAAAATTAGTCGATCTCGAGAGTAAGTTTATCGGGCATTCCGACGATATCAAGAAGCTTCAGGATACGACAAATCGGATAGAACTACAGCTTGGGCAAAACCAGATCCAATCCGAAATGAATCATAATCAGACATTAGCGTTGTTGAACACCTTGTGTGGAAGGCCGAAGGTTACACCCGAACAAATACTCCAAGATGATGGAGGTAATCAACAACACAATTCATCAGATTCAACAAATTCATCAAATTCTCACGAAAAAGCGAAATCTCCAAAAAAATCAGCCACGCCCCATCAAGGAAATAGTAACGCGACTTTTTCAAATAAGCAACTCTAGGATACATTCACCAATCAACACCCTCTTTTCGCTCCACCATTAGCAACGTATCAGCGAAAGGCAAAAATCGAGATGCCCAAATTCGATGGGAACGAAAAATGCAGCGTTGCGTGGTTGAATAAAGCAGAAGAATACTTCGAGATTTACGACATCGACAATGATGACAAAGATTAGGCACGCTTCCATGAAAATTGAAGGAGAAGCATATAATTGGTATATGTGGTGGAAAAAGACGACAATCGCCATCAGTTGGAGAAAATTAAGGATACATTCTTTAACAGATTCCAAGGTGTAAAGGAAGAAGAGTTCTTTTCAACACTCATTAGATTACGACAAAAAGGACGTGTGGATGAATACACTCAAGAATGGGAGACCTTAGCAACATGAGTACCTGGGTTATCAGAATCTCGTCTAATTCAATCATACATCTCCGGACTTAAAACTCATCTACATTTAGAACTTGAGCTTCATGACATTACGTCAATAGAAGTAGAAAGATGAAAAGCAAAAACTACTGAAAAGAAATTTGAACAGATATTGTGGTCAAAACCAGAAAAAGTATATTCGAGATGAAGAATGCCCTAGTTTGTGGATACGAATAATACAAGATATGTTCCACCACATCGTCATGAAGGCAAAAAATTTAACGTGGAAATACAAAGAATAAAATAAGGCAAATGCAAACGCTGTGGCAAGAAGTGGGACCCTAAACATAGGTCTGCTAAAGGAAAAGAATCAAAGAACCTATATAACTGTGAAGCAACTAATGATTCAAACAGTGATGATTCCGACATAGAAGAAACAGAAGATGCCCCAGAATTCTCTCCAGAATTAGATGATGGAAGTATTCCGCAAGTGTCACTATCAGCTATGACAGGTATATCACAACCTCAAACTCTAAAATTGAAAGGACATATAAAGAAGAACAACATAGTGGTTCTCATCGACTCTGGTAGCACCCACAATTTTTAGATGCAACCGTGGCAAAGAGACTCAACATTTTCACATTTCCCTTACCGAACATGAAGGTGATGGTCGTTGACACTGGACAGTAAGAAGATTGAAAAGGTAGGGAAATGCCATAAGGTAAAATTGCAGATTCAAGACTTTAATTTAGAATCACCGTTCTTCACTGTACCATTAGGTGGAGTAGATGTGGTCTTAGGTATTCAATGGCTACGAACTCTAGGCACTTATGCTCCCAACCATCAAGTATAGTTCATAAGATTTAACTGGGGAGGGCAGAGGTACAAATTATACGGATTCCAAGCACCAGACAATCAAATCGTATCATCATCTCAGATGATTATGATTCGAAAAGGAGCACCAATTTATGTAGTACAATGTCACCAATTAGAAATGTTATCTGCGAATATGATCACCGAAGAGTCACCAAAGGTATAAGATCTAATTCAGAAGCATGAAAAGACATTTCAAGACCTGCCTATGGAAATGCCTCCTAACAGGGAAATTGAGCATACAATAGAAATCAAAGCAAGGTCACCCCGTCAACATCAAGCCGTATCGATATCCACATCACCAAAAGACGGAAATTGAGAGATTAATCCAAGACCTTTTAAAGTGTGGGATCATCTCGAAAAGTAAAAGTTTGTATGTTGCTCCAGTGGTATTGGTAAGGAAGGAGGATGGTTCATTCAGGCTATGCATTGACTATAGAGGATTAAACAAAATAACAATTAAAAACAAATTCCCAATCTCGTTTATCGACAAAATGTTGGATGAGCTACATGGCGCAAAATACTTCTCAAAATTGGACTTAAGGTCAGACTATTACCAAATCATAATTAGGTTGGAATACATACCAAAACAGCATTCCGAACACACGAAGGTCACTATCAATTTAAAGTAACGTTGTTTGGGTTAACCAATGCACCAGCAACGTTCCAACCACTATGAACGCATTATTTCGTCCACATATCTTAGGAAGTTTGTATTAGTATTCTTTGACGATATTTTAATTTACAGTAAAACTTGGAAGGAGCACTTACAATATCTGGATAAAGTTCTTACACTACTGAAAGAGCATCAGTTTATGCAAAATAATCCAAATGCACCTTTGGAAAGGAAGAAGTAAAATACCTCGGACATATTATATCCCATGAAGGTGTAAAAGTGGACCCTAATAAAATCAAAGCTATAAAGGAATGCACCAAACCAGTTAATATATCCAAGCTAAGAGGGTTCTTAGGATTAACTGGATATTGCCGAAGATTTATTAAAAACTATGCACGTATAATGCATCTCTGACAAACCTTTAAAAGAAGAATTCATTTCAATGGGATGAGAAAGCAGGAATGTGTTTTGAAGAACTGAAGGAAGTTATGTCTAATGCCCCGGTATTGGCAACGCCAAATTTCTCTAAACCATTTATCATCGAGTGTGATGCTTCCAAATTCGGTATAGGTGCAGTGTTAATGCAAGAAGGGCACCCAATAGCTTTTGAACGCAGGACGCTCAATAAAAGAGAACATCTTAAGTCCACATACAACAAGGAAATGCTCGCTATTATGCACGCACTGGCTAAGTGGAGACAATATCATTTGGGAAGTAAGTTCTCCATACAAACAGACCATAACAGTCTCCAGCACCTCCTTCAACAAAAAACACTTTCCAAAGAACAACAAAAATAGATTGAAAAAATTGTCACCTTTGACATGGAAATAATACATAAAAAGGGAAAAGGCAATGTAGTAGCAGACGCCTTGTCTAGGAAAGACGAAGAACCAACACTACTCGCAGTCTCGGTTGTTGTTCCTGAATGGCTTAATGAGATTCGAAGTGAGTATGCCAAGGATCCATAAATAATTGCGATAATCAATAACCTTCCAAACAACTCAAAATTTGAATGGAAGAATGATATTCTATGGTACAAAGGAGGAATCTATTTGAATGCAAACTCCAAGTTTAAATACAAGATACTCAACGAGTCACATGATTCACTATCAGTTGGACATGTAGGATTCTTTAAAACTTACTACAATGCACGTCAATCATTCTTTTAGAACGGTATGAGTCGCGATATTCAGAGGTATGTAGCAAAATGTGACACATGTCAAAGAAATAAAAGTGAAAATATTATGACACCTGGATTACTTCACCCCTTAAACATTCCGAATCAGAAATGGGAAGAAATATCAATGGACTTTATTGAGGGATTACTCGTATCTGAAGGCAAGGACAAGATTTTCGTAGTGGTCGACAGACTCACCAAATATGCTCACTTTATGGCAATAAAGAAAACAGACTCAGCTAAACAAATCGTTGAAATATTTTGCAAAAATATATATAAATTACACGGTTTTCCGAAAGTCGTTGTGAGTGATAGAGATGCCAAATTCAAGGGTTATTTTTGGACGGAATTGTTCAACCACATAGGGACCTACCTAAATATGAGTTCCGCTTATCACCCTCAAACAGATGGACAAACAGAGGTTGTCAATAAATGTTTGGAAGCCTACCTACGTTGTTATGCTACAGAAAAACAAAATAAGTGGGCTCAATGGTTGCATCTCGCTAAGTGGTGGTATAATTCTACTTATCATACATCAGCAAAAATGACGCCATTCCAAGCTTTGTATGGATATGAATCCCCAAAATGGAAGGATCTAGCTACCATCCAGACAAATCTACCTGTTGTTAAAAACCAACTAGAAGAAACCCAAAAAATCATCCAAACCCTAAAAGAAAACTTTAATAATGCAAGGAACCGTATGAAGCAACAAGCAGACCGAAACAACTTATCGAAGGATAGAGAAATTAGGAGCGATGAACCCTAGCTTCATGATCGCCGCCTCCGTTCCTCTGGCCGCCGCCTGGTCTCTGCTCGACCATGATGAGGACGGCGAAGCAAACCTCAGCCTCAAGGAGCTGGTTTTCACTTCAAGCTATGATTTGCAGGCTGGAACGATGATTCCTTTTTTCTTGGATGCCGCCTCCCTTCCTCTGGCTGCCGCGCGAAGGGCTCAAGGGTTTCGAACAGAGAGAGTGCAAGGCGAAGGCTGTTCCGGAGCTCTTCTGAGCAAATTTTCATACACATCTCCCTCCTGGGCGACAAAGCCTTACCCGATCTCGGCCCAGTATTCTCGTGAACCTTTATTTCTCCGATTATTATCTACCCGGAAGGGTTCGCCGCTGAAGAACCTTAGGGTTATACGAGATGTCAAGGTGGAAGCTGAAGCTTCTCGGCGGCTTCTGGTTGAGCATCAAGTCTTGGAATCGATTCTTCGGAATAAGACGGATCGCCAGAACTCAATGTCTCTGATGCTTCAGATCGGCCAAGATCTTGCAGATCCGCTCCCCCGGATGGGAAATAGCCACAGCAGATCTGCTCAAGGAAGCTCGGCTTTCGGGAAGGAAGGGTTTGCACCGATTGGCTGTACGCCTCTTCTGCCCATGAGGCAAATCCAGGAAACGAAAATCAATCAACGCGCATGCCTCCTCTCTTCACAGATCTGCAGGGGAAAGAGGCATTCGGACTTTTCTTCCTCATTCCAGATACAAATCAAGCTCATTACAGGCAAAACTATGCTACAATGGGTAAGCCAGACCGATCTAGTGCAGAATCTCAAGCACACACTGAACATCAAGCTGGGGATCCCCTCTGCAGCTCAACGGCTTCTCCACGAAGGTAAACAACTAGAGGATCTCCATCCTATTTCTTTTTATGGCATTAAGAAAGATGCATCCATTATTTTAACCCTTCGTTTGAGAGGAGGAGCTGCTGGAGAGTCATCCTCAGCTAAGGCATTTTCATATAAAGATGCAGTCCATGCTAAGAAGCCTGAAAAGACAGTTCCACCGGCTCAGGCTTCACCCAAGCCTTTTTTGGTTGACAAATCGGAGGAGGTTCCTTCTGTTGAGATCTCTTACCCTGACCTGGCAGACGACACCCAAAAATTTGCTGAAAGGGCCATCATCTGCAGATTCAATGGGCTCTGGCCACGCTCAAAGGATCTTTATGACTGGATCAAGGACAACTGGACTCACCGTTGCAAGATTTACTTCTGTGCAAAGGGATATTTTATAGTGCTGTTCGATAATCTCGAGCACTACGAAAAGGCCTTAGAGGAAGGCCCTTGGTTCATGGGTTCGGCAGGTCTCTTCTTAACTCCATGGTTCCCAGACTTTGACCCAGCCTCTGCAGCTATCACTAAAGCCCCTGTCTGGATCAGACTTCCAAATCTCCCAATACACCTGTGGAGAACAGAAGTATACAGGCAAATAGGCAACACTTTGGGTTGCTTTTTAATGGGAGATTACGAGAGGGAACGGCAAGGGCTCTACACATATGCCAGAGTTTGTGTGGAGCTAGATTTAAGCAAGGGATTGCCAGAGCAAATCAATCTCAAGATCAATGACACTGTTTGGACCCAGTTTATAGATTACGAAAATACTGCCTTCCGATGCCGTCATTGTCACCTGACAGGGCACCTTCAGAACTCCTGCCCATCGCTGACGGCAAGATCGAAAAAGGGAATCTTTGCAAAAACCAAACCCAAGCGTTGGGCTCCCTGCCCTCCGCCGCCAGCTGGGAGCTCCAGCTCCCCTAGTTCGGAGGATGGGGAAAGCGACTCAGAACCGGACCAGGCGCCTCAGCCGATGGATCCGCCCATGGATAATATGGGGCACACCCATGACACAACAATCTCCCAGAAACGCGCCCATGAGACCTCCTCTGAATCAGAAAAGGAATTCCCGATGATAGAGAATTCCAGTCTTCAAGTTGTCCTAGCTCATTCTCCCCATGATGGCTGGACAAAAGTCAACAAAAAGAAAGGGAAAAAACAATGTGTTGGAGTTTCTGCCCCTATGGGGTAAAAGTCAGTTAGTCAGTCTGTGATCTCAAGTCATCTGCTGTAGCTATGAGTTTGAATCTTTCCTCCGGGACCGAGGTTGATGGATCCATCATTTCCGGTCTGCCGGTCTCTTGCTTCTCCTGATTGTACTATATTTTAATTAATAGAATTAGTCTTTATCGAGAAAAAAAAAAACAAGCAGACCGAAACAGAACCGAAAGAGAATTTGAAGTCGGAGAATGGGTATTTGTCAAGCTCCAACCATACAAACAGTAGTCCTTGAAACAAATAGGAAAAAATAAATTAGCACCGAAGTTTTATGGACCATATCAGATCAACAAAAAGATCAACCAAGTTGCATATAGTTTAAGCCTTCCAGAGAAAAGTCATGTTCACAACATCTTCCATGTCTCCTACCTTAAAAGGGCACTTTGCAACCATCAATCTTTGCAAACAATGCTTCCATCCCTAGATGATGAAGGAAGGGTCATTTTAGAACTAGAAGGTATCTTATCTACCAAAGCAGTGTTGCGGGGGAGTGACCTCCCCCCTTGATCTCGCTCCCAACTGCGCTCCAGGCGGGAGCGACTTGGGAGCGGGTCGAGAGCGTGCTCCCGCAAAAAAAAAAATCTCCCTACCAATTTCAAGATCGAACTCGGAAGCGTCGCTTCCATCGCTCCAGGAGCAGTTGGGAGCGAAATTCGCTCCCTACCAATTTCGGGATCGAACTCGGGAGCGTCGCTTCCATCGCTCCGGGAGCAGTCAAGGAGCGATCGCTCCCGACTGCTCCTAGGCTTTAAAAATCGTTCCCGGTGGGTGAGCTACATGGAAACAAAAAGTCGCGTTCAAAACAAAATTCGCTAGAGAAAAAAAAACGATGGTTGGAAAAATTAAAGTGAGGCAAGGAAGGGAAGGGATGGAGGGGGGTTAGAAATGAGAGTGAGAGTGAGAGCAAGAGAGAGCACAAGAGAGTGAGGAGCAAGAGAGAGTGAGGGGCAAGAGAGAGTGAGGGGCAAGAGAGAGCAAGTGAGAGTGAGAGCAAGAGAGAGAAAGGAGCAAGGAGCAAGGACTTGCAAAGGGAGATTGGAGGCCAAAGAGGTAGGCTCTATTCTAGCAATTTATTTTAATGTTCATAACTTCATTCCTAAATAAATAAATAATGTTTTTCTCCCATTCCCTTTTTTTGTAAATTCAAAACTTCAAATTTCAAACATCATGGTTATATTTCTTGGCATTGTCTTCTTCTTGGTTCCTTTTTTGGTTATTATGATGTTGGAGAGTAGTGAAAGGAGAGTTGAAAATGAAGAAGTGGGTCATAGTGGATTTGATGAAAACCCCAGAGAGGAGCTGGAGGAGAGTGAACATGAGTCTCAAAAAAGTAAACAAGACCAAACTCCATTGTGGAAATATGTTAATAGGCCTGAAGCGGGGAAAGGGGCTGGAACCACTAAATTTCATTACCCACATTGCAACAATAATTACACAGGTTCATACAGCCATGCCAGAAAGTACCTATGCGAGAAAAGATCATGGGATGGAGATAAACAAATAGGAATCAAAACTTGTACATGTGTGTCCGCAGCAGATAGATCCAAATACAAAAGGGAAGAGGAGGAAGCCCAATACAAATCTAAAAAATCTAAGGGTTTCTTTGAACCAAGCTCACAATCACATGCACAAATAACTCCTTCAGGATTCTCCCAAGGCAGTGGATATGGAGGCATAGGGTCACCAAGTTTAAGGCATACAAGCATATCAGGTTTCCTTGATGAAGGGTGCAGGAATGATGTGGATTCAAAAGTTTACAGGTTTCTCTATGCATGTGGGATACCATTCAATGTTCTTCGCTCACCTTATTGGCACGAAATGGTTTCTACCATAAATGATGCCCCTAAAAGACAAAAGAGCCCTGGGGATGATAAGGCTAGAACCGTTGGACTTCATCATGAAAAAGCAAAAATATCACATTCTTTGAATAGAATGACAAGTTCTTGGACTGACCATGGGGTGTCCATTATATCTGATGGAGGGACAAATGTAAAAGGCAAGCCATTGATAAGTGTTCTTGTTGTGTCTGTTAGTGGTGCCATCTTTCTTTCAGCATATGATTACTCAAACAAGTTCAAGACCGCCATCAACATTGCAAGACCATTACTTGAAACAATTGACCATATTGGGCCATACAATGTCATCCAAGTCATCACCGATAATGCTCCTAATTGTAGGGCAATGGGAGCAATTATTGAGAATAAATACCCCAACATATTTTGGTCTGGGTGTTTGGTTCACACAATGAACCTTTTGATACATGATATTGTTAAGAACAAAAACGAACATTACAAATGGATTGGTGATTTGTACAAGAAAGGCAAACAAATGATAAAATTTATTACAAATCATAGCAATACCCATGGCCTTTTCCACAGTCACTTAAGATTGGATTTGTTGAAGATTGCAAGGACTAGATTTGGTAGCTATTACGTTACCTTCAGGTGCCTTTTGAAGGTAAGAGTCATTGGCTAGCATGGTATCAAGTCCACACTGGCAGGTATTAAATGCAACTAACAGGCAAGGTTTTGACCAGGTGGAGGAGACCGCTCTTGATGGTATGTTTTGGGCACGTGTGAGGCAAGTATTAGATTTCACCAAGCCCGTTAATCACATGATTCGGTTTGCAGATACAGATAAACAAGTGATTAGCGAGGTGTATGAGCAAATGGATACCATGTTGGGGCAAAGAAAAGATATTGTTAATAAAAATGATCCCAACTTGTATACACTGATTCACGATTGTGTGTGTATACGGTGGGATAAACTTAATGTTCCACTATATGCCTTGGTGTATATCCTTACGCCAAAATACTACTCTGCACCAGGGGGCTGGGGTTAGGGTCAAACCCCATATAGATGATGAGGTATCTACAGGATATTTGGCGTATCCTTACGCCAAAATACTACTCTGCACCAGGGGGTGGTGTTATGAAACCAGCTCACAAAAAGATAGAAAAGATAGATTAACACCTTAGAATTCAGCGTCTTCGAGGGGGCAACCTCCTTTACATTATATAAATGAACAATTCTTGGATTATTCAAATGACAAAACCTCCTTTCTATATATATGAGTCTAAGAAGTCACAATATAACCAAGCTGACCTAACAATAATAATATGAAGGCACAAAAATAACAATAGAGGGATTCTCTGGGGTACAGTAATAACAATATGGAGACAATAGGGGCACAACAATATTAATAAGGGATACAACTACAATAATAATGGGGTAATCACTAGTATTATAGGGACCTAACCTGCCCCTCTCCTTCAAAAAGTGTTGTTCTCAACGCTTGAGTAGTTCTGGATGCTTCTGTATAAAATTTTCATCCTCCCATGTGGAATCTTCAGCGGATAAGTTCTTCCACTTGATGAAATATTCCGAAATTGATCGATTTTGTAGCTATCAAGTTCTTGTTTCTGTGACTGCTTCTAGTTCCAATATAATTTTTGCTTCCTCGTCAAGTTCTGGCTATATTGTTTGAACTGGGAGCTTGTCGCCTATAACCTTATTTAAACATAAAACATGGAAAATTGGGTGCACTCGAGAAGCTGTAGGAAGCTCCAATTTGTATGCCATAGTACTAATCTTTTGCAACACCTTATACGGACCATAATACTTTGGTGATAATTTATTATCCTTCTTAGTTTGCTTGAGGGACATTTGTCTATATGGTTGTAGCCGTAGGAATACCCAATCACCTATATCAAAACTTCTTTCGCTGCGATGTTGATCTGCCTGTTGTTTCATTCTATTCTGTGCCAACACCAGGTTATCCTTTAAGAGTTGGAGGACTTGTTGTTGATGCTCGATGTGATGTTCCACTGCTTGAACCTTAGAATTTTCTCTTAAATATGATGTGATGGATGGTGGCTGATATCCATAAAATGCCATAAATGGGGTCATTTTTGTTGCTGTATGGAAGGAACTGTTGTACCACCATTCAGCGAGAGGCAACCATTTGACCCATTGTGTCTGTTTATCAGATACAAAGCAACGAAGATATCCTTCCAAGCATTTGTTTGCTATCTCAATTTTCCCATCAGATTGAGGAGATAAGATGAGCAATGAGCTAACTGAGTACCAAGACAAGAAAATAATTCTGTCCAAAAACTTCCAGTGAAAATGGGATCTCTGTCACTTACAATAATCTTTGGGTTTCCATGTAGCTTTTGAATTGTTTCCATAAATGCAGTAGAAACTGTACTGGCTTTAAATGGTTCTGATAATGCACAAAAGTGTGCATACTTGGTAAGTCTGTCAACTATCACCATGATGACACTCTTTCCCTCAGACTTAGGTAAACCTTTGATAAAATCCATTGAAACCTCCTCCCAATGTTGGCTTGGAATGGATAAAGGCTGTAATAAACCCAGGTTCTTAATTGTTTCAACGTTATTTTGTTGGCAAACCAAACATTCTGCCACAAACTTTTAAATATCTGATTTAAGGCCATCCCAGAAAAAATTCATTTTTAACCCTGTGGTAAGTTTTTAAAAATCCTGAGTGCCCTCCTAAGGGAGAAGTGTGCAATTCCATAAGAATATTTTGTTTGAGTTGGGAATTCTTACAGAGGTATAAGCGATCTTTGTACCATAACGAATCATTTTGCCGGCAAAATGTATCAGATGTACTGAAATCTTGTTGTAACTTTCGAATAAGTGCCCACACTTCTTCATCATTCTTCCATTCCTCCCTTGCTTCGTTTATCCAATCTGGTTGGATAATAGAAATGGCGCACAACAATGCTTCCACATACTCATCCTTTCTTTAGAGTGCATCTGCCACCACATTTAGCTTCCCTTTTTTGTAGATGATTTCAAAGTCATAACCCAACATCTTTATGACCCACTTTTCTTGCTCTTCAGAGAATAATCTTTGTTTTAAAAAGTATTAAGGCTATCATGATCCGTTTTTACCTTGAAGTGTCTTCCCATTAGGTAGGGTCGTGATTTCTTAAGTGCATGTCGTATTGCCAACATTTCCTTCTCATAAATAGCTTTGTGTAAAAACTTCCCCTTGATTGGACGACTTTCAAAAACAATGGGTCTTTCATCTTGCATTAAAACAGCACCAATTCCATTTCCTGAAGCATCACATTCCACAATAAAGGTTTCTGTGAAGTCCGGTGTAGCTAAGATCGGTGCTTGGCACATTGCCTCTTTAAGATTTTCGAAGGCCTTTGTTGCTTCTGGAGTCCATGAAAATGCATCTTTCTTTAATAATGTTGTTAGAGGTGCTGCTATTCTCCCATAATTCTTAACAAACTTGCGATAATACCCTGTCAACCCGAGAAATCCTCGCAAATGCTTTATGGATGTGAGGATTTTCCATTCCTTAATGGCTTTAATTTTGTTAGGGTCTACCTTAACTCCTTCATGAGATACAATATGACCCAGATATTCCACCTCTTGTACTCCAAAGAAACATTTGGATCTTTTTGCATATAATTGTTTCTCCTCCAATAGTTGTAGCACCTTGTCAACATGTTCAATATGATCCTTCCAAGGCTTGTTGTAGATTAGTACATCGTCAAAAAATACTAACAAAAATTTTCTAAGGGTTTGAAAATGGAATTCATCAAACCTTGAAATGTAAAAGGTGCATTGGTAAGGCCAAAAGGCATGACCAAAAATTCATAATGACCCTCATGAGTTCTAAATGTTGTTTTCGGAGTGTCTTGATGATATCCTGAACGAAGATCCAACTTGGTGAAGTAAATTGATCCATGCAATTCATCCAGTAATTCATCAATGACAGGAATGGGAAACTTATCTTTAATAGTGAGCTTGTTGAGCTCTCTATAATCCGAACACATGCGCTATGATCCATCCTTCTTGTGCACCAATACTACTGGAGCAGAGAAAGAACTTTGAGTAGGTTGAATTATACCAGCCTCTAACATTTCTGCAACCATACGTTCAATTTCACTCTTTTGGGCATAGGGATATCTGTACGGCCTGATGTTTGGAGGAACACTTCCTGGAATCAGATGAATAGCATGATCATGATCACGAATAGGTGGGAGACCTTTGGGAGTCTCAAATACCTTGGAATGATTGTCCAAGACTTTTTGGAGATCTGGAGATATAGATGATTTCGATGTGGAAACATCTAGCGAACATAATTGTGCAATCACACCTCTTTGTTCCTTTTTTAGAAGCTTTGTCATACCGTTAGAGCTGATTATCTTTCCTGGTTTCCCTGCAATACCCCTTAATTCAACTTCCTTTCCTTCTGTAGAAAATTTCATGAAAAGTTCTTGAAAATTAAAAGCTATTGTACCCAAGGATTGTAGCCATTAGACTCCTAGTACAACATCAGCACCTCCCATTGGAATGGAAAGCATTGGGCTACTCAATACATATTCTCCCATGGATAGCTTGATATTATGGCACTTTCCAGAGCAATTTATCGTTCCTCCACTTGCAACCATTACTTGACACTCTGGTGCTAGATATAGGAAGCAATTCAATTCTTTTGTTATCTTACAATGAATAAAATTGTGGGTACTCCCTAAATCAATCAACACTATTACCTTTTTCTTCTTGATATGTCCTTCTATCTTGATAGTTTGAGGAGTGGTAATTCCAACCAATGCATTACAAGATATGGTTGGATTCATTACTTCTTTATCTAGGGTTTGTTCCTGGAGTATATCCTCTTCTTTTGACATTTCTTGTTCATTTTCTTCCTCCACTTCACAATTTATGTAGAATAATTTCTTTTCAGCACACTTATGACTTTTAGTGTATTTGCTATCACAACTGCAACAAAGCCCTTTTGCTCTTTTTTCTTCCAATTGTTGTGGTGTCAACCTTATAGGTTGTGGAAGGCTAGGGGCAACAACACTTCCATCTTTATAGTTGTGAGTGGTAGGCTTCCCGGTTGCCACTATTTTGCTTTACATTTTTCTTGCTAACCTGAATGTCTTCTCCAATGAATCAGGTTCCCAAAGGCGAACTTCATGTTGGATATTATCCTTTAAAGTCCCTATGAACACATCAATCCTATGCTCTTCTGGAATATCTTTTACCCTTATGTTCAATTTTTTGAAGTCTTCAATGTGATCCATCATTGAACCCTTTTGTTTGAGACTTATCAGTTGGCTAAAAAAAGTGTTGCTTTTTGTATCCTCATAATGTGTTGTCAATTCTTCCGTAAAAATTGCCCAAGTGACAATTTGTTTACGAGAGCAAAGCCATTGATACCATACAAACTGATTTGGTTCCAAATATAAAGTGGCAATACGTACCTTTTGTGTGTTTTGCACATTATTGAGATTGAAAAATTGCTCCATCTGTAGTATCCATGTTGTGGGATCCTTGCCATCAAACTTCCTCATATTGATTTTTGGAATATGGTGGTTCTTAGATCCAACATTAGAGTCTATGAAATCATGATTAACATTTATTTTTTTCTCATCACGAGTTTCCTTTACTACCCTTTCACCATTAGTAAGTATTTCTTGTAGAAAATTTGTCAAATCTGTCTTCAAATCTGCCATGCCTGTCTTCAAATCTTCAAATCTATCTTCAAATCGTCCATCTTAGCTTCCACGTCATTCATCTTAGCTTCTACATCTTTTTTTAAACCACCCATCTTAGATTCTGTTACTTTTTGTGCAAGTGACATTTGTTGCACTTGGTCTCGTAATTTTGATATATCATGTTGCATTTCTTCTTCTTCTTCATAAGTCATGCTAGAGCTTTCAGGTTGCTTACTAGGTGTCTGCATTTTCTTTCCTCGGGGCATCAATTACCAATAATAATGCTACACTATGCCCTTTGAATTCATTCAAAATAATTTTTCAAATCAAGTTTAAGAAAAAATTTAAAAAAATCTACACACCTTTTTTCACTTTCTAGGAGTCCGATATTGCCTCTAATGTATCTCGGTAATTTCAGATCTTCCAGTTCTGAAATTGCGACCTGCAGTAACCCTCTGCGTCATCTTTCCAATGCCACCACTCTGATCGAATTTAGATTCTCCAAGAAAGAGTTATGCACAATCTCCCAAGATGACCTGATTATATACCTTTTCAGAATAGCGAACTTGTATGAAGTGCCACATGTCACTGTTTCAACCTTAGGATCTGAAAAATGTACACAGGAAACTACAGTGTGTCCTCTTTCTGTAACTTCTTACGAAATTTCAATATGATGCTCAAAACAAAAGTTATGACTATTTTCCCCAGGTCACCTGTTTGGAATGTAATTCAGGAGTCTGCAAAAAGATTGACTTCCTCATATCATATCTCCACAAATATTGCGCGAAAAGCTCTGAAATTCGGACCCGAGGTTCAGCGCAATTTCTTCTCAAATGGGGTTTTTTTTATAGCATCTGAAACGTCGCAGAAAAAAGTTATAGCACAAATGCCACGATGACCTATTTGGAGCAGCGAAACCTAGAATTCAAAAGCTCTGATACCAAATGTTATGAAACCAACTCACAAAAAGATAGAAAAAATAGATTAACGCCTTAGAATTCAACCTCTTCAAGGGGGCAACCTCTTTTACATTACATAAATGAACAATTCTTGGATGATTCAAATGACAAAACCTCCTTTCTATATATAGGAGTCTAAAGAGTCACAATATAACCAAACCGACCTAACAATAATAATATAAAGGCACAAAAGAAACAGTAGAGGGATTCTATGGGGCACAGTAATAACAATATGGGGACAATAGAGGCGAAACAATATTAATAAGTGATACAACTACAATAGTAATGGGGTAATCACTAGTATTATAGGGACCTAACAGGTGGGGTTAGGGTCAAACCCCATATAGATGAAGAGCTATCTACAGTATATTTGCAAGCATTAGACAAGTTGATAAGGAGGAATGTGCTAGTCTGCATCTTGAATTAGGCAAATACTTCAGTTGCACTAGTTTGTTTGATACCTTCCATGCAATGGAAGATAGAGACAGATTTCATGCTCTCACATGGTGGGAAGCATATGGCGGCCAAGAACTTTTGCCAAAATTGGCAAAAAAAATTCTCTCAAAGGTTGTAAATACTTCTTCTGAAAAGAGGTGTTGGAGCACCTATAGCTTCATACATAATGTGAAAAGAACCAGACTCAATGAAAACCGGCAGAAAGCTTGGTTTATGTGCACTACAACTTGAGGTTGTTGAGTCATTACTGTGATCGGGCTTATGAGGATCCAACATATAAAATTTGAGACAACCAGCCAGAGGATGATAATTTGGAGGATGGCACTATACATCTTGAAGAATTGGAAGCGGAACTTATGAGAGAGGAAGATGAAGCAACAACCATGCCACCTCCACCATCCAGTAACAGTGCTCGAGTTCCGAGTCTTGTTCCTTTACTGTCACCGCCTCCATCTACACCCTCACGTGGCGGGCATGTGCCTTCTGGTTCTAGTCGTCGGTCTGTGTGGGAGGAGATTCCTAGAAGACCACCACGACTTGCTCATACATCATACACTTCTCATGGCAAGGGCCACATGAAATAGTAGATAATAGATTTATAGTTTACTTGTCTTTTCTAATTTCTAGTAGTTTTCTTAATTGTTGACTCTTTCATATTTATTATGATATTTTTTGTAAACAATATATGACAATTTAAGTTTGAAGTTTGATTATGAATTATGATTATGAATTACGAATATGATGCTTTGTGAAAGTTGTTTCATTTCATTTCATTTTATAACATTTCATTTCATGTTAGATATTATTTCTTGTAATGGTTAAACTTAGCTTATAAGTGCAACTTTGGTGATCAATGATGATAAATGTTATATATTGAATTTTCAATTTTGAAAGCTTGAAGTTGAAACTTTAAGATTGATGAATCATGATTCATGAGACTCAATATGTTGTATGTTACTAACTTGTGGACGTGGTTGATGAAGATTATAACTTCTAGATGATTGCTGTTAGATGGTTCAATGATCAATCTATTTTTTTAATGTTTTTTTATATATAATTCATCATTCTACATGTTTTTGTTGACTTATATGTATAAAAATATAAAAAATACAAAAAATATATATATTATATAAAAACGCTCTGGGATTCGCTCCCAACCGGGGGTTTTGAAAATGTCGCTTCTGCACCTGTTTTCGCACCTGCTCCCCGCTTTCGCTCCCGCTCCCAAGTAACATTGTACCAGAGAAAGGAAGCTTCGATTTCATGCAATCAAGGAATACTGGATCAAGTGGAAGAACTTACTAGAAGAAGAAGCTTCTTGGGAGACTAAAGCATTTCGTCAGCAACATTCGTCATTACGTATGCTTTCAGGACAAAGCATTCTTTTGAGAGGAAGGCAATGTTATATAAAAAATTAGTTAGTTTAGAGTTTATTAGGCAAAGGGCATGATCAAAGATCATGCGTGTTCACCAAGAGGCACCCAGGGCAGTATATAGCCCGAGCCTCTCACAAAATGTAAACATCATCTATCAATTAATAATAAAATATTTATCATGGCTTTCAATTATTAAGTTCGTGTGTTCCAAAGTGGAGTCGCCACTTGAGCATGAATCTCTCACAAAGAGACTAAAGGTGAAACCAAAAAATTTAGTGGATGGAGGCAGATGGATATCCAGGGAGGGCTCCTTGTCTGGGATTAAATGAATGAATAAGTGGAGTCGCCACCCAAACAGGAAAACAACCCAGAATGTCTAGGTGCAGAAAGTGAAGATGAGAGGATTAGATGAGAGATGACAAGAGTTAGGATGGTGAGAAATGAAGAGACGAAATGATGCCAGAAAAATGATATGAAAAGCCGTAAAGCCAAGGTCCAATAAATAGGTCCTTGGTGGCAATGCCAAGAAGTGTTGGCTTTGCCGGCTCGAATGAGAGAAGAGAAATGAGAAAAATGACGAGGAAATGTCGTTGAAATGCCGAGAATAAAATATCCCTACAACAGCGCCAAAAAATGTTGTGCCCCTTGATGGGTTAATGAATTCCAGAAAAGATGAGATGATTAGAAAATGTCGTGATGACCAAAGACAGAAAAACTCTATCCTTGGCAACGGTGCCAAAAAATGTTGTCGCACAAAGTGTCTAGGCGCAACGACAACGGTCAGAGTAAGGGATGTCACTCTAATCCTTACTCACTCCGTTTAGATTCTCTCCTAGACAAGTCAAGGGAGGTAGTCCCTAAGGTAAATGAATGAGAATAGCCTGTGGAACACCGAGTCTAGGAGACTTGAAGATGGAAAACCTGATGAATTTAGGACAAATCTTGGTTAACTAAGATGAATAGATTAAACACAAGAGACAACCACAGGATAGAAATGATTATTGACCAATGCCCTAGTATTCGATTAACCATAAATTAAGTAAAAAATAAGTTATCCAAAGCAATTTACAAATGTGACGAATAGTGACAATCATGAACGATTAAATGTAAATGCCCAAAACTCTATCATGCAAGAGATTCTAGATTTAAAATGATTTTCATTAATGACCCAGATCTAGAATTAATTAACTTTCTCCTATAGCCAATATAATTTTTAAAACATTAGTCACACTTGACAATAGAGAAATTACTTACCACGAAAAGACACCAAGGAACTTTAGATGAACAATTTAATTATTCCTTAGGAAATTAATTTAATGTGGTAAAATGAAGAGACTAAATTTTTAATGTGACAAAAGTAAATTAAAAGGATTAATAAATCGAAATTTTAATGGGCCATGGGCCACATTAAAATTTTTAATATATTAGCACAAATCCTCTTTTAATTTAATTCTTTAAAAAACTCAAGTCAAAAAAAATGAAGATATTTTAAACTTTAGATTTTTTAAATTTTTTAATCTTTTAGGCTTTTTAATGTTTTTTAAATGTTAAATCAAAATCAAAATCATAAAAAATTGAAAAAATGTAAAACCAAAAAAAAAAAAAATCAAATCCAAATAACAAAAAAAAAAGAAATCAAAAACAATAAAATCAAAGAATCATAAGTAAAAATAAATAAATGAAATCAGAAATCAAAATCAATACAAAGTTAAAACAAATCGAAATGAGGAAATAAAAAATCAAAACCAAAACGAATTTCAAATGAAAAAAAAAATATGCTAAACCCTGACCCCTAACGCATATACATAATAAAAAAAAGAAATGAGAAATTAAACTAACCTAATGCATATACAATGTAAATGAAATAAAAAAACAAAGAAAAGTCGAATGCATTGGGTTTGTGTGTATGCAAGTTTGGCAGCGGAGGAGTTCGAGGTCTTCTCGACGACGGAAGAGTTCGAGGTCTGCTCGACGGCAGAAGGGAGATGTAGCAACAGGAACGATGGAAAAGCTGAGAGTTGTGGGCGGATCTGCTTTGAGGGCAAGGATTGGGCAGCACGCAAATGAAGAGAAGACGTCGCGGACAGCGTTGAAGGTTTGCAAGAGTTCATGGCTACAGATGGAGATGGGCAAACGGACAGCGAGAATGGAGCTAAGACGCAGGGAGGACCCAAGCAAGAGAAGGAGAGAGATCCGTGGGTAGAAGAAGAGAGGGAGCCGCAAGAGAGCAGAGAGTTAGGGAGTGAGGGTCGAGGAGCAGAGAAGCAAATTGCAGGAAAAAGGGAGCACGTCGACAACAATAAGGGATTACGCAGGTTTGTGAGCAACAAGGGCTTAGGAAGCCTGTTTTTTTTAACTCGAAATTTTGCAGCGAAACAAAAACCCAACTAGCAGAACGAAAAAGCTCAGACAAATGGTAGCCAAAAATCCCTAGAAATTATGATTAAAATGTCAAATCCTTTTGCTTCAGATTTATTCTTGAAACCCTCATGAAAGTTTCTAGATCTAGGAATTTTGGAACCCTATAAAAAATTCCAAATTCAAAACTCTTTAAACCCTTGGACTGCAAAATTAATTTGAATAATATTCCTGCAAAATGATGTTGATAAACCCCAGAGATCCAAATCTTACCCTCCAGGGCCTAGATCTAGACTCTACACAAATTTCTTCCTCAGATCTGTAGCTGCACGACGACAAGAAAACACCCAAATGATATATACAATGATAAAAACTAAAACCCATAAAAACCCACGTTAGAAAAATAATTACAAAATTTACAAACTGCAGGCTCTAATCAGCCAGATCTGTCATTATATCGTACAAAAAAATTTAATTTTTAAATTTTATGGAGGTGCTAACTCGAAACCCTTCATGCATCGCCAACAAAAATCTTATGATAAGCCGGGGACTAATTTTACTAGGCTCCTCAGAAAACACAGATCGGGAGTTGGCTGGTCCAACTAAAAACTCCCCCTAACGCCCGAGGATCTAAAATCAAGATTTGCCTGCAAAACTCAATCCAAACATTAAAAATAGAGCGAGAAAATAATAATAAAACTCTAACAAATAGAGATATTTGCTATTACGTTCAGAATTCAGATTATTATTCAAACCCTAGAGACTAAGCAAGATACCTGTACTCAAATCACTCTTTAAAAGCTATCATTAATGGCTTTAGAAAAAATTATGCATGAAAACAACACATCTTACCGTGTTCTCATGAAGAATAACACCAGCAAAACATAACTCCAAAATCTTTATTTATTATCCGAAAAAGATTACACAAAAGCTTCTTACTAAGCACACGACTCAAAGGTCAAATCCTTCCATTGACAAATGACTTCCTATTTAAAGATAAATCCTCCAATGGCTAGTTCGAGTTATCCTCGTCAAAGCAATCTTGACCGTTCAAGAGGATTAAAATTTGTTTTAATCTCATCTGTTGAAAAATAAAATTCTCGAGGAAATTCGAATTTTTCAACTAAATACATTTTAATTAGCTCAAAAAAAATTGAGTTAATTTCCCCAAAAATTTGACTTTGACTTAACCCCCAAGGACCAAAGGCTTAAAATTTAGCAAAACAATTAATTTACCTTAGTCCCGGGACTTTTCAAAATTTAAACTTTTAAGAACCAACGAATTTTGCCTTTAGAGAATTTAAATTTACCTAGGACCTATAATTAATTAAATTTTTGGCTTAGGATTTAATTAATTGTTTGCCAGAAAATCTAATTAATTAACCTATGAGGGGATAAATTATTTTTTAACCCTCAAGACACTTTACATCTATATTTTCATATATTTTACATCACAAGGGGGAAAACCCATTTGTAATATACCCTCACAGACTACCCAATCCTGCGACACAAATATAATCCAGCAGACCAAGAAATTTGTAATAAAATAACCTAACCAAATAGTTAGGGTTATTCCCAAATCACTTTTACATAAACTTGATCTAGCACACTACGACTCGTCTAAGATCCCAGTAACAAAATCCATTCCGGCTTTGGGGCAAAACTGAAAGAAAACTCTGCCGACCATTCGAGAATGGCTCGGTGAGACAAAAAACCTCCCGGAATGTAGATCGTCACCAGAAAAGTAGGTTTACCTAAGCAATAACATACATGACAAGGATGTGTTGAGATTATTTACATCATATACATGCAGAAAGGGTTTACATAACATCTTGGAAGTGAAACTGATGATGATAGTTGTACGGCACAAACGCATCGGTCAGGCGCTATCCCTTTTGCGAAAAAAGGGGTGTGTTGCTATGGGTCATTGACACGTAGTGGTCAACAGGGTGCAAGGAAATAATCAACAAGTTCCAAAGATCAAATCACTCGCAAGAACTAGACCCTTTACACCTTCAATGCTTGTAGAATATATAAGAAAGGGTAATACAAAAAAGAGAAGTGAGAACAATAGTCTCCAAATATAGCACTCCTTTGACTGAAAATAACTTATGAAGAAACTACTCCAAAATGTCATCGTCCTACAACAAAAACCACCTGCAAGAGAAAATGCATTTGTATATGGCTAATTTCTTGTTCTAATGCACAAATTCATGCCTAAAATAGGCCTTATTGCGACTCAAACTCTCACCTAATGGTAAAAGTCCTAATCTCAGCAAGAGAGCCAAGGGGAAACTATTAGGCAAGTCACCCACTATCACCTCAATGATCATGTTGTTGATGTCTATAGCTCGGGCACGTAATTTTGCACATGCCTAAGTGTCTAGGCATGCAAGAAGTCACCCACAGATCTCCTTACGACACTTCCTCTAGCATGAACAAGTTGCTTCTCTAACTTAGCCTAAGTTTTCACTTACGAAAAGCCCATAATTATCATATTGGCTAATTGAACTAAAGAAACTTAGGAAAAGTAAAATAAATTACATTAATGATTATGTTTTAATCCAAGCCATTGATCTCAAGGGAGGCGAGATCTACTCTCAACAGTTAATCACTTCGGAGATTATGGTTATGGATTTAGCTCAATGTAAAGTTGTAAAAGCAAGGCTAAGGAGAGGAGAAGACAAACCATACAACAACACAAGCCATTGAGAGAGACATCCCTGTGAGGAGTATGATAGTCTAGTTATCCAAGTTTGAGGAGGTGCAAAAAGGGAGCATTGGAGATCCAAATTGTTGGACACCTAATCCGCTAAGGGTTATGGTGTGGAAGTCGAACAGTCAAAGGAAGTCCAAGAGACCTTGGAAGATTAATCCAAGAGTGACAAGAGTGTACTATAAATGTATATCATGTGAATAAGAGATGTATCGAATGCTTGTCTTTCACGTTCGTTGTTCACATTCCATGTATGTTTGACATGGTATCAGAGCTTGAGGCGAATACCTGCCCTGATCAAAGTGTGAGCCACTAGTTTTATGCTTGTCAGTTCTGCCCTATTTGCTTGTCAGAGCTTAGCGTTCTATTCCTCATTTTGCGCTTTCCCGTAGGGATCTTAACACTCCACTAATTTGGTGTAACTCCTTTGGCATGAATTGCAGATCTGAGAGGTAGATAACTTGCAGAATCTACCCATAATGGAAAATCTGGACAAAGGGATGTGTTGAGTGTTTAATTGTCGATACCATGTGTGCCTATCCTGCCTGTTACTCGAATGTGCCTAGTCTTTTGCTAAGCAGTCTTCACGTGGACCTGTGTGCTGGCAACACAATTGAAGGCCCCTGTAGTGACAAAGACCACGGTGGTTGTTGCAAGTCTGTCCTCAATGATTTCTCCAGGAAATGAAACTTTTGTGATAGCTATCTCTGGCTAGTGTGATGTAGTATCGCTTTCCATTTGCATTTCAGGAATTCCTTTTTTAACTGAGTTTGATTAGAGTGAAGCGAAGCGTTGATATTTAGAACAATTGTCATTCTCTGCGATGAATGTTGGTCCTAAATTTGGACACTAGTTCTTTGGAATAGTGCATGCGATAATGACTGAACCGTTGATATATCTCCTTGAATTCCTTTCGCTACAAATCCTCCACTGACGAGACTACTACTGAGAAAACTTGGTCGCTACTAGTGGTGTATGTGTTGTTCTGTGCAATGTATGTAGAGGTCGGACAACAATTGACTGTGTATGTGTTTCTTATAAACGATGGTCCTGGAAAACAAACATTGGTTTCTGTGTGTTTTGAAGTTTGCATGTTCATTTGACAACTAGAAGACTATGCGTTGACTGCTCTTTGTGAGCACAACATTAACCTTGAAGCTATTGTTGCCAATGTCAAGGAATGTCACTTAGAATGGCCATCGCTGGTTTGGCCCAGATGCAATAGCGCATGGTTCGGGCAACAAAAATGGAAGAAACCTGACACTTCCACACAGTCTATTCCTATCCAACGTGTTGATTTCGTTGAGGCTCTTTGAGCGTCGATGTTATGGGTGTGTTGGATAAGCAAAAGGTTCGTCCAGACGGGGAGAAATACATGTTGAAGTATTGAAAAACATTACAAATGGACATGTCAAGGAATTTCAGAAAGTAGTTGTCGCCCTTCACCAAAACGCGGGCTCTATTTGTGAGTCTCTTATGTGATAGTGGGAGCTAGACTGGTTTCATTGGCCACTAACTCATTTTGTGGAAATGTCGATATTGGGAAGGACAGAAGGGAGGATTTCAAGTAGAAAAAAACAGTAATATAAAAATCCATCACTAGGGCTCAAGCGTGGCATCCTCCATTTTTAATGAATGACCAGAAGCGAGATAGGTGTGGCAAGGGCTTGCATTGCACAATTGTGTTCCTTTAAGTCAATAGTTGGGCACGCCATTTCCATTGTGACCTATGACGTGGAATTATTCCAGAAATGGATTGTCTGTAAAGCGTATGCTGATTATGTGACCGATGAGGGCCTGGTGCACTCTAGGATCAATGGATATAAAAAGATGGTATTGTGGAATTTAATGCCATTGGATTATTCTTCCAATTAAGTCTCTTGCATTCAATAAAGCCAACTTGGGAACACAGTTGAAGCAGTCCTCGCATTGTATGGTAACACAGTTTTGAAGACCGTATAAGTTAATTTGTTGGCTCTTTAACATCAGAGGTGTTGTTGGTTCATCACTGTGCATTGGCAGGAAGCTATCCCAATTTTTGTGGTCACATAAAACTCGAGTAGTCATACTCCAGGCTCGCAGAGTAGCCACACTGCCTTTGTCATTGGCATTACTTGTGGTGTTTGTTAACACTCCTGGTTTATAAGTGTGTTAGAATTGCCTACGCATTGAATAGTGTGATCAAAATTGGTGTATATGTGTTGAAGCTCCATGAGAGAGGAGGGCGCAAGTTCGATTAACTGATATATATTGTTTTGAGAATGCTTGAATTTGTTTTTGTTCATATATAGCATTAGACGTGGTCAAGAGTCCAACAGAAGCTTGCTACTCATCCTATATTTACATCTATTTAGCAGTGGGAACTATTTTTATGTGTGCAAGCCAACACCATTTTTCTGCTTCAATTATTGTGAAATGGATCGACTTGATGATGCATTAGAGCTGTTAAAACCTTAATTCATTCCATTATTGATGGGATGGTAAACATCAACAAGGACACTCTTGTTGACATTAGAACCTGTCTACAATATGCACAAGAAAACATTGAATTTTTGCAACTTGAATCACACTTACAGCGAGATGAGCTACAACAGCATAATCGTCATTTTGAACTTGTTTTTGTTCAGAACAATTCCCTTTTTGAGTCGAAAATTGACTCCCATCAACATGCAGAAACTAATCAAGACAGTAAAGTTGAGGTTGATTCAAGAGCAGATGTGGATGCAGATTTAGAAGTCCAACCTACACTTCCCAAGCCCATCATTAGACCTTAGGAAGAGCTTGTCAACAACAAGCACAGAACAAGTCTTGGATATGATAAGGAGGTGTCCTTTCATATTCCAGACTATTCCAAGCCCATTCAATTTCAAAGTGTTGGGTTTCTTCACGGCAGTTCATCTTCACCTGTTCCAGATTCTGCTCCTCCACATTCGCAGCCAAGAGTTGTTAAATGCCAACATTGTGATCGAGTTGGCCATACGAAAGATCATTGTTTTGATCTTCATCCGTGCAAGCATCGTGGTCAACATACTCATTCTTCACACAAATGTTTCCAAAACAAGCCTCCTGCAAGAACAAAGATTCATCTTGGATGGATCGCTTCTTCGCAATGGGCTTCAAAAGCCAAGAAGATATTTCGCTCATACAACAGGATTTGTTCTCGAATATTGAAAAGTCTTGCAGTTGAGTTTTTTCCATCTTCTCACCTTGTATCTGAGGGGGGGGAAATGATGGTCATCTACAAGTTTCAAAGCCACATCAAGTGAGCCTGAGCCACAACTTGCCATACCAAATTCAGAGTTGTAGCTAGAGACAGAGATGCTCCTGAGCATGCCTTCGATTGGTGGTCAGGCTTAAACCATCTATACGAGGTTGAGACCTCCCTTCAAAACATTAGGAGCACTTCCTCTAGCAGAAGACTTCAGTTTCTTGCCAGTTCTAGAAGAGTTACAGGAATTGCATTAAGCATTCCAAAGTTGGTGGTCATCCTTAAACCACCGCAGGTTGAGACTTCCCTTTTCAGGTTGAGGTTCTCCCTTTTTATGCAAGTTGTAGACCTCCCTTTCTAGGTTGAAGGTCTCCCTCTTCAAAGCATTAGGGGCACTTCCTCTAGCAGAAGACTTCAACTTCTTGCCATATTTGGAAAAGTTCTGGGAACTGCACTAAGCGTTCTAGTGTTGGTGGTCATCCTTAAACCACCCCCTTATGCCAACATTTCAGAGAGCACATTCAACCTAGTGCTGCCATGCATTTTTCACATTTTGTATCACAGCCCTAGTCTTGGACTCACACATACCCCTTTAAATTAAGGGGGGGAATGTTGGACACCTAATTCACTAAGGGTTATGGTGTGGAAGTCGAATAGTCAAAGGAGGTCCAAGAGACCTTGGAAGATGAATCCAAGAGTCACAAGAGTGTACTATAAATGTATATCATGTGAATAAGAGATGTATCGAATGCTTATCTTTCACATTCGTTTTTCACATTCCATGTATGTTTAACACAAATCAGCGAAAGAGATCAAGGATCGATCTAGGGCCTAATCTGCTCAATTAGATCTAAAGCATTTTACATCCGTAATCTTTCTTAGTTGGGCCATTATCCCAAGACAAGAGCCCAAGTAAATTCTAAATCATAAATATTAACAAAGAACAGTTGATTGGGTAGAATCCATTTGTGTCATTGTGATTGAGAATGTGCAATTTGCTTCCGCTAATAAAGTTAAGAATCTAGTTGTTCTTTCATTCAGTATATCTGTAATATGCTAGGTCGATGAGTTGTTGGGTACTAAGTTCACAGGAAAAATAAACACTTTCCTCCCACTTTAAGGCTAAGGAATTGGTTTCCTAACCCAAGGAGGGCTTCTGTGTGAGACAAACTAAGCTAGGTCAAGTAGAAAGGGCGAGGTCTTTTAGCTGCGCTTGACTAAAGCAACTTGCTCAGCAACATTATCCACCCAAAGGGGCATAAAGCAAATTTCAAGTAAGTGTGGATAGTGGATCAAATTGCTAAATATGAACAAGCTTCAGAGTGTTTAACTTAGAAGAGGAAAGTTAATTCAACATGGTGCTTGAAAACGAACTTGAAAATGAAAATGATTTATGTTCAATAACCATTCACAACTTGCATCGCGAGATTTAAAACCAAAGGTACATATTATTATTCACCATCAATATGTGATGGCATTAAGCAATATTTCAAATGTTAACTTACCGAAGTATCAAACTGTTGTAATTGAAAACAGTGAAGGCATTAAAGTTATGCTTGAATCTATAGTACACAAGTAATCATAGGTTCACACTAAACAGTGCCCAACATGGGACATTTAAATTGCCTCCTTGACTGCATTATGCCCAAAGGACAAGGCACTAAACCAATTCTTTGGTGATCACCTTTACTTTTCAGCCATAAATTTTCCTCTTAAAATTTTCGATCCTCTTAAGGTAGGACATCTAACTAGGGCTTAAGATCAAATTTCCTTGGGAGAGGTTTTGTAGGGACTCAAGAGCCTAGGCATCAAATGGAGGGTCTTAGCTACTTGACCCCAAAATTTGGTGGGCATCCACTTAAGTTTCCTCCATCTCTTGCCCTAGGTGTTGCCCTGAAAGGGAAACCCTAGTTATTCTTCCTAAACTTGGGGGCTTTTTTTAAGGTTGTATGAGCTTAGTACTTGTTGAAGTATACCATAAGAACCATTTTCTCTCAATTTCCTTGACCTCCAGATTTCCTTGACCTCCGGATTTCCTAGACCTACGTAAAATCACAAAACCCCAGTCCTTGTGCATTTTCTTTCTAGATCTCTCATACAAAGTGTATTGCTTCTTGAAGCCTCATGCCTGAAATTTGAGTCATTTGTAAGAGATTTTAGTCTATCACCTTATACCCTAACCTTTGAATACCTTTCATAAGGTAATCTTACCCTACCAGGACTCCTCCCATCGATTAGAGTATGTAAAGAGCAGGGGGTTTTGGCTGAGGTGACATTGGGCTTCTACCCCATTGTTAGAAGGAAAAATATTAAACTTTACGAATAATCACAAAGAACACCAAGAACCATGAGCAATATCAAAGAAGAGAAAGGCTCATGGATAGTAGGGTCATGAACAAGCAATAATAAGAGGGACCCAGTCAAGGTAGACAAAGATGAGGAGCTCAAATGTCACTACACAAGGAGGGTCACAAGCATGCAGACATAAGCAAGACCACCAAAGGAAGAGCAAAAAGGATTTGTACAACTCTACATGAGCCTAGGGCGAATCCAAGCCGGAGAGAAATTCTAATAAATAGAAATAGAAAAGATAAGACAATTATATTAATGTCTAACAAATGACCACAAAAGTAGGTCAATGGTACTAAAGACAACAAGCAATTTGAATACAATGTGGGAGTGCAAATGCAACTCCTACAAAATAACAAAAACAATATAAAGAAAGAAACCTACATTAGTATAACATCAAAACATACGTATAAAATTGTGACAAAGGTACAATGATACAAAACACTAAGTTTGTCCAAGACTAGAAAGGTGGACAACTCAAGAACCTATCAAGAGAGAGAGAATTCAGGACAGGCATGAGCTCAAGGGAACTCAAAAAGCAATTTGGGTGCTAGTGATAATAAAACGAGAGGAGGTCAAGAGAAATCATTAGTCAAAGGGGGTAGATGGTTGCATGTAAGCAAACAAAAGAGAGGAGGTTGAGGTGACATCAACAATACAACCAAATGAAGACCAAAGGGATGCATGAGTCTCAAAGACTTGGCCCAAATACAGCTCCGGGTGAACTCAAGGAAAAGGCAAATAAAATCTCCACAGATAAAACAACAAACATATAATGTCTTTATGATACTTCTTATTAGAGTTATGTAAATTTGTAATAATATGACTACTTGATGATTTTCGAGAGAAACTCATAGCTTTGGTGTACCGCCAAGCACTCTCTTGCCACAATTTCATAACATGGAATGAAAGGATATCTTATTTAACTCTAGGACAGATTCCTTGCCATAGAACGAACCATTGTACATGATTAGGTAACTAACTATTTCCCCTTCTCATACATGCACTTATGTTGTAACACATTCCAAAATGAAAATATCACATTATATTACAGGAGAAATACTATGATCACATAATTTAGTCATCATTTTCTTCCATATAGATGTTGTGAGAGACTCTTGTATTCTGCAATTTGATTTTCTATTATGCTTTTATTTCTATTTCAATCGCTTATTTATATATCTAATTATAGATCAGAAATTTACATTTGTTATATCTTAGAAATAAGAAAAACGTTTGAAGTTTACAGAAATAAACCTACTAAAAAACACAAAAAACCTAAGTCACCTGACACGGGGATTCGGGATGCGTAGGATACAGGGATTCGAGAGTCGGATTCAGACACGTTGACCCCCCAGAACAGGACACGTAGGATTCGTTATATATATATATATATATATATATATATATATATATATATATATATATATTAAAAACTAGATATTTCTTACACAAATTCTCATTAATGATACAAATTCATTGATTTCAAACATAGATCATCTAGATGTTAGTTTTATTGTTTACAAAGTAAGTTAGTAATAGTAACATTATAGCAATTAGCATGCATACTACATACCAAATTCAAATACATCAACATGTCACATAAAATGATAAATCATGATTCATAAATGAAAGACAACTTAGAGTTACAAGATAGTAAGATAAAGACACTGGCAACTGTAGTTTTCTCATTAAGTCATCAAATCAAAATGTGTTACATAGGTAGTGCAATGGCAAATAGAAATAGAAAATATAAAACAACTACAGGTATACAAGCCTCAAGGCAATAGGTAGTTGGAGTCCATGACTCATGAGTCAACAATCCTCATAGTCATCATCAGAATCAGCATCAATGTCCTCATCATCATGGTCACCACTTCTCTCCTCTGCATCGTCCTCCTCCCCTGTATCCATAGTCGCCTCTACATCTGCTGGTGTGGAGGATGACCCATCGAAAATATCACCGCCATCAAATCTAACAGGCTCTAGCACTGGATTGTTGAGATCCATGTTGGCCAATGCCAACTCAACATTGCTGTCCAGACCCATATCATCAGGAAAGACATCCCACATCTTTGTCTTTCCCCTCAACCACTCTTCCCTCTGCCTGTAAATAAGACAAAGGTTGGTGTGCACATACACCATTGTCTCTGCCCTGGACTGCTGAAGCCTGCTCTTCTTCACACTATACAAATTCCCATATGTGCTCCAATTCCTCTCGAAACAAGAGGATGAAGTCACTTGAGAGAGGAGTCTCATGGCTAACTGCTGAAGAGGAGGGCTTGTTGCCCCATGATTTGCCCACCAAGAATAGGGCTTCTTAGCCCCCTGTCTCTAATCACATCATATCCTGCAAATCGACCAGTGCCAGTGGAAAACTCTGCAAAGGCATCCTCCACCTCATCAAGGGATGCTCTATCCTAGAAAACCCGCCTGAATGCATCTTTCCTCCCCTATGAGATTTCACCATCCATGTGAGGAGGGAATCTGCGGGAAGGTCCACCATTTAGCCACTCATGGCTATAGTATTTTGGGTTCAATGAGTGAGCCAAACAATGTAAAGGTGTGCAATTCTTGTCCCATCTGCTGACAAGAATATCCTGTATAGTACCAAAGAAGGCCTCTGGTGATGTCTCATACTTGGGGCACTCACTCTGTAGAATAATGCTCCTCACAGTGTCAATCATGGAATCCCATCCCTCATAAACCTCTCCTAGGATGGGTTTGTTTGTATCTGCAAATCGAAGCAAAGAAATGATAGGGTCCATGATCTGAATAATTAGATCTACCGTCTCCCACCAAGCATCATCTAGCACTGTGTCCTTCACTCTTTTAGAGGCTACTTGATCTTGCTTTCTCCAAAAAGACCAAAACTCAGAAATAACCATGGCCCCAAGAGCGGTCTTGACCTCCCTCAACCTTTTCCACATCATGAATGAAGAGGCAAACCGTGTATCAACAATCTTCAACAATGATAGATTGTTGTACTCCTTATAGATAGTGAGGGCATTTGTATGATTTTGCACAAAGTTACGGATATGTCATGCATCCTCAATACTGTTACCAATCCAAAGCACATCAGAAGCAATGGATTTCAGCGCTAAGTTCAATGAATGGGCAATGCAAGGTGTTCAAAACACTTGTGGTTATTTAGCTTTTACAATCATGCCAGCAGCCTTGCAAACAGGTGCATTATCTGTAATGATTTGCACACAAGAATCAACACCTACATCTTCAATAACTTTAATAAATAACTCACCCATAAATTTTGCATCCTTGTATTCTCCAAGTGTATCCACTGCTTTCAAGAAAACTGGACCATTCAAGGAAGACACCATGAAGTTGATGATTGGGTGTCGTGCTGGATCTGTCCATCCATCAGAAACAATGCTAACCCCAGATGTTGGCCATGATGCTACAATAGGTTCAAGCATTTTTTGCACCTCTTTTTTTGCCTTCGTCAACAATGTGGTTCTAAGCTTCTCTGAACCAGGAGGCACATACCATGATGGAGACCCGTGAATTAGAGCTCAACACATCTCAATAAATAGAGGTGAGTGTGCAACATTAAATGATATGAAGTTTTGATAGAAAAAGAAGGCAATGGTGAGATCAAGCTCTTCCCGTTTCTCTTTTTGAAAAATCTTGTCCATTGGACCAAGTGTAATTGCTCTTCTTTTTGTTGCTTGTCCCCCAATAGAACTCTCAAATGGAAATTTGGTGGTGCCTTTCCTCAAAAATGGAAGGGGGTCTTCATTCTTGGTTTTTCTTGATTTTGCAGCCACATTTTCCATACCAACAGTGAACTCCTTTTCCATTTCTTTCCTCTTTTGTAGAGGAACAGCTTTACAAGCTCCAATTCCACAACTTGGTAAAGTCAACAAATGGCCTTTCACACGGTAATATGTGCTTTTGAAAGAAATGTGGCAAAAGTTGCATCTCCATTGCACATTGCCTCCTCCCTTCCCCTTGGTGCTTGTCCCATCCTCTCTTGTGACATATTTCCCCAAGGGATATTTCTCAATGTTGTCTTTAGGTCCTCCTCTTCCCTCAACATTACTTGCAGTAGACTCTGATGATATTGGAGGAGGAGGGGCATCTCCAATGGAGACATTCTTCCCCTTCCTTTGCCCCCTAACTGCTGCCCTTGATTGAGCCATGAATACTATAAAAAAAAAAAAACATGCACAAATTTGTAAAAAAAAATCATATACAAACTGCTGTAATAGAAATGCAAAAAAAAATAGAGATGAAATGCTCTTACCTGGTGCTTGAATCTCCTTGCCGAATGCTCCTCACCCTTAGCTTCTTGCCCACAACTCAATGTATGCAAAACTGAAAGAGAGAAATGGTAAAACACTTAAAGAACGACACCTTTTTTATGCCCGTGGGTTTCATTTTTTGGGGATTCGAATCCCAAAATCAGGACACGTTGTGTCCTAACGTGATTCGGACACGTTGTGGCCTCTTTTCAGCGAATCCGGTTTCTTAGCAAAAAACAAATATCAAGATTGTCATCGAGAATCGCAATGACTAGAATATGTAAGATAGCTAATCAATCTTTGATTACTTCCATATCCTAAGTTCACCAATGCTAACTTTTGATTGATTCATCACACTATTTGTCAATTGTACTAAAACAGAAAAATCCAAATAATATACAAATTAGTTTGTAAGTTGTACTGAAAGAAAGCCAACAACAAGACAATACCTAAATTGATTTATTTCTGGAAATGTAGAGAAGATAAAGTAGAGCTAAAAGAATCCTTGCAACATATAGATTCCAACAAAGCTCTAAAAACAACATCCTAATAGGTTCTTAATTTAATTTTTTTTAATTTCCTAAGATGCAATGTTAATCTTGTTGTAACCTGACTTCAAATGTAGAGAATATAAAGTAGAACTAAAGGAATCCTTGCAACATAGAGATTCCAACAAAGCTCTAAGAACAACATTCTAATAGGTTCTTAATTTAATTTTTTTAATTTCATAATGTTCAATGCTCATCTTGTTGTAACCTCACTTATAGTAGCTAAAACTATTATCATGTCAACCACCCTATGTAGCACACCTTATTGTGGATGCATTCATGGAAAATGAAAAGGGAACATTCAAGCAAATTCCATGGATTGTAACCTAGTCAACATTAATATAATTTTCCCCCATTTTACACTATTTCTAGTGGTCTTATCAGGAAAGCATGTGTTGATTGCAGAATTTATTTATTGAGTGGTTTGATTATTATCATGAGAATTCCTTACAAAATCCCTTTCCTAGAATGCTTAAACGGAGTTGTAATCCGAGAATAAGTAAAAAGGATGTAAATTGATTTAAACCATAGTCGCTCTACTAATTCTAAGTAGAAAGTTAAAAAACCACAACCAATAAAATTAACTTCAGTCTCACTAGACCAGAAATTCCAAGGTTTGTACACATAATTCTAAATCAATAGTACTTCCCCTCTTTTGACTCAATATTCCCGATGGAACTTGATCGACATAGTAAGGATTAGTGAAGTTTATTTTATCATCTATTTACTTACTAAGAAAGAATTTTGCTGTATAGTATTCCCTTTCCTAGAGTGCCTTTTCAGGGCTCCTTATCAACAATAATTTTCAGCAAAAATTTAGAAGTCAGGTGTTAAAATACTAGATTGGGTCCATAAATAAGTAAACAAACGTAAATTGAGTCATCCTCGTACTACTTGTCAGAAAATCAAGTTGAGTGTCTCTAACCAATTAAAAGCAACCACCTCATTTTAACCTTACCTACAGTGTCAAAACTCTGGGCCATTGGCACTACACCAACAGTAGAAACACCCCCATGTGAAGGACGGAACCCCAAAATGCCACAAAATGCAGCTGGAATTCTCACGCCTCCATCTGCATCAATACCTGCAACATTTTGAGATGTGAACAATTTGATAGCAAAGAGTAGGACAATGAAATATAACATACCGAAGCATAATCATTAATCAAGTACAAGTAAATGCCATTTATATCAAATCAAGAAATGCCAAACACGTAACAAAAGAAAATTAAAATTAAAATCCATCGAAGTGTCAGTGCATGTTAAGCAAAATATACATACAAAATGAAGAAAAATAACCAAAATGAAAAGCTCACATTTGTTTATTTCTTTCCTATGGCTACTATATCAATGTATCCAAACACGTAACAAAATAAAATTAAAATTAAAATCCATCGAAGTGTAAGTGCATGTTAAGCAAAACATACATACAAAATGAAGAAAAATAACCAAAATGAAAAGCTCACATTTGTTTATTTCTTTCCTATGGCTACTATATCAATGTATGTCTAGGAATTTATGGACACTAAGGCACCAAAATAATCAACTGGAAAGGGAAAAATATAATACACGAGATATAATATTCAACATAAAGGGAATAACAATGACCAAGCAACCTAAGGGGGCTCCAACATTCCCATATCCTCTGAAGGTTAATTGGCCTTCCCCCTCTACATAGCACAGATGCAGATTTATATACTTACGAAAATATTATGGTTAATTGAACTACGAAGCAATCACACATTGACAAGATAATTGGTTTTTATAATAATAATTTATCAATTAATCCAAGTCTTGGCTTTTAACACTAATGTCCTGTCAACATCTTGCACCAACATAAAGACATTATCCCTGATTAAAATAATTTCCTATATAACAGCATCAATAAACGTGCCAAACATGATTGAGTAACCAGCCTCAATGCACTGCATCAATGAGATGAAGCATCTTACTGTAAAGCTTCCATCTGAAGGGCTAAATCTGTTAATCAATCCTATAGGACAGGGTACTTCTTAGAAGGCTCATTGTGATTTATAACTCCTCAAAACAATATTTCTCAACCTCTATGAGGCTCTATCTAATCTCTTGCACATCCTACTGCTGGGACTAATGCATTTATAACCACGGTTTTAAAAACCAGAACCAGTCTTCAAACTAGCCACCTAAGTCACCAGACGTTGACCCCCCTGAATAGGACACGTTATATATTATTTTATTAAAAATATATATATATTTCTTACACAAATTCTTATTCATGATACAAATTCATTGATTCAAACATAGATCTTCATCTAGATGTAAATTTTACAAAGTAACTTTATGCATACAAATACAATTGTGACATATTCACCAATGATCCAATAAGAGAAAGACAAGATACAGCAGTTTTCTCATTAAGTCATCAAAATCTAAATGTGTTACATATGCCAATGGCAAATATAAATAGAAAATACAAAACAATTACAAGCCTCAAGGCAGTAGGTAGCTCATGAGTCATCAATCATCATTGAAAAGGTCTTTGGTGAGTCCTGGGGTTATATCGAGTCTTTGTAATAGTCGTCTAGGAATAATTTAAGCTATTAGGCTAAATTATTTTATTACAAATCACTTGGTCTATACTAGATCATATTGTCTCGCAGAATTGGTTAATGTCATGAGGGTCTATAACGAATGTGTATTCCCCTATTGAGGGTTGAATTATTTGTAATATCTAATGTAAAAAATATTTTAGTGCATGGTCTCTCATATTTAGACACCATGGCTAAAGTATTTGAGGGTGGAAAAAAATATTAATCTCCTCTTGTGTCAATTAATTAATTTTTCTAGCTAAATTAAAATTAAACCCTAAGACAAAAAATTAATTAATTTAGAGGCAAAATAATTATAGCGAAATTCAAATTTCTCCAAGTGGAAAATAAGCAAAAAATCGTGGGTCAAAAAGAAGTCAAATTTTAAAGGTCCCCCACACTAAGGCAAACATGGATATTTTAAGAAAAACTAAGCCTTTGGACCGTCGTAGTTAATACAAAGTCAAATTTTTTAGGAAATTAATCCAAAATATTAATTTTTGGATTAATTAAAAATGGGTTTTAAGTGAAATTCGAAATTTTCCCCAAAATAAATATTTTCGACCGCAGAGATTAAAAGATGATCAAATTCTTATCAACAGTCAAGATTATTTTGACGGGGATCAAACCAACTAGCCGTTATTTTCCACTTGGAGGATTTCTCTATAAATAGAAGCCATTTTGCTTCTCATAGAATTTTGATTTTGGCCTCTCTAGATGATGTAAATTTGTAACACTGGTATTGAGCCATTGCTCTACTAGGAACATTTTAATGTCATAATAAAAAGACTTTCGAGTTCAGTTCATGGTGTTCTTGTTCCATTGATCTGAAGTCTGTGTTAGTTATGTGCTAATCCTATATTATGTTTCATTGTTATTTCATTTGTAAATGATAGGACATTCTATTGGTAAGAATAAAATTTTATCTTAAGTGATCTGATTCATCATATGATCTAACGATTTGGTTTGAGAAAAATTATAGAGATCTACAGGTACACTAGCCCTTGGGCTCCAATTTCACGGACTATAGGAAGGAGCCGACCTTATTTGGGCTCTAGGAATTTTTATTAGGTATTCTACTTTGCAAAAGGGTGTGGCCAATATTCTAACTTTTGAAAAATACATTTATCCATTGCCATTATTCAGAATTTATTTCTCAAAAAAAAATATTTTACAAGCATTGTATATTTGTATATATTTTGTATATAATTTTTTTTGTAAAATAATTTTGTAAATTATTCTAACCCTTGTTTGCAGCAGTTGGGGTTTTTGGGTTTATTTTCAAATTTTGTATATATATTGGGGTTATGGGAAATTTTCATTTATTTGTGCAGGTGAATCTTCAAGCTCTCACGGAATATCATTGGGGTTTTGAGGCAAATCTAGGCCTAGGAAGGCAAGATCTAGCCTCCGGCTAGCCCCCAGGCTCAACACTCAAGCAAAAGGGGAAGTTGTTAGCCCTTAGAGGAGATTTCGTGGCATTTTGTGGCAATTTCAGTAGATCTGAAGCAAAATTCAATTTTTTGCAGGGGTCTGAAATTTCTTTAGGCCTTCTAGGCCTAGCATTAGCCCTTATAGCCCTTGTCGCGGTTTCCTTCACCTTCCTTGGTCAGCCACTAGACTATTTTTGCCCCATAACCCTTGTCGTGACCCTTTCTTTCCCTATCATCATACCCCTGGCTGCATGCCTTAACACCCGCTGTCAGCCCTCTTCCTTCCTTTGTTGCCTTCTGACACCCTTCTACACCCTTGCCGTAGGACTAAGGGCCTCATTCTCTAGCCGCCAGCCCTCTTAAGGCTCTTAGCTGCCCTTTTTAGGGCCTTTCTCCATGGACCGCAAGCCTAAGGGCCTCTCTTTGCCCCTGTTGCAGGCCGTAAGGCCTATATTTTTTCCCCTAGCGGCAACCTCTTGGAGGTTTGCCCTAAGTGTCGCAACCCCTCTGTCTTAGAAAATCGAAAAGGCAGAGAGATTTTCTCTTGTCGATAATTACTTATGATTTCTTTCAGTTATTATTATTTTTCTTATGTTCTCCTTTTAACTTAGTTCATCAAGAAATTACCAAAACCCAAAACGTGAAGATCAAGGACACCAGATGTCGGCGCACAGCCAGGGCAAAACCCCTATATTGGGGAAAACCCTGTCAGGAACTCTTCCTTCAGTAATTCAAATGAGATGGCCCAAGACCCTAGACCAACAGACCTTCCTCCACCAAGTCAGCATTCCAATATGTTTTAGCTCACTTCAATAGTCTCTTCTTGTCCAGCAGCATCAACCCAGAAATTTCAGCCCCAGCTTCACCAGCAGCTTCAAAATTTCCACCTTCCCAGCAACTGCAAAATTTTGGCCCTTCCAACAGCTTCACACGTGTGGGAAAAAGAGAGAGAATTTCGACTTCTTATGCTTGTGAAAGACCTCCTTCTCCTTCGCTATTCTTCTTCTTCTTCTTCTTCCTTGAAATTCGCACTTTTCTGACCCCAGAAGTTGAAGATTGAACTTGTTGTAAGTAAGTGACAAATGAAGTTGCGTCGCTGCCTTTATATAGTGATTTTGTTGCCCAATTTAGGTCAACTTGTCCAGTTTGAGGCCGACTTGGTGGAGGAGGCCTAATTGACCTATTTTACGATAAAATAAATTTCTTCTTTGACAAATAAATCCCAAGGGTTCTTTACAATATGACATGGACAAGAACACTTGACATAACCCCTAGAAGCCTTCAATGGAGGCTTTTGACCTAAAAACAATTGACCCAAGCATAAAGCCTATGCTTGAATAAGTCAATTTATTTAATAATAAAATTTATTTTTCTTTCTTTTGTTAAATACATTTCATTATGACTCAAGTACAATTATGACGACAGACACTAGTTACATCCTTCAACACTCCCTCTTAACTAGGGAGGTATTCATAATTACCCATATCTATAAAGGTACATGGAAGATCTCCAAAATGAACTACAAAGAGTTCTAGCACACTCAATGTTGCGGATTAGATTCCTGACCATGGTAATCTATTCGGGTGGGCCTAAGATGGACTAAAGTTTTCAGCCAAGTCTAGGTACCATTAGGCTTACTAACTAACCATCAACCCAGGGATCTAGGTGTGTATTTAAGGTCAAAGCTCCAAGACCAACGTCACCCTCCCTCTTTGGGATCTAGACATCAACACATAGGTCGGCCCGATGTCCTCCCAAGCATTCGGCATTAAATGCTTCATGTCTCCTAATAAACTAGATATATCCATTTGTTCAAGCATGCTTCTCAAATGTTCGTCCTTCTTTACAAAGAGATTTACCTGTTCAAACATAAACCCAATCAGTAAAAAAATTTCAAATATACAAACCTTCAAAGCTCTTCATCATCTTGGTGCCACTTAGTTATTTATATTCAACTATTTCGGAAGCTTTTCATTTCTTTAGTAGCACCAAGACATCCTCAATATATTGCAGATCTATTCATTCTTCGATTTCTTCTATAAGATATTCATCATGACTATCATAATATGCCCTCCCTCTCAACTGGGGAGATGTATTATTTTCTTCTAACCATGCTCCCTCTTAACTTGGGGAGATCAACCACTTCCTTCTTCTATAACATTGGAAAACATTTCATGGCTTTCATTCCTTTTTACAACATCAAGGTCATCTTATTCATATAACTTCCTTCATCATGTTTTATATGAACATCTTCAACATCTTGAAGATTATGTACCTGCAAAACTTCAACAACAAGTACAACCAAATACAAATATATAGAAGCATGAAGTTAATTATCTCAATACAATGGAAGCATCAAAACATTCAAACTTTTGACATCAAATACCTAAACCTAGCTACGAGACACATGTTGAAAATGCAACAAAAAAATCTTTTTTTAATTTTGTCCTTGAATTAAATTAGGAATAAAATTGTAATTCCACATCACATTATAAAATTGTAATTCAAGTTGAGGGTCTAACTTGAGTCATGTAGAGTATCTCCTATATTATAGGAGCCCTAGTTGAGTTCATTTTGAGTTGTAATTAATTAATTCAGTTTAACTGAGTTAAAGTCAGTTAAACTAGTTCCAACTGTTGGAGGAACTAGTGGGAGGTCTAGTAGTGTGGTGTTGTCTGCAGTGATCAACCAGTTAACTGATGATTCACTCATAAATAACTCATGCATGTCAGATCTGAGAGTTACCCAGTTGAGATTGGAGTTCAGGGACAGTGTACTATCAGTTGTATAATCATCTGAATTGTACAGGTGGTGCATGCAGTCAGAGGAAGGCCTATGAGGATTGCGCAATTCCAATTGAGGAATTTCCCTAATTAATAAGGGGCTAATTCGCAAGGAAACAGCGTAAGGAAATAGGGATTTGGGCAAGCGAGAAATTCGTTAAGTATTGGCTTGGGCTTGTTTAGGAAGTTGTGAGGCAAATAGAGATAGCGCAAAGGTTGCCCTGGCTTGAGCAAAGCATTGTAATCTTCTCATATTTCTTTAGTAATAGTAATGCAATATACATATAGCAGGGGGTTTTAGCTGTGGCTTTCCCCAAGAAATCATTGTGTAATGTGTTGATTGAATTCTCTATTGTATGCTTCGTGATTTCACGATTGTTTAATTGTTTCCGCTGATGAGTAGAGTAGATTCAAGTCTGTTTTAGCAAAATACAATTAGTAGTTTGAATCTACAAGGAAATTCTACATGGTTTCAAGAAAAAATCACTCTAGAAGAGGAGAATATGTGTTTGTCTTTTGTAGGTGAGAACGAATTTGCAGTATCTTACTTCAGAGCCAGCAACATGTCGCTCTACGGATTGAGACTCGAATATGCCCTTGAGGGTAGTTCGAACCATATTGCTTGGAAGGTCAAGATGGAGGCATTGTTGCAAGACAACAGGCTTAAGGAATTCATAGACAAAGATATTCCCAAGCCTCCAACAAATGATACTCAAGATCTAGCAGAGTGGAGAATGTTGATTTTTGGTAGCATCGGATGTGCTCTAGCTTTGAAATTTGGAGGAGAGGCTATGGCACATGAGATCTCCAAGACCTAGAAATCGTTTTGACAAATTCAACCCGGATGAGGAGTTATTAAAATAATTAATATTTTTAATGGGTTCATAAGTCTAAACTTAGGAAAATAAAAATATTAATGCGTATTAATAAAGATATGGGTGAAAAGCTTCTAAGAGACAAGAATCAAGTCTATTTTAATCTTAGTCGTTGATTAGAGACTTAATCTCAGTCGTTGATTCATCAACAAGAAAGTATAAGAGAAGACTTGAGGATCATTTGGAGACATACAAACAGATACTCAGTGTCTTAGGGAAAATCGATTCTCAAGTGAAGGAGATCGATTTCAGAGAGAGAGTTGCAGGGTGGAGGAAGAGGAGGGCATCAGCACCAGGCAATGACTGACGAGGAGGTGACGCAAGGACAGTGGGAGACAGTGCATAGAGAGATGCAATCCAAAGAAGAGACTTAGCCCTCACGCAAGGTCACGTAGAGGGACGCAAAGCCACTCAAAGCCACGCTGGGCCATGCAGAGTGACGCAGAGATGATGCAGGAGTGGGAGCAAGGTCTCCAAAGTGTCAAATAGTCTCAAAGAGAAAGTCTCAGGTGTTTTCTTTCAGTTTCTCTGTAAAATCATTCCTTGTAAAAGCATTTGATGCTGAAGATTAATAAAGCCCTCATCTGCTACATTGGTTTTCCCGCATTGGATTTTTCCGAGGACAATTGTCCAAAAACAACTGCGTTGATGTGATTGGTCCTTGTGCATGTATTTTTTCTCTGGGTAATTGTGTGATAACTACAGTAGAATTTATTTTAATATTTGCTGAAGGGATTTCGTAAATAACTTATGGTGAATAATAAGTAGGTAAAAATCAGTTGTTGCAGCAGAATTTCAGTTTAGAAATTTTCACAAAGAAAATGTGTTACAAAGGTGAGAAGGATTATCCTAGGAGTTCGAGATAATATTGTCTCGAATCTCCACGGTAAGGAGACTCCATATGCAATGTGGAAGGCCTTGACAGACCTGCTTCAAAACAACAGTGACCAAAGGAAGCTGGCACTAAAGGACAAGCTCAGAAAAATGAAGATGGAGAAGGGTGACACAATACCAAAGTACTTGACCAAGTTCGCCCAATGTCGGGATGAGCTTGGAAGGGTTGGTGTTACAGTTGTTGAAGATGATCTGATCAACGTAGCACTTCTAGGCCTTCCCAAGAGCCGACACAGCGACCAAGATTCGGTAATGGGAGGGAGAAGCTACCAGAGTGGGATCATTTATGGTCCAACTTAGTGCAAGAAGAGATTCAGCAGAACACCAAAGATGGATCCTCATCCAAGCACGATGATGAGGAGAATTGTACCTTAGGTAGGAAGGTGAAGAAAGGGAAAGGGAATTCATCCCATTCCAAATCAGATTCTAGTCAGGGCAGCAAGAAGAAGGACTTGTCGAAGATTAAATGTTTTCACTGTCATGAGTTGGGACACTATGCCATGAAGTGTCTGCATAAGAAGGTCAGCAAGAAGCCCTCATGAGGAGCGGCAGGTGAAGCTCTTGCTTCACTATTCGAGCTAGATTTCACCCTCATCGCTTGCATGGTGACATCGGTGATGGGTAGTGTGTGGTATCTAGATAGTGGAGCCTCATTCCATATGACCAACAACAAAGAATTCTTCAGTGACTTGGAGGAGAAGGACCTCCAGATGCACATCGAAATGGGAGATGATGGAAGGTATAGCACCCGACATCGGTATTGTTACTTTTCAGAGGGAGTTTGGTTCTCCTCTCACATTAAAAGATGCCATGTATGTTCGGGTCTGAATAAGAATTTGGTTTCAGTTGCTATGTTGGAGGATCGTGGCTACGATGTGATATTTAGCAAAGGAAAGGCTTTCCTTCATCACATAGCCTTAAGACAAGTGAAGCAGATCGGGGTTCGGGTGAAGAACCTCTACAAATTGGATGTAGAAGACTGTGTTGCTTTGAGCACAAAAGCAGAGAAGGTGCAGAGCCGAGACATTGGTGAGTTGTGGCATAGAAGATTGGGTCACTTGCACCATGGAGCTTTGAAGATCATGCAGCAGATTTCTACAGGACTTCCCAAGGGTGCACTAGAGCAGAGAGATACATGCAAAGGGTGTACATTAGGGAAGTACACCAAAGCCACCTTTCATGATAAGGATAGTCGAGCGCAAGCGATCCTTGAAAGAGTTCACTCAGATGTGTGTGGACCATTCTCGACAGCCTCCACGGCCAAGCACAGGTATTATGTAATATTTGTAGATGATTTCTCACGTAAATGTTGGATTTTCTTCATGCAGAAGAAATATCAAACGTTTGCTAAATTTTGTGAATTTAAAGCACTTGTTGAGAAAGACACTGGCAAGAAAGTGAAGGCTCTTAGGAGCGATAACGGTGGAGAATATGTGTCGAATGAATTCAAGAACTTTTGTGCATCAAAAGGCATTCAACGAGAGTTAATAGCACCCCATAACCCACAACAGAATGGGGTGGCTGAAAGGAAGAACATAAGTATTGTGGGAGTTTCACGGGCAATGTTACATGATCAGGGCCTATCGTTACACTTGTGGGTTGAAGCATGCAACACAGTTGTATATTTGCAAAACAGAAGTCCTCACCGAATTCTCAGGATGAGTACACCAAAAGAAGCTTTTTCAGGTAAGAAACCAGATGCGGCACACTTCAGGATCTCTTTGGTTCATCAGTTTATTGTCATGTTATGCAAGGAAAAAGCTAGAACCAATAGCTAAGTTGGGCATATTTGTGGGGTACATTGATACACCTCACAATTATCGAATGTACCCGCCATCTCACAAGATGACAGTGGTTCATAGAGATGTGAAGTTCGATGAAGAAAAGCCCATGAGACGTTCCCTTGAGAGGGAGCTTCAGTTGCATGGAGGAGAGGAGCATTTAGCTCCAAAGGAAGAACCTCTGGATGATGTGGAATTACCACATGCAGAGGAGCAGAGAATGGAAGCACCCACTCAAGCAGAGACTTCCAGAGATGGAAGGAAGCGCACCAGAGAGGCTGACAGATTGTTGCATGATGCTTGAGAGAAAGTGGGACTTCCCACATCATAGCGCAGACAGAGGAGGTCACCAGATTGGTACACTGGCTACATGGCTCTGATAAGCGACACTGTAGACATTGTGCCATCCTCATTCGAGAAAGCAATGCATCAACCAATATGGGTTGATGCCATGGTTGAGGAGTATGACTCCATTATCAAAAACAATGTTTAGGAAGTGGTCCCAAGACCAGTAGACATGTCAGTGGTGAGTTCCAGATGGATTTACAAGGTAAAGCAAGCAATAAATGGGAGTGTGGAGAAACACAAGACCAGATTTGTGGCCAGAGGGTTCTCTCAGGTGGAAGAAATTGATTACGAGGTGACCTTTCCTCCAGTAGCAAGGTACTCTTCAATCAAATCTATTCTAGCACTTTCAACGCAGATTGGATGGGAGATACATCAGATGGATGTGAAGACAACACTCCTCAATGGAGTGATTGAGGAAGAGGTGTATATTAAGCAGCCAGAAGGATTTGAGACCTTCAACAAAGAGTCACATGTGTGCAGACTCAAGCAATGCAGATATTTTGACAAAGGCATTGTCAAGATGCAAATTCGAGTTTACAGAGGCAGGATCGGGGTGGCAGATAACCCCTTTCTTGTTGAAAGGGAGAGTTGAAGATGCAATAAGAAAATCCTAATTTAAATTTGTCCTTGAATTAAATTATGAATGAAATTGTAATTCCACATCACATGACAACTTGTTTTAGTTAACTAAGTTAATTTGACTTAGTTGGCTCAGTTAATTCGATTTATGGGTCTAACTTGAGTCATGTAGAATATCTCCTACATTACCTGAGCCCTGGTTAAGTGTATTTTGAGTTGTAATCAATTAATTCAGTTTAACTGAGTTAAAGTTAGTGAAACTAGTTCCAACTATTGGAGGAACTAGTAGGATGTCTAGTAGTGTGGTGTTGCCTTTCGTGATCAACGAGTTAATTGATGATTCACTCATAAATAACTCATGCATGTCAAATCTGAGAGTTACCCGATTGATATTGGAGTTCAAGGACAGTGTACTATCAGTTGTATAAGCATCCGGATTGTAAAGATGGTGCATGCAGTTAGAGGAAGGCATATGAGGATTGCGCAATTACAATTGAGGAATTTCTCTAATTAACAGGGGGCTAATTCCCAAGGAAACAACACAAGGAAATAGGGACTAGGGCAAGCGAGAAAGTGGTTAAGTATTGGCTTGGGCTTGCCTAGAAAGTTGTGACTCGTGAGACAGATAGAGATAGTGCAGAGGTTTCTCAGGATTGAGCAAAGCATTGTAAGCTTATCATATTTTCTGACTAATTCAATATACAGATAGAATGGGTTTTTAACTGTGGCTTTCCCTAGGAAATCATTGTGTAATGTGTTGATTGAATTCTTTCTCTTGTATGCTTCGTGATTTCACAATTGTTTAATTATTTTCGCTAATGAGTAGAGTAGATTCAAGTCTATTGTTTTAGCAAATTACAATTAGCAGCTTGAATCTACAAGGAATTTCTACAACACATATGTTATACATCAACTTCTTGCTAGGGTTTTGTCATAAACCCTAGACTTCATCATCAAGACTTCGAGCAACTCAATCACGATATCAGTCTCATTATATCTAGGGCCTCAATATTACTTTCAAAAATATACAACATACTCTTTTATGATATATTGCAAACCCTAGATTCCATCTTCGAGACACAAAGCCTTAGATACCAGTAGTTAATAACAATCCTACCATGCATCTAATGTTAATAACAATCCTACCATGCATCTAATGTTTCAACAATGTTAGACTCAACTAGGGTTTGTTGCAAATCATATCTTTTATTATCAAAACTAAATCATATCGAAAAACAATATCATCATATCCTAGAATATCAATCTCTACTAGGGCTTTGTTACGAACCTTGGAGTTCACAAACATGAGCATCAATAATTAGGTTAGCATACTCACATATTCATGTACTAACATTTCTCATCAATGTCTACTAGGTAAACCTAAGACACAAGCATCAAAGTTAGAAATACAACAATTTTATTTTAGGCTAGGGTTTTGATCAAACATAATACACCTAGGGTTTCATTCCTAAGATCTTACTATAGTCATTACAAGGGATTTGCTCATAAACCCTAATTTACCAAACCCTAACGATCCAGGGTTATAAGACATAACTTAGACATTAACAACAAACCCTAAAGAATTGGGTTTTCGATAACAATACCAAAAACCTTAAACATGAAATGAATAGGTTTTCTAGATTTATCAACAACCCTAAATAGACTAGGGTTTCATAATCAATATTGGCACACACTTAGGTTAGGGTTTTACAGTGAACCCTTTTAGGTTTCCACAAGAATAATATTATAATGAGGGTAGATTCAATCTAATGATTAATCACCCTAACAAGAATCTTTATGATTCAAAACCCTAGACATAACAATGTCAATAATGTAAAGCAAATTTTAAAAAGAAGAATGACCGTACCTTTTGCATGAAGAGAACTTTATAACTAAGCTTATAGTTCAAGACATACCTCAAGTTGTTCCTTAACAAACCTTGTATGACATCAATTCTTGAAGGGATTCCTTTACAACATAACTTCATTCATGCTTTAAGTTTATCCTCTGCAGTCTCCTCCATAACTTTTTTGTATTTTGCAGACTTTCTTAACCAAAGAAAATATAAAGAAAAGGTTCTTAGCATACAATACAAACACATCTTGATAAGAGAGGGAAACCAAACATAAAAGACAAGACAAGGAGTAAGATACTTATCTTTGGTAAAATGGTGAAGGCTCCCTCTTACTCAAATCTTGAGGGATACCTATAACTTTATCAAAATGAAAAATGTTCTAACAAGACATGTTAGACCTATAAACTCTAGAAATCAAAACATAAAGGAAAACAATTCAAAACAAAAATAAAGGACTACGAGGGTTATGTGAGAGAGAGAGGACTTAGTAGTATAAGTCCTTGACTTCTAATTCTTCGGTCTTGTTCTTCTTAGGTGGATCTTCATCAACAACATTCACATGTTCTGTTATGAATCAAATATAAAGATAAATAATAATAACACATAATAAATAATGATTAGTTAGTTAATGAAGAGGTGTGTCCCTAAGGACATGATTGTTCAAAAAGGGACACCTGCCTACGGTATATAAGCAGACCCTCACTCTCATTTGTATCATCATTCTTATTCATACATTTTATATATATTCTTGTATCCTCAATGGAGATCTACATATTCCAAGTCTTCTGGAGTATTTAACTTCTGAGAATACGAACTTTGTTCGTACCATTGGTATCACAGCATTCCTCTTAGTAGACGAACTCTGTTCATTACAATGGTATCAGCGTTGTTCGATCCTTTGGCTACTCCACTGCTGCAGAGAACTAGTCGGATCTAGCCTTTGGCCATCAACCTACCATCAACCTTGTTGTCGTCGTGATTTAAGCATTTGGCTACACCAGTCTTGGCAATTCTCCATTCTACTGGATTCGTCGTCAGGCCTTTGGCCATTAAAGAAAGAAAGAAAGCTATAAAAAAAAAGAATTAAAAACAAAAGACAATATATATATATATAAAAGGGATTAAAATAAATAGAATTTATATAAAATAAATATTAGAAAAAAATAATCAAGAAAAACATTATAAACAAAAAGTTGATTAAAAAAAAGGCCAACAGAACGGCCCATCTAAATTCATCGATCGTCCCAACCCTCAATGGTTTTTTTCGGCCCGACGTTAACGATCAGAGAACAAGAAGCCAACCACTCAGGCTGCGCCTGCTACAACTATCGTGAACTAATCACAGTCATCGATAAGAGCCTCATTCAATCCCTGCTCGACTGTGTCATACGCCCATATTGCGGCTCAGCCAAATCGCCATCGCCATCCGCCTACAACCTACAGGGCACTCAACCTTCCACATCCATTCCACCTCATCACTGGTTTAATCCACCACTCCTCTTCCAAAACACGTCCACAGACAACGCGCTACTCCACTAAAAACTAATGCCTGACAATCAACCATCGAAGTTCACCATGGCATTCACCATCATAACTCAACTATTGCTTGCAGGCTAAATCAGTTCAACTGGATTGTGGCACGAATATGACACTCCACCTTCTCTGTTGCAACTTCATTCTTTCCTTCTAGCCAATGCTCAGCCACCATCGAGCCTTCATCTTCTGCTTTCCAACCCTCATCACCCTCTAAACCCCTTTACTGCTCTATGTGTCTCAATCACGCCACGTCACATCACACGCCTTCCAACTACACCCTTTCAACAAAATCCAAAATCAGTACTGTCATATAAAACAATTAAACCACCATTGCAATAAAGTTGAAATATTCGAATGCTGCCACCATTTAACTATAAGCGTTACTTAATCAAATAAATATATAAATTAAAAGAAGGGTAAAGAAAGGTATTCGAAATTTTACAGTGGTTGTTTATTAAGAAAGGGTAAGTTAAAAAGAAAATTTAAAAAAAAAAGAGGTTGATAAAGAAAAAGGTATTATTGAATATATATATATATATAAAGAGAAGAGGAAGTATTATAAGGAAAGGGGACATTTATAAAACTTTTAAGGTAATAAAAAAATAATTCCAAGTTCAACCAAAAATTAAGAAGAGGAGGTTGAATATATTATTGAATAACTATTATAAGGATTAGAAAGGGGTACCTTTAAAACTTTAAGGTCGAGCAACTAATTCGGAAACAACAACAGGAAGATTCCCATAAACTTCATATAATTGTGCCTTAGTGCTATTTAGAATTAAAGGGTCTATAGCGGGAAAAGATGTTATTATCGCTATCTCGCAAGCCAAACATAAAAATTATATAAACCCTAAAATCGCAAACCATTAGTGATTCCCGAGTCAAATATAATTGAAAAATTAGACAGTTATGACAACAAAAAATATGACATAACCAATTTAAATTAAAATTTGGAGATTATACATTCATATCACAATTTTCAATTCAAACCCTATGGAGTGGTTAAGGTGACATTATTTTAGGTTCACCCTGGATGGAAACCCTAGGTTCTTTCATCCTAAATATAGAAAAGAAGTTTTTGACATTTTCATACAAAAAGAGAAAAAGAGGTTGATAAAAAAAAGGTATTATTGAAAAAATATATTATTGAATATATATATATATATAGAAGAGGAAGTATTATAAGGAAAGGGGATATTTATAAAACTTTTAAGGTAATAAAAAAATAATTCCAAGTTCGACCAAAATTAAGAAGAGGAGGATTATTAAAGTTAAATATATTATTAAATAATTCTTATAAGGATTAGAAAGGGGTACCTTTAAAACTTTAAGGTCGAGCAAGATAGAGTCTAATTCGGAAATAACAACAGGAAGATTCCCATAAACTTCATATAATTGTGCCTCAGTGCTATTTAGAATTAAAGGGTTTATTGCAGGAAAAAATGTTATTATCGCTATCTCACCAGCCGAAGATAAAAATTATATAAACCCTAAAATCGCAAACCAGTAGTGATTCCCGAGTCAAATATAATCGAAAAAATAAACTGTTATGACAACAAAAAATATGACATAACCAATTTACAATTAAAATTTTGAGATTATACATTCATATCACAATTTTCAGTTCAAACTGTATGGAATTGTTAAGGTGACATTATTTTAGGTTCACCCTGGATGGAAACCGTAGGTTCTTTCATCATAAATATGGAAAAGAAGTTTTTGACATTTTCATACAAAAAGAGAAAAATAACACTACAAAATGTTACATTAAAGCTAAATTCAGTAACACCAGAAGACATATAAGATATCTCAAAAGTAATTTTTCAAGAAGGTAAAAAAGCACTACAAAATATGCAAGATGAAATTGACAAAATCACTACTGACAGAAATGAAGAAGTCTTTCGACTTAAGGACCATAGCAAAAAATTACTAACACAAATTAAGAAGCTTAAGAAGGAAAAGAAGTCATTAAAAGACAAGTTAGAACATTGTATTAAAGAGGAAGTGTCGAAATCGCCAATTGTAACAGCTCTAGTTGAAGACAAAGGAACGAATACCAAACCAGTCAATACCACAACTCAAGAAGAGGATAAATCAATTGAAGGAAAAACACACTCACATGTTGCAATTCAGTTGATAAAATTTCCAAGCGAAGATTTTGTACCTAACTCAACAACCGCAATACCAAAACAAAATCAAAAAATTGCCACACACCTAATAAGGGAAAGTCAAACCAAAAGAAGTCCCTATCGGCATCTAAATCACGACAATAGACAACTCAATCAAGCTATGTATTTGTATGACAACAAAAAATATGACATGACCAATTTACAATTAAAGTTTGGAGATTATACATTCATATCACAATTTTCAGTTCAAACCCTATGGAGCGATCAAAGTGACATTATTTTAGGTTGACCCTGAATGGAAAACCTAGGTTCTTTCATCCTGAATACGAAAAATAAGTTTTTGACATTTTCGTACAAAAAGAGAAAAGTAACACTACAAAATGTTACATTAAAGTTGAATTCAGTAACACCAAAAGACATACAAGATATTTCAAAAGTAATTTTTCAAGAAGGTAAAAAAGCACTACAAAATATGCAAAATGAAATTGGCAAAATCACTACTGACAGAAACGAAGTCTTTTGACTTAAGGACCATAGCAAAAAATTACTAACACAAATTAAGAAAGACAAGAAGTCGTTGAAAGACAAGTTAGGACATTGTATTCAAGAGGAAGTGTCGAAGTCGCCAGTTGTAACAACTCTAGTTGAAGATAAAGGAACGAATACCAAACCAGATAATACCGCAACTCAAGAAGAGGATAAATCAATTGAAAGAAAAAAGCACACTCACATGTTGCAATTCAGATTATGAACATTCCAAGCGAAGATCTTGTACATAACTCAACAACTGCAGTACCAAAAGAAAAGAAAAAAATTCCCACACACCTAATAAGGGAAAGTCAAACCAAAAAAATTCCCTATCGACATCTAAATCACAAGAGTAGACAACTCAATCAAGCTATGTATTTGTATGACAACAAAAAATATGACATAACCAATTTACAATTAAAATTTGGAGATTATACATTCATATCACAATTTTCAGTTCAAACCTTATGGAGCGATCAAGGTGACATTATTTTAGGTCACCCTGGATGAAAACCCTAGGTTCTTTCATCCTAAAAGAAGAAAAGAAGTTTTTGACATTTTCATACAAAAAGAGAAAAATAACACTACAAAATGTTACATTAAAGCTGAATTCAGTAACACCAGAAGACATACAAGATATTTCAAAAGTAATTTTTCAAGAAGGTAAAAAAGCACTACAAAATATGCAAAATGAAATTGACAAAATCACTGCTGACATAAATGAAGTCTTTTGACTTAAGGACCATAGCAAAAAATTACTAACACAAATTAAGAAGCTTAAGAAGTACAAGAAGTCGTTAAAGACAAGTTAGAACACTGTATTCAATAGGAAGTGTCAAAGTCGCTAGTTGTAACAGATCCAGTTGAAGATAAAGGAACGAATACCAAACCAGTGAATACCACAACTCAAGAAGAGGATAAATCAATGGAAGGAAAAACACACTCACATGTTGCAATTCAGATGATGAATAGAAAGAGTCTTTCGACTTAAGGACCATAGCAAAAAATCACTAACACAAATTAAGAAGCTTAAGAAGGACAAGAAGTCGTTAAAGACAAGTTAGAACATTGTATTTAACAGGAAGTGTCAAAGTCGCCAGTTGTAACGGATCCAGTTGAAGATAAAGGAACGAATACCAAATCAGTCAATACCACAACTCAAGAAGAGGATAAATCAATTGAAGGAAAAACACACTCACATGTTGCAATTCAGATGATGAAAATTCCAAGCGAAGATTTTGTACCTAACTCAACAACCGCAGTACCAGAAGAAAATCAAAAAATTGCCACACCTAATAAGGGAAAGTCAAACCAAAAGAATTCCCTATCGACATCTGAATCACGAGAGTAGACAAATCAATCAAGCTATGTATTTGTATCATTCAGAACAGAAACAACAAACTAATGTTCCGAAGAATATTGAAGTAAGCTCAATCCAGTCCTATGACGATAGTTCGTTACAAATTTCCAATAATCGAAAGGTTCCACAAAAGATTAATTTAGGATGGTCAGATCCTCCATGCGACAATTTTTTATATCACTCTAAGGATCATATCAACTTGTATCAACAAAGATGACAATTCCAAGACAAGACATTCAAAACAAAAAAATAGATAAAGATTTTTCATCAGCAAGCTTTGAGGACAACTTTTTGAGGAGGAAGGCAATGTTATGAATAAAATATAGATATAAAAAATAATAACACATAATAAATTATGATTAATTAGTTATTGAAAAGGTATGTCCCTAAGGACATGACCATTCATAAAGGGACACCTGCCTAGGGTATATAAGCAGAGCCTCACTCTCATTTGTATCATCATATTCCATGGAGATCTACATATTCCATGTCTTCTGGAGTATTTAACTTCTGAGAATACGAACTTTGTTAGTACCATGAAGCCTCTCTATCTTCTTAATTATTGGATTCTTTGGACAATGGCTTTTGTAGTGACCCATCTTGTGACAGTTGTAGCATTCAATCTTGGATAGGTCCACTTTCTTCTTTGGTCCTTTGAACTTCTTGAAGGTTACCTTCTTCTTGTGATGAGTAGAATAGGCATTCAAGATGTTTTTTTCTTCCTCCTTGTTGTTTACTAATGATATTATGGCCTCTTCTTGACTACATGCATTCCACATTTGTTCAAATGTTGGAGTATCCTTCCAACTATTAAGTCCTGATGGAAATGCACTCCAAGATTTTGGTAGTCCTAGAAGGGCAGTAATTACAAAGCTCCTTTTCTGGAACAACTTCATCTATTGCTTGGAGTTCATCTCTGATTCTAGATATCCTTATAAAATATGATGAAACAATATCATCATTTGTCATCCTAACAGTTCTTAGTTCATTATTGAGGCTTGTTATTTGACCAATATTTTTTATTGTGAATAACTTGGAGAGAGCCTCATACATTTCTTGAGCAGAATTTATGTTGAATACGTATGGAATTAGGTTATCCTTAACTCCATCCACTATAAGGTTCATAGCCAAGATTTTGATTTCTCTAAACATTGCTTTTTCTGCTTCACTTGATTCGTTTGTAGGCTTCATGATTTTTCCTTGAACGAGACCCAAACTTTGTTCTTTTCGAGAATGAGGTCTATTCTCTTTTTCCAGACCCTATAGTTGGAGGCCCCTTCTAATTTGTTTTCTTCCTTCATTGAGTGACATAGTTCTTGTAGATAGTAGGTTTTTCACTATATATGATCCCCTTGAACTTTCCTTGATCTCTTTTTCCTCAATAGATCTTTAACTTGCCTTTTTCTTCCTTCTTTACCTTAGCTCTGATACCATGTTAGAAAATGGGAAAGGCAGAAAGATTTTCTCTTGTTGATAATTACTTGTGATTTCTTTGAGTTATTATTATTTTTCTTATGTTCTTCTTTTAACTTAGTTCATCAAGCAATTACCAAAACCCAAAACATGAAGATCAAGGACACTAGATGTAGGCAGACAGCCAAAGCAAAACCTCTATATAGGGGAAAACCCAGTCAAGAACTTTTCCTTCAATAATTCAAATGAGATAGACCAAGACCCTAGACCTTCCTCCTCCACCAAGTCAATGTTTCAACATGTTTTAGCTCACTTCAATAGTCTCTTCTTGTCCAAAAGCTTTAACCCAGCATCAACCCAAAAATTTCAGCCCCAGCTTCACCAACAACTTTAGAATTTTGGCTTTCCCAGCAACTACAGAATTTCAGCCCTTCCAACAGCGTCACAGCTTCACACATGTTGGAAAAAGAGAGAGAATTTCGACTTCTTATGCTTGTGAGAGACCTCCTTTTCCTTCGAATATTCTTCTTCCTTGATATTCGCGCTTTTTTTGGACCCAAAAGTTGCAGATCAACCTTGTTGTGAGCGAGTGACAAATGAGGTCAAGTTGCTGCCTTTATATAGTGATTTTGCTGCCCAATTTAAGCTGACTTGTCGAGTTTGAGGCCGACTCGGTGGAGGAGGCCGACTCGATGGAGGAGGCCTAATTGACCTATTTTACAATAAAATAAATTTCTTCTTTGATAAATAAATCCCAAGAATGGTTCTTTACAATATGGCATGGCCAAGGACACTTGACATAAACCCTAGAAGCCTTCAATGGAGGATTTGACCTAAAAACAATTGACCCAAGCATGAAACCCATGCTCTAATAAGTCAATCTAATTAATAATAAAATACATTTTTCTTTCTTTTGATAGATACATTTCATTATGATTCAAGTACAATTATGAAGACCAACACAAGTTCCATCCTTCAACACTTTGGCCTTGACAGCAGGCCTATTGGCCTTCTTCCTACATGTCGTGGGCATACAAGGCCCTTTCCCTTGGCCGCTGCCCCTTTCTTGGCCTAGCGTTGACTTCTAGCCCTCTTTGCCTCATTTCAGTCATTGCTTGGGTTATCATTTGATTTTTTGCCTTTAATACTTCGTGGTTGCAGGGATTTTCATGAGATTTGGAGCTAACAATTGTGGTTTCAGGAGATCATTTCATTGGAGGAATTTTGGGCAAGCAAGCTATTTATTTTCAAGGCCTATTGGTTTGCCTCCTCAAACCCTCATTTCATCTCTGTTTTACTAGCAGCCTCTGATCATTTTGTTTACAGTGGTATAAATCTCATATAATTGGCATAATCAATTGGGTAATCATTGTTTAGCATAATTCAGAATTTTTTTATGACTGTCACATTGTTTGGAAGGCATCACTAAGTCTGATCATAACAGTGGTATCTAAGACCATTTATCTCTTGCTTCATTATCTACAACCTTGTGTTGGTAAAGTAGTTTGAGAGGGCTCCTCTCTAGTCTTTTTTTGGCTGCCTTTGTTTGCGTTTTGCATACATTCTTCTTACATTCATAGGCATTTCTCACTGTTTACATTTTAAGTGCTCTCATTTAATTCAAGGAGTGTTGGTCTGATTTGACATAATTGGGCTAAGTTTAACTCAATGCTGTCATAAAATTTGAGCATAAGTTCCATAAATGTGCTTGATATTGGTTAATGCTCCATTGATAAGCATAGCACATTGTGAGAAGAATTGTTTACATTGATAGCATTGGATTGTTAATGTTTAGTCATTTGTTCCTTTAGAGATCTAATTGTTCTAATCGTCATTGTGGCAATCTCTTAAGCAATTGTTTTCATTCTTGTATTCTCTAAAGAACCTTGGCTACTTGTTCTAAGTAATATTGTGGATAAGTGCTCTAATCTTTCTTATAGCCAATATTGTCATTTATTGTTCATGGTTTAATTGAATATCTATTGTGGATGATAATTTTATCTTTGACATATTGGTGAATTATTATAAAGAGCATTAGTCTTGTCTTTTATTCAATACTTAGGCAATTATATCTTGGTCATATTGAATACATCTTTTGGGCACTATTGGAATTGAGCATTTTATCTTGTGGTTAAGATGGTCTTTCATTTGTCAATTAAGTACTCTTTTCATAAGTAAAAATTAATTGTAACTAATTGCTTAAGATCATAAGCAATCTTAACTCAAGAGCACTCAATCATTTTGCATTTTTCATCTTAGGCCCAGAGCTGCATTAATTAATTAATCTACAAGCCTAAGCTTGGTTGATAGAAAGATAGGTCATATTGGAGACATCTTTTGGGCACTATTGGAATTGAGCATTTTATCTTGTGGTAAAGATTGTCTTTCATTCGTCAATTAAGTACTCTTTTGTCATAACTAAAGATTAATTGTAACTAGATGCTTAAGATCATAAGCAATCTTAACTCAAGAGCACTCAATCATCTTGCATTTGCATCCTAGGCCCAGACATGCATTAATTAATTAACCTCCAAGCCTGAGCTTGGTTGATAGAAAGATAGTAACACCCTTCATTTTGTAGCTTGCGAATGATAGATCCTCTCTAGTGGTTACCACAATGACCTTGCAGTCCTCAGAGCCACAGTCTCTGCAGCGCCGAAAGAACTCGGTAGTTAGATTTCAAGGGGAGGTATCGTTAACCAAGCCATTGTTTGCTTCGCCTTTACTTCTCTCTACAACTTACTTTAGAGACTAGCCTCAAAACAGCTAAGGATTAAGGGATTCACCAAGTTAGGCATTTAACTAAAATAAACCAAGATCTTGCATCTCACTTATATTGTAGGACTTGCATTTCATTTAGGATAGCTAAGCATTTCTTAAGCAACGATTGTTCATCTGTTCATTTGGTACTTAATCGATATAAAGCAAGTGGTCAACTCCATGAGGCACTGGTCTCACTCAAATAATTCAATCTAATCTATTAACTTGTTAAAATCAACGAAGTGACTAGGCCATTCAATCGTGTCTCCCGGACTTGTTGGTTGCCAACAAGTTTTGCATTCTCATCTTCCATAGGGATTACTCCCCTTAGCCTGTTGTTGGGAGACAGCTAGAACGAAGTGGGCGGGAATCAAAGTGACAGCCCCCACCCTAAGTCGTTGTCACACCATCAAAATGATCACTCATCAAACTCATCACCACTACTAGAAATGGGATCAGCAAGAGCTACACAAACATCATTGGCCCAGAGTCTTTAGACTCCTCAGATTCTTCAACCTTATAATAGGTAGAAAAATTTTATCATGCCCTACTGATTTTTGATAGAGTGAAAGGTTCATCTCCTCAACATGCCCAACCATTGATTTTGGATCAAGTGAAAGATTCTTCTCCTCCACCTTATAATATGCACGAAAAGCTTGAACCAATTATTATGGTTTAAGTGAAGGGTACATTTCATTAACGACATGGCATAGGAGTTCAACAATCAATACCACCAACATCAAGGTACAGAAAAGGATTCATGCTTTTGATTAAATGTCAATCCCATACTCTTATACATGATATAATTCAATGAAAATGTCGCTATCCTACCAATCCTAAAATCCTGAAAACAGTTAAGTCTGCTGAATTTTCAGTGGGATATGAAATTCTACTCTCCATATGAAGCCCGATAATGTTGGAGCCACTCCCAAACATCCTGAAACAATTAATGGCAATGTCAAACGGTTAAGAAAAAGGATAACTGTTACTTTAATAATTTAACACTACCACTGATTGCCAGCATTGCTAGGTTAAGTTAGGTCTTCTAATTAGGCTTAGGGTTTACGGGTTAGGTTTTTACAGCATGACCGATTCAAGACCGGACTGGCCGATTCAGACCAGTTTGTACCAGTTTGAGCCAGTTTGACTGGTTCTGGTTCAAACCGGGCCGGTTTTTCAAAATGCCATATTGTAAGAAACCACCACCACCCGAGTTGTATGAATTCCCCCAAGAAAATGTTTCTGAAAGTGGGGCATATAAGAAATGCCTCAAAAAGGTTACCTATCATTTCCTATGTCTATTTCCTTAGCTATATAAGCTCAAAATCATAAAATGTTTGACCGTAATGGGACTCGATTTTTTGAGGACCTTGCATTCAACAATGACGATTTATTATAAAACAGAAGAAAACAGAAAATTGACTGGACTACAAAACGAAAGCCAAACAGAAAATACAAAAGAAGAAAACATGCAGCAAATTAGCTTTATCACAACCCTGAGACATAAACATTTGAAGATGCTTGAGATCTCTTTTGACTAAACACATTGGTTTCTCTTCTGGTTTTAACCATCTTGATCTCGCTAATTATTCAAAAGCTTCCAACAGCCAGGAAGGTCAATTTGAAAATGTAAACCAAGCATCGACCAGACTTCAATTCACCCAATATCCTTCTACAGTTGAAAGGTAGTGACATCAAAAAACTTGCATTTGAGAACACTTTGCCGAATCACAACACCACTGGATAGCAGGCATAGACCTGAGTTAAGGTGTCATACTGGCAGAGGAAGAAATGGCTTCCAGTTGGCTTTGTAACTGGAGTAACAATTCAGTCATAATGAAAACAAACAGGTGTACATTTTCCAAGACAAAAGATAACTGTTCAAAATGCATAAGATCATTCAAGTTCAATGACTACAACCTATTGATTACTTGAACAAAATCAATTTTACAACATATATACGAGGAAAGAGATCCTAAAGTCTAACTAGCACATTTGGCAGTCATGAGATGTCCTGCACATATCGTTCATGTAAATAAAAAGTAGCATACAACACTTTTGCTCTGAAACAATAGGAAGACATTCCCACAAAGATTTGTATTTGACATATTGTATATTTTTATGATAATCTGAATCTTGATGTAGCCTACAATGTTTTTGAAGGTTAGAATAACCCCAAAGAATATATAGAATCAATTAGTTCATTCTCCTAAATATTCTGAAATTTAGCAATTACAGGCACCTCAGTTATTGATTTACTGATCTTACCTCATGTAAGATAAACTAACTAAAGGAAGTCTATCAGTTCTAGTATAAAATTGCAACAGAAATTCAGCTCACTGAGAATTAGAAAGACTTTTTACCACAGGATTTAAAACTAAGATACTTACCAAGAGCAAAGTTCACAAGTTCAGATGCAACAGCCACAGCAGCTCCACTTGAAGATCCCCCTGGAATCCGTGTAGGTATACTTGGATTAGTTGGAGTCCCATAGTGTTTGTTTTCCCCAGTAATGCTGCAAATATAACATAGCATGAGCTCTAAAAACTCCCTGATAGTTTTTCAAAACATATAGAGAAGAATAGAAAACTTAGACAGAAATTATTTAGACAGTGGATCAAAAATTCAACTGGAATCCATCTTAACTCCAGAGAGATCAAAAAGAATACATCTTAACCCCAGAGGGATCAAAAAGAAAGTAAGGCGCAAACTTTTTGTTATTTAAAAGATTCAGGTTAAGATGGATCTATGCTGATCTTTGCTGTTTGGAAGACTGGCTAGCACTCACACAATCTCAGAAAAATGGAGTTTTATTAGCAAAGACATCCAGTACATACCCAAAGTCGAAGAGTTGACGTGAGTTGGAGAAAGAGTATCCAGCTTTTGAAGAATGACTTATAAATAGTTCATAAATTCCTTTGCAGACCACCCCATCTAAAAGAGCTGTCCTACATCTAGAAGAATTTATTGCATCAAAGGCATATCTAAAAGAAGGGGAAAACTGCTTTATGTTCCAAGCTCTTAGGGGTACTACACATCCACTTGGAAGGGGTTTAAGAATCTAACATTGGAGAAGGATACCAGCTTCGTCCCTGTTTTATGGAGCTGATTTAGATGGGACAATCCCTTTGAGGCCTTTGTAGTCATAACTTGGAAGAGAAATTCACCATTGGAGGCCACATTTAATCTTGGAAACCACAATGTCCACACTTCACCTTGGAAGTCAAAATCTCCACCTTGAAAGACAACTCAGGGTTTGGCTTGCATAATGTGTGGAGACACACCCTTAGGGAGCGTTCTGGAGGCTAGACAGTGCACCGTGAAGCCCATATATATCCTCTTTGGATGAAACATCTCGCTTATTGAGGGCCTTGTCTGGATTATTTAGTTGTGAACACAACTCTACGAGAATTTTTGTGTCATTGTGAATTATTATAAATATTAGGAAAACAAACGGATAGGAATATGAGAAGATAGGCAAACCTCTTGGAAGATGAAACCAAGAGTCACTCGTCTATTGTATTAAATATAGTTCTAAGCTTAATGAAATGCATCCAACATTGAAGTTATCTCTGACAATTAGTGAAAGAGAATTGTGTTTTACTATGCATCCAACATTGAAGTTATCTCTGACAATTAGTGGGAGAGTATTGTGTTTTACTTCTCCATAGACAAGATTACTGGATTTCACTTGAAACATTAATATTTTATTGTAAAGTTGAGCATCTCTATAAATAGAGATCCACTTCATTTGTGCTCATGGTGGGATTGGGGGAGAAATCCCTTAGCATTTCTGAGAGTTCGTTGGTGACTTTTATCTTTTTCTGTGCCATGGATGGCTAGCTAGAGTGCTCTCTTGAAGGTGTTATTCTGTGGGTGTTTCTCAATGGATGGATAATCAATGGATAAATGCCTTCGTATGTGATTTGACAAATATGTGGCCTCTTCAATTCCATGTGGTATTTATCTCCAATGGTTGTAAATGTGATGTTTTTCTCTAGTGGTAGCGGTGCTCCCTCTTCTACCTAATTGAATAAATCCCTTCTCAAAGACAGCAGAAGAATTCTTGAAGCGTAGGAAACAACTACGGTGATCTATTATGGTTTGGGACTGCCCTAATTATCAACCATGGATTCATTTGTAACATTTTAAAGCAAAGCCTTAGTTGATCCCAAATGAACAATGGAAAGGCACTAGTTTCAGGTCCTCCCATCATTTTATTCTTTTAACCCTTACAAAAAATACATTTTTGCTGTGTTTAAACTTCATATCACCTTGAAATCTGAAACTCATCACCTAAATCCTAGCAATCCTTACACTACAGAAGCAAGCCTTGAGTTGGAGGAGTTCTGGCCTGAAGTGAAGAAGAGGGTTGGTGATATCACAATGGCCTCCCTTTAAGACTTCATCTCAATAAGTGTGAATTTGTATGATAACACCTTCCACATGTAATGATTAAGAGTATGTAACACAGGGGAAAGGGAAAATGTTCACTTGCCTCAAATCAAATTAAAAGGAACCCAAACAAATTAAATAAAATTATCTAGATATAATACCTAATTTTTTAATAGATCTTTATTGAAAAACCAAGTGCTTATAAAACAAAAAAAGATCTAAGCTACTTTACACAATCATCACTTGCTGGAAATTTCAAAATATTACACTGCCAGTAAAGTTCATCAAAGTTGTAACAGAATATTTATTCAACACTCGTAAATTATGCCTCTTTTGGCATGTTGTTTGTGCCAGTGTACCATTCCGAGGACAGGCATTGAATGATATTACTGGAAGTAGAGAGGCCCTTTTGATCAAGAGTAAATTTTCATAGGGGGAGTGTAGTCTAGAACTTGAGTCCCAATACTCTTATGTTTAGGCAACTCTATTAACAAAGTGAATTTTCTACAGTGCAAAAATACAACAAATATGCTGTGTCACAAAAGAAATATATTTTACATAAAACCCTTAAGGGTGCCAAATCCACCAAAGAAAACCACATGAGGAACTAGGACCTTCTTCATCTACCCCAAACAAGTCTATTAACAAAGTGAATTTTCTACAGTGCAAAAATACAACAAATATGCTGTGTCACAAAAAGAAATATATTTTACATAAAACCCTTAAGGGTGCCAAATCCACCAAAGAAAACCACATGAGGAACTAGGACCTTCTTCATCTACCCCAAACAAGTCAAGGCGTCCTTTGATAACACTGATTTCCAATAATTACTGGCGTGTATCAGTTACACCAAACCCAATTTCATATCAGTATATGTGCCTAACATTGTTTGTTTAAAAAAGCTGTGCCTTGGGAAGAAAAACCAAAACCTCATCCACTCAATAGCTGCACTAAACGAAAACTTCATCCACTCAAGAGCTGCACTCACCATGATCCCATTTTCATATAGCTTGCATCCCTTTTAGTTGCTTTAAGTTTTCCTTCATCTTATTTGATGCCCTCTTTGTCATAATAAAAAACTGTCGAGAGCATTAGTTCAAAAAAAAGAAGGCTATAATGTGCTCACTTCAACAAATCACTGAAGGTGTTAATGATTAGATCTTATATTAGAAAAAATCTGCAGCCAAACAGGACATCATTGTAATACAAAATTTTGATTACATTTGACCTCGACCAAAATTCCAAAACAGAAAACATAACAGCCAGGGAATCACAAGGCCTGCAATCCCAGTTCCAGTTATTAAAGACGCGGCAGGCATACTGTGTTGCATACTGCAGAAGTAAAAACAAAATGTGAATAAACATACTAAAACCATAGAACTTTACAGAAATTCATGCCCTTCGATGGGTGACAATTGCATGCTCACCCAGGGCACTAGTCCAGCATTCTTTAAGCGCACCTCATTGTCATTTTTATTTCGAGCAGCATATTTGATTTCTCTGGAAGCAACCACCATTTCTATGATCTGAGTGCACAGTGTGCCCAGTCACTCCCTTGAGAATGAAATGCTTTCTTCTTGATCCCCATTCTTCATATTCTTGGTTCCCCACTCTCAGCTGCCAACAACATGACTTATTTGGTTTCCTGACAAAAGGAGTTGATTTCTCGGGTGGATCTAGTATGATGGATTTGACCTAGCTTTTCTCCTATACGTCATAATTCGCTAAAGGAGTTTACCTATCCCATTTAACCAAAACATCTTGTAGTCCTCAGGCTTGAATGGTGACCTTCCTAGGAGTGGTTATTTCTTACCAAAGTGACTAACCTAGAGGCTTATCCTTGTTTCACCATGTAAAGGTATTTGTTTATTCCCCGTCCTCTAGTATCTTTGGAGTGGTGTTGTTGTTAGACTATGAGTCACTAAACAACCACAAAGTCCAAGACCACAATTGTCACGAGTTGTAAACCTTCTCCTTCATGAGGTGTTGTCGTAATCCACTTATGAGTTGTCAGTGAGATCTAGATTTAGAATGGTCCAATTGTCATGAGTTGTAAACCTTATCTTTGATGAGGTGTTATCATGATCCACTTATGTGTTATCAGTGAGATCTAGATTTAGAATGGTCTGATTGATGTACTATAAATTGATATCTTGGTATTAATACAATACAACATCAAGCCTTTTCTGCCACTATTTGTCTTTTCTTGCTTATGCTCAATTGTTAACATGGCATCAAAGCCAATGAAGTTATAAGAGCTTGATATTATCAAAGCGATGGTGAAGAAATGTTAGGTGTTACGAGTCCTTCCTAGTTGTTATCCAAGAGAGGAATAGTTAATTTGGCAATGCTAGTTCTATGCCATGTAAAGAGCCATATTTGGCTTTTTTGAAGTCCACTTACAGTCCTCGTCACGATATTCAATCTGTCATATTAGTCTACAATTTGTGATTTTTTATTGATAGATCTATGGCATACATTTAATGAGTGATAGATTTGTAAGAAATGTGATATTTGTATATAATGATGCATTATGTGATCATATGGATGTGATCATGTTGTGAACAAGAGGAATTGTGGCAAATTGCTGCTAGATTTGAGATCAACTATAGTAGTTTTGTTGAGATCATGGTGTAGTTTTGAGTGCTAAGTGGGGCTTGAACCCTCAACCATTTTCTATTTTCTAATCTTATGAAAAATCAAGAAAACAAAAGTATACTTCACTTCAAAGACCACACCCATTATGTTGATTTTTCAAGTGCAATAGATACAAGCACAATATCTCTGAAAACTGATAATTACTTCTAATGATGTTGATCTTCTTTTCATTTTGCCAAAATATTATTAAGCAATTATACTTCAGAAATTCAACCATATAAAATCAGTAGAACAATAGAGATCACAATGCACAAAGAGAGCACAAGATTTACCCTGGGAAAACCCTCTAAGGGGAAAAACCCAGCAACCTTTTCAACGGAGAAATTCTTCTTATCAACAAGAGATACACCTAGACCACTAGTCAACAACTAGGTCAACTGACCTTCAACAATTCTATGGCCAAACCTAGTCTTCACCCTCCAAGTCAAGCCTCAAACTGATCCAGCAACTCGACCCTCTTGTTCTGCCCTGGGCCGAATTTCAGCCTCCTAGAAACTACCAGAATCCCAAAATTCTGCCCCCTGCAACTACCTAGAAATTTCAACCTCTACAATTGCAATTGCCCATAAAAAGATGTGAATTGGAGAGAGAGAGAATCCTTCCACCTGTGCGAGATAGAGAAAGAGATGAATTTTGCCTTCCTTGTCCTTCACTTAGATGCCCAGAAGATTATTGATGAGAGAGATCGAATTGTTGCCTTGAGGAGGAGGTCGAATGCCAATACATAATGATCTGCTAGGTCAAATGGTTGTGTCCTCTGCCTGGGCCGACTTGACTAACTTTGGAGCCAAAAATTCAAATTTTTTTCCTTTAAAAAGTCCAAATGGACATGACTCAAAAATATATTTTTCTTTTGACTCTAGCATGAAAAACATGTTTTACAATAATCAATATAAATACATCAAGGGCCAAAATATACATTATGAAGACCGACCATAATTACAAAATTCAACACATTCCATTTACTATAACCACAATAAGTTTGTTGGGGTGAACAAAGGCATGTCGTATAACACCTAGAATGCACAAATGAGTAGAGTCTTGGTTCACCATCTTGGTCAATCTATTTGACTCGTGGTGAAAGCTCCAAAGGCCACACTCTACCTGAGCAACTAGGCCTGCTGCTAAATGAGCTCTTCGTACAAATTGGAGAGACTGAGGTTGTGATGTTGAAATCTAGGCACTCAACTCAGTGATTTTGGACTTCTAGGACTGTTCTCCCCAACTAGTCAACACCTTTGGCACAAGGAGAAAAATTGTCTTCTACTCGACCATTCTCCCCAACTGGTCAACAACTTTGACACTAGGAGAATGACTATCGATGATGATATCATATCAGCACTCCCTCTCAATGAGAGGTAATTTCCACAAGACCAAGCTTATCCCTTAAGTATACGAACTTCACTGTAGGCAACGACTTTGTCAAAATCTAAGTTGTCTGCTCATCAATGGAGATGTACTCGAGCCCTCCTACTCTCTTTTGCACCATGTCACAAATGTAGTGGTACTTGATTTCGACGTGCTTCGTCCTATCGTGGAACACAAGATTCTGTGAAAGCTTCACACGGCTTTGATTGTCACAACATATCATTCTCGTTTCCAACTCCCAATCAAACAATCCCGCAAACAACTTCCAAAGCCACAATGCTTTATTACAAGCTTCATTAGCTGCGATATACTCTGCTTTTGCAGTGTTGAGTGCGATAGATTTCTGCTTCTTACTCATCCAAGATATCATAGCAGAGCCCAAAGTGAAGCATACTCCTAAAGTACTCTTCTTGTCATCTGCACTCCTTGCCTTGTCAAAATTCGTATATTCGTGCAATTGTACATCATTGTTTAAGACATATCTCAAACCATAACTCACGGAAACAATCAAATATCTCAAAATGTGCTTTGCTACAATCTAATGGTCATGCCTCAGTTCCACCTGGAACTGGCTCAACGTGTTCACTGCAAAGCAAATGTCTAGCACACTATAAACTGAATACATAAATGAGCTAATCAGTTGCCAATACATGGATGAATCTACCAAGTTGGACTTAGAGTCTCTCAATTTCTTCAAATTAGTCATCATGGGAGTTGCCATGGATTTATAGTCCATCTGATGTAAACTCCAACCCAACGAAATAGCAACAGAAATAATAGATCTATTAGAGGTGTACCTGGCAACTCGAGAAAAGGTCTCACCATAGTATTCTCCCCCTTTCTGGGAGAACCCTCTAGCTACAAATCGCACCTTGTATTTGTCGATACTTCCATCTACAACATGCTTGATCTTATATATCCATTTGGAAGTCACTAAAAACTTCCCTTCAAGTCTCGATACAATCTTCCATACATCATTCTTCATAAGTGGAAGGTTTTGCATCAAAAAGATTAGTCATAAGAGCTGCATAACTAGAAAACATCTTAGGCTTCTTACTTTTTATGGATGTGCCATGTGGAGCTACATGTCCTTCTGCTTCTTCCAATGTAGATCTAAGCCATGTTGGTCTTTTCCTGATCTTAAGAACAACAACTGGTTCTACAAGTTCACAAGGCCCTTCTAGCTCTTTAGGGTGCTTTGTGGAACTTGAACTTTCTTCCTTAGAAGCCTCATGATTTTCTTCATTGTTGGAGCCCACAGAAACTTCTTTAGACTTCTAATATGCAACCTTCTCATCAAAGGTAACATCCCAGTTGACCTCAACCCATTGTTTCTCTGGAATGTAGATTCTATAGGCCTTTGATGATTCATTGTAACCAACAAATATTCCTTTCTTTCCTGAAGGTTCTAGCTTCTTCCTCTTATCCTTAGGAACATGGATGTAAATTGGGTAGCCAAAGATTCTCAAATGCCCAACCTTTGGCTTTTGTCCAATGAACGCTTCTTCAAGAGTCATATCTTCCAAAATTTGATGGGGACTTCTATTTTGAATATATATAGCTATTAAGGATGCTTCTCCCCATAAGAACATAGGAAACTCTTGATCATGCACCATAGCTTTGACAGATTCCCCAATGGACCTATTCTTTCTTTCAACCACTCTATTTTGTTAAGGATTATAGGGGACAATCAACTCCCTCTTAATCCTAGCTTCTTTAAAGAAGGCAAAATGTTCTTTTGAATTTCATTCTCTTGCATTGTTAGATCTCAGAATATTTATCTTTTACCTGTCAAGTTCTCTACTTCAGCCTTGAATTCTTGAAACTTGATGAAGACCTTATCCTTGGTCTTCATGAGATATATCAACGTCTTATGAGAGAAGTCATCAATAAATGTTACATAGTATAACAGACCTCCAAGAGATATCATTGACACAAGACCACATACATCAAAATGAATTGGATCCAAGATTTCTTTAGATCTACTATCACTGCTTGGAAATTACTTCTTGATATTCTTTCCACGTGCACAACATTTAAAAACACCTTCATGTTCTACCTACAATTCGGGAACACCTGCAACCGTTTGACTCAAAGCAAGCAAGGCTCTATAATGAAGGTGACCATATCTCCTATGCCATAGATCACATAGATTGTTTTCATCATGTACTAAAGCTTGAGTTGGTTGACCCAAGAGTCTATACAATCTACCTTCGCGAATTCTAATAACTCTAGCATCAACTATGCTAGAGCCCTTGGGCCATACAAGTACTTTGCCATCAACAAATGCTACTCTATCTCCTTTATCTTCTAAATAAAGACTAAAATTCTTTCCCAAACCTGGCACAAATAGTACATTGCTCAGATGAACATTGTTACCAGATTCCAACTCAATGGATGTCTTTCCAATTCCTTTGACTGCATAGTTGTGGTTGTCTCCAAGCTCTACCCTTTGAGATAATCTTATTTCCATCATGTTAGTCAGATTGCCATGATCTCTTGTCATATGTCTTGAAGCACCACTATCTACCAACCACATATCATCATCATCTGCAATAGAATCTACTAGAACAGAAAAGTAAAAGAAATATTTGTCACCTTTAGATTTGTTTGGATGTTCATCAACATCTGATGCGGAACCATGTTCTTTTCCTTTCCTATTTCTATCATTCTCTCCTTCTGGACATTGGTTCATATAGTGACCAAATCTGTGACAACAATACCATTGAATCTTTGACATATCTGTTTGTCATTGAGGAGCAAGCCTTCCCTTTGGTTTCTTATTTTGGAAACCAACTTCTTTCCTCCATTCTTCCTTTTGAAGCATGTCGCAAATGCTTGAGAACTTTCTTCCTTACTATCTCTTGATATAAGCCTTGATTCTTCTTGAGCTCAAGAGGTCCATAGTTCTTCAAAAGAGGGAACATCCTTATTCATAGTTATACCAGCTGCAAATGCATCCCATGATCTAGATAGTCCATTAAGTGTTGTAGTCACAAGTTCCTTCTCAGAGACAACTTCATCAATTGCTTGAAGTTTGTCTCTCAATTCAGAGATTCTTACAAAATATGAAGCCACGGAGTCATCATTTGTCATCCTCATATCACGAAGCTCATTCTTCAGACTCATAACTTGACCAATGTTGTTAACTGTAAATAAACTAGTTAGGGCATCATACATTGTCGTTGAAGAATCAAGCTTTGCAATGTATGGGATCAAGTAATTTCTAATGGAATCCACAATGAGGCTCATGGCAGTGATGTCATCCTCCTTGAACTTCTCTTTTCCTGCATTATCAGCTGGTTCCACAACCTTACCTTTCACAATGTCCAAAACTTTTGTTCTTTGCAAAAATAATATCAATCTTAGTTTTCCAAGCTCTGAAATTAAAAGCCCCTTCTAACTTGTTCTCTGATTTCATAGAAGAAGCCATGGATGTAGATCACCCTCCAAATCAAGCCTCAGACTGATCCAGCGACTCGGCCCTCTTGTTTTGCCCCAAGCCAAATTTTGGCCTCCCAGAAACTCTACCAGAATCCCATAATTTCAGCCCCTTGCAACTGCCCAAAAAAAGATGTGAACTAGAGAGAGAGTCCTTCCACATGTGCAAGTTACATAGAGAGAGAAACAGATGAATTTCATCCTCCTTATCCTTCGCTTAGATGCCCAGGTGATTCTTGATGAGAGAGATCGAATTGTTGCCTTGAGGAGGAAGTCAAATGTCTAGATATAGTGATCTGCTAGGTCGAATGGGTGTGTCCTCTACCTGAGTTGACTTGACTTGGAGGGAGGTTGACTTGACTAACTTTGGAGACAAAAATTCGATTTCAAAAATTCAAATTTTATTCTTTTAAAAAGTCCAAAAGAACATGACCCAAAAATGTGTTTCTTTTGACTCTAGCATGAAGCACATGCTTTACAATAATCAATATCAATACATCAAGGGCCAAAATATACATTATGAAGACAAACCATAGTTACAATTCAACACATTCCATTTACTATCACCACAATAAGGTTGTTGGGATGAACAAAGGCATGTCGTATAACACTGAGAATGCAAAAACGAGCAGAGTAATGGGGTGAGGAAAGCCAAAAAACCCACAATTTGATTTTCACTTCCACACCTTGTCAAGAGAGATGCAGAGGACCAAAATAATATTTTTATTCAGGATTGAATCCACAAACCAAAGCCCACTTGAGCCTCACGCATAGAATGAAGAAACCATGGAAATGAATTTGTTGTCGGAAAGCAAAGCGCGGACGAAATCCTAGACTCCATAATTGTATCCAAGTGCTTCTAAATTTGTTAAATCTTTGTTAGCTCAACCATTATCGTTACAATGGGATTCGAAACATCAACACCACTAACAATCCAATAATCCATGTCACCATGGATGATCATCTTAAGTTGCAATTAACATCTATAGACTATAAGGTATAACCAAAGAGCACAAAGGTGATATTGATGGTTTTCATCCTGAGATCTCTCAAAAGGAATTCATTTGATCTCATGACCTCGAAGAGTCAACAAAACTTGCAGGTGAGGAATTGGCATTCACGATGTAAGAAATTTTCTCAAGGAGAATTTTATCAATATAGTTTCATTGGTTGCATTGGAAAGCAACAACTAAGCAAAAAGGAACCCAAAACATATCAAGCAATAGCAAAAGTTTGCACATTGATTGGTGACAGGTAGCAACCAGAAAGAAAAGCAGTCGCCCTCCTCTATTTCAAAGCACACTTCCATGGATATAAAAAATGAACAAAATAAATAAAATTGATTAAAAATAAATAAATGGTTTTATAGTGCTCAAAGGAGTAATAGATAAGGCGCTTTATACTTGATTTTTTATAGTTGATCATCAAGGAGGTTGTTGATGTATTGTTGCGAACATTTGATTTTCAAAAGAGTTGGGAAATTCAAATATTTCAAAGAAGAATTGTTGAAGACTTATAACTTTGTAAGGATTTGTAGATATTAAAAAGGGTTTTCAAAGGAGAAGTGATATTAGTTTTCTATGCATGAAAAGAGGACATTTCCTCCTATAAAACAGAAATATAGTTGTAATCATGCAAAATCAATAAGAAGATTGTTCTTTTTATGCTGATTTGAGTCATCAATCTAGCCTGAAATTTGAATAAGGGAATCTAAGGACACTTGCACTTGTGGGATTGTGTACGATTTTGAATGTCATATCTATTTGGTGTCTAGTTTTGGCACTTGATTGCAATTTTTCACATTGCACATGGAGTAATATGGCGTTAAAATCAAATTGATTGAAGTACTGTCAAAATAAAATTGCTTGAAACTTTTTCAAGTCAAAAGATATCATCAAGACAAAAATGAATTGTTCACTAGTATTTTAAAATTTTTAACTTCTAGAATTAAATATATGCAGTGGATATAAACCAAAGATATCAATCACACATTGCAACATAAATTTGCCCACAACAATTCTCCGTCATTTCATTGTCTGGAAAATAATAAATATGGGTTTTTCGACCCATAGAGCTACAAGGAAAGATACAGATCCGAAACCTGTAACTCGGCTCCCTAAGAATGAATTCAACGCAAGGTAACTTGACCTTAAGGAAATCAACCTCCAGATGAAATTGTCCTATAGAACTCGGCCCAACAACTCTATCAGCAACTCGACCTGCACCCTCCTTCTGTGCCACTAATGCGCACTAGGGAAAACTCGACCCTCCAACAAATTGACCTCCTCCAGATAATTTCAATCTCCCTCCAACAACTCAACCCTATAATCTCCTCCTACTTAGCCCTCCTAGATTTCCACAAACCCACTAACACTTCTCCTGCTCTGTGCATTGGTCCACTAAGCCACTCACGATTAGAGAAAATTGCTTTCTCTAAATGATGACTCGCTCACACAACTTCTACTCTTCATGTGTCTTCACCTCCTCACTAGGCTTCATTTATAATCTTCATCAAGTCCAAATCCTTAACCCCAGTCTCCATTCTAGAACCATCTTGGAGATCAACGATTGAGATTATTTCTAAGTCACTTAAATAATTTATCCTTGGAAAATAACTCAATAGTCCATAATAATTAATTTACTTCAATTATTGTACTTTAAATCACTAGACGCAAATAATGTCCTCCACACACTAAAATACCAACCTTATGTAGAAGACCTTCGAAAGCTACCACTCACATCAACACTCACTCCTAGCGAGGAATGGATTCTTTACCACCCCAGCTTATCTCGATACTTCACAAACTTCCCTTTCAATATAGGCTTAATGAGAACATTTGCCACTTGGTCCTATGTAGAAATGTACTACAATCTCATAACACCCCTTTGGACCCAGTCTCTAATGAAGTGATATCTAATCTCAATGTGCTTGGACTGATCATGAAACACAAGATTCTCAAAGAGCCTAATGCAACTCTGATTATCACAATGGATCATTGGTGGTCCCATTTGTAGATCAAATAATCCCACAAGCATCTTACAAAGCCACAATACCTCACAACTCACCATACTTGTTGACATGTACTCTGCCTCTATTGAATTGAGTCTCACTAACTACTACTTCCTGCTAAACCATGAGATCATGGTTGAGCCCAAGTTGAAACAACAGCCAAATGTGGACTTTCTATCCACCATATTCCCTGCCTAATCAGAATTTGTGTATCCTACAGCTCCACTCCTCTAGATCTAACATACCTCAATCCAAAGTCTACTATGACATGCAGGTATCTCAATACATGCTTCACTTCCACCCAATGAACCTATCTTGGCTCCACCATGAACTCACTGAGTGTGTTCAAAGCATAACATATATCTAACCTAGCGTTTACAATATACATCAAAAAACCTATCGGCTGCCTATACAATGTGGGATCCACTAATTCACCTTCAAAAGCGCTCAACTTCTACAAGTTAGTGATAAAAGGTGTAGACAAAGGCCTGCAATCCTGCATCCTAAAGCTTCTCAAGATCTCAACTGCATACTTTCCCTACCCAAGGAAAGCTCTCCTAGTTGTTGCCACACCTCCAATCCCAAAAACAGTGCATCAAGTTGATGTCCTTCATGTCGAACTCTAAAGCAAGGTACTCCTTCCACATGCTTGTGCGCTTCTCCAATCCTGTCAAAAATAGATCGTCCACATACAATACAAAGATGAGTGATTCACCCTCAACAAGTACATCATACAAGTTGGGATCCACCTCACTCTTAGTTAAGCCCAAACCAAGAAGATATCCATCTATCATAGCATACCATGCTCGCAGAGCCTACTTCAGCCCATAAAGGGCCTTCTTGAACCTGCGAGCCTGCTTCAGCCCATAAAGGGCCTTCTTGAACCTGCATACATGGGATATATATATATAATCTCTCACATATACCTCAAACCCTTGAGGTTGATCAATATACACTTCCAACTCAATAACCTTGTTGAGGAACGCAATCTTCACATCCATCTGATGTATCCCCCACCCTATCTCTAGAGCAATGGACATAACTGCTCTACTAGATACATATCTGGCAATGGGTGCAAATGTCTCCTTAGAGTCTACTTCCTCCTTCTGGGAGAACCCTATTGCCACAAACCTCGCTTTATTCTTCTCAATACCGGCATCAATGGCATGTTTGATCTTATAGATCCATTGAGAAGTGACCACATACTTTCCCTCTAGTCTTGACACTATATCCCAAACATCATTGCTCATGATGGAGTTATACTCCTCTATTATGGCATCTCTCCAGACCTGCTCATCTATAGCCTTCTCAAAAGAGTGCCAAATAACCAAAATATCTGGACGGTGGTCTACTCTGCGTGAAAGTGTTGGTAGGAGACTAAACATGCTCCTCAACATCCCTTAACATCTACCCTGCCCATTGCGGTCTCCTCCTTCGTACTCAGCCTCAGAAGCCTCTCACTCCCACTCCTCTACCATTGTTGGCTCCCTCTCATGAGATCTCCTAGGATTTATGTCCTCATAAAATCTGGCATCCCGACTCAATATCACCTTTCTCTATCATGGAACGTAGACTTGGTAGGCCTTTGAGACCTTGTTGTTGCCAACAAACACGCCCCTTTCAAATAAGGGCTCCAACTTAGTCCTCTTCTTTGTAGGAATATGGAGATAAATTGGACTACAAAATATGTGCAAATGACTCACATATGGCTTCACTCCTATAAACAGCTCCTCAAGAGTAACGTCCTCCAACACCCTATAAGGACTCATGTTTTGCACGTACACAATTGAACTGCAGGCCTCTGCCCACAAAAACATAGGCAACTCCTGATCATAAATCATTGCCCTCGCTGCCTCCATGATGGTCCTATTTTTCCTCTCGACAACCCCATTCTATTGAGGGTTGTAAGGTACTATGAGCTCCTTCTTAATTCCTACCTCCTTGCAAAAATCCTGAAACTAATTGGAGGTATAATCTCCCCTATTATCTGATCTCAGCTCCTTAATCTTCCTTCTTGTTTTCTTCTCTGCAAGAGCTTCAAACTCCTGAAACTAATCGAAGACCTCATCCTTGGTCTTCAGGAAGTATATCCATGTCTTCCCAGAATAATCATCTATGAACGTCACTTAGTATAAGGACCTTGTGATCGATGTCACATACAACGAACCAAAAATATCATAATGCACCAACTCTAACACGCCCTTTGACCTAGTCTCACTATGAGGATACACAACCTTGGCCTGCTTGCTAAGCGCACACCCTTTGCATACTTCATATTGCTCCACTCGGATCTCTAGAAAATAAGTAACCATTCGCTGCACCATAGGAAGAGCTCTGTAGTTTTAGTGCCCCATCCTCCTATGCCAAATCTCGCTCTAGCTGTCACTCTAACGAATGAGAACCTTCATCAGTTGTCCTCTCAACAGATAGAGATCCCTCTACCATTTACCAATCACCCGCTTCTTGCTAAAATCGGTCCCTTTCGACCCAACAGCGACTTCACCTCCTATAAAGCTAACCTCTAGTCCTTTTTCTTCCATGGTCCAAACTGAAAGGAGATTTTTCTCCAAACCCAATACATATAACACCTCGTTCACCTCCATGATGTTACCTAAGTCTATCTGGAACTTGATACTCCCAATGCCCCCAACTGCAGACTTGACCTTGTCACCAAGATCCACATTTATATCTTTAGGCAACCTGGCCATGTTGGTGAAGAAGTCTCGAGATCCCGTCATATCATGGGATGCTCCATTGTCCATGAACCAAACACCTCTCATGATGGCTCCAGAAAGGCAAGATACTAAGGTAAAGTTTTTCTCAAACTTCTCAACCATTTCCTCCATTGGCACAGTAATTGTTGTAGTAGTCTTACCCTTGCCCTTCTTTTTGTTAGGACACTAATTAGCAAAATGCTCAAACTTATAACAAGCAAAGCAATTTACTTTGCTCATCTCCTTTCCCTTCTTGTTCTATGAAGATGCTCCTCCACTTTGGTTCTGCTTGGCCTTCACTTTACCCTTTTTTGCTTGTGCAGCAAGAGCAAGCTCATCTTTTTCCTCACCACCCTTTCATTGTCCTCTGGTCAATCAGTTTTGCCAAATCTCCTTCTCGGCAAGTCATCCCATAACCGACTCCAATTAGGAAGTTGTTGACATGGAAGAATCCCATCCACAAAAGTGAAGCACTGCATTATGCACCCCTTTAGAGCGACTTTGACCAGTTCTGAATCATCCACCGTTTCCCTAACAACTACGAGCTCATCATGAGCCTGTTGGACCCTCGTGAGATAAGATTTCACAGTCACAAATATGTTCATTTTAATATTGTTTAACTTTTCCCACAACAACATTTTTCTATTCTCATTTGTACTCTGATAAAGATCTATCAGAGCTACCCACATTTGTCTCCCAGTGTCCTTCACTGATATGGAGGAATTATATGATCCCTCACACCATCCAAAATTATGCATCTCACTTTCATTTCCTTGGTCCTATGCTCTACTGCAAGACTCATATCTAAAGGAACCTGCAAGTCTTTGCTCACTAAATCCAAAAGACCATTCATCTTCAAAATCATGGTAATGTGTTCTTTCCAAGGTCTGAAATTTTATACCACATCCAACCTATCTTCATATCTCATATTTCTCAATGATGCCATCTTCACAAATCGACCACAGCCACAAAACCCAGCTGCAAAATTTTAAGAAATAATCATGTTGCCACAAAAGGGAAAATTCACTACTACAAACACTCGTGCTCTCAAATCTCTCTTTCAGAATCCTCTACACAACTCTGATACCATGTTAAATTTCTAATACTAGCTAGATTTATTTTCTCATGACAATTTAATTTATTCCAAGTAAATTATTAATTTACCCAAAAAAATTATTGAATCACCAAAAAATAAAATCATTGGTATTTTTAACTTCTAGAATTAAATATATGGAAATAAACCAAAGAGATAAATCAAACATTGCAAAATATATTCACCCACAACAATTCTTCGTCCATTCATTATCTACAAAATCTAGGTTTTTTGACCCACAGAGATACAAGGAAAAATACATATCTACAACCTATAACTCAGCTCCCCTAAAATGAATCAAGCCCAAGGTAACTCAGCCTCAAGAAAATCAACCTGCAGATGAAATCGACCTAGAGATCTCAGCCCAACAACTCAACATGCGCCCTCCTTGTGTGCCACTGTTGTGCATTAGGGAAAACTTCACCCTCCAAGAAATCAGCATCCTCTAAATAATTTCAATCTCCCTCCAACAACTCAGCCCTATAATCTCCTCTGATCTGACCCTCCTAGATTTGCACAAACCCACTCACACTTCTCCTTCTCTACGCACTAGTCCGCTAATCCACTTGCACTTAAAGAAAATTGTTTTCTTTGAATGATGACTGACTCACATAACTTGTGCTCTTCATGTGTCTTCACCTTCTCACTAGGATTCCTTCATAATCTTTATTGAGTCCAAATCTCTAACCCCAATCTCCCTTCTAGAACCATCTTGGAGATCAGCAGTTGAGATTATATATAAGTCACTTAAATAATTATATTATTTATCTTTAGAAAATAACTCAATAGTCCATAATAATTAATTTACTTTAATTATTGTACTTTTCCTAATTTAGGACTTAGGAAAGAAGACAAATCACTAGAAGAGGCAAATAATGTCTTCCACATGCTAAGACACCAAGCCTATGTAGAAGACCTTCCGAAGCTACCACTCACATCAACATAAAAAGGCCTAACTAAAATTAAATAATGAGGTCAAGAGAGTTGTTAAATTAAGTCATTGTCAAAAATCACACATCAGGGTGCATGATCAATAGCACTCAACACCTTAAGGTGACTTACAATAAAGCGAGCATGATATAAGCAAAACAAAGTGCAAGCAAGCGAGTGTGAAAAAAATAGGTAAAGAAGAAAAGCATTTACAAAACACCTCTAAGAAAATCAACAACCATGAATTGCCAAATCAAATTAAAACACTAGAATGGAACTTATCAACAAAACATAATTGATTGCATGGTTGATCCACTACAATTAGCAGATGATCTTCAAAGTCAAATAAAAATGATCAATGGATTGATACACTTCAAATAAAATCAAGAGGAAAGAAACAAGATCAAATTGATGACACACTTGATGCAACCTATGTAGCTAACTTTGATGCAACATGTCACTCACAAGACATAATACAGGTGGTTGATACTCGTTGTGATAAAGAAGACATGATATAAATGGAATCATGCAGACAATTAAGGAAGGACACAATGATTGAAGATGGGTCATAAGCATAGAATGACAACAAAAACAAATGTAAAGCAGCAAAAAACAACATTAAGAGTTTCAGAATGATATTTGCAAGATGTTTGTCAAACCTTGAGAAGAATTATCATTCAATAAAAATCAATATGGATTGGGATATGACAAAGGGAGCAACTTGTATATTCCAAATGATTAAAACCGGTTTTGTTTGTCAATCCAAGATTCCTTGAAGATGTCCAAAATCTTGTTAATAAGTGCCAATATTGTCAAAGGTTGGTCAAATGGAGATTCATTGTTTTGATCTCCATCCTTGTCATCATTGTGGGAAGACAAATCACTTATAAAAAAATGTGGAAACCAAAATTACGTTAAGAAAACAATTCATTATGGATGGATAAATTCCTATAGATGGAATCTACAAGTAAGGAACCTACATACGTTTTATTGCCTAGTCAAGGCAGAGGTAAAAACACAGGAAAGAAAAGGTAAAAGCAAAAAGATATCAAGCAATTATTCCAAATAATTTTGGGCATGACCTGAATCCAATCCTATACATTCTTTGAAGGCAAAGATGGTACTCTCCACACCTCAAAGGGGGAGCACAATGATAAAAAGGATCTCTCCTGCACCTTTAATTAAACTAGAAACCACCATATTATTCGAATCATATTAGTTAATGATCATCCAAGACCACCACATTATTAAAGTGAAAATGGTTAGAGGTCATCCAAAACCCCCACATTGTTCAAGGCAACTGGGCTAGCGGTCATCCAAAACCACCAAATTTCCCTAGTGAAAATAGGTAGTGGCCAACCATAAACCACCAATATCAATGAAAGCCAATTAGTGGTCAACCAAAAACCACCAAATGAAGTGAATATGGTTAGTGATCAGTTAACAAAACCACCACATAAAGAATCCAAAGCTCCAGCATGGATCCTTTCAACAAACTTCTCACCTTGCGCCTAATAGTGAGGAATATTAGATAGTCAATCTTCAAGATTTGAAGTCTTATCATAATCAAAATTCAATCAAGATTTGGGAATTCCAACATTACAATTCATCTCCTCAACAGGGAATCAACTATTGGGATGATAATCAAAAAGAATAGGAATGTTCACACATGGCAGTTTTTCAAGCATATCTTCATCAAATCTTAGTTCAACAGTTTCAAACTAAGGATGATACAAAGTCCCGCAGTTTGAAACTAAAGATGATGCAAAAGTTATTGATACAATTATTTAGACTATTAATTGAGTGTGGGGAATGTTAGACTATGAGTCCCAAACAATCACAAACTTTGAGACCATGATTGTCATGAATTGTAAACCTTATATGTTATGATGTGTTGTCATGATCCACTGACGAGTTGACAGTGATAAAGGTCCAATTGATGTAGTATAAATCCATATTATGAGAACAACACTCAACCTTTTCTGCCAATATTTAACTTGTCTTGCTTGTGCTCAATTGTGTATAGTTTCCCCTTAAAGGAGTGAATATAATTTCTAAAGTTGCGCATTCAAAATAGTTGGGGGGAGGTTCTTCCAATCTTTCCACATTCAATTTTCCCTTCAATCCCATCTAAATAGATCGTAGAGAATTTTTATCCCTTGCTCTAATAACCAATTGTTTATACATGTTATGGATGTGTCTTAAGAGAGAAGCCATCCTATGATTCCTATCATCCGATAACTAGATGTGATTTCCATTTCTTGGAGCCCAAGAAATTTGGGATTGACTAATAGATATTGAAGCTTCAACAAGATGCCATATTGGATATCCCTTTTTGTTTGGAGGAGGATTGACTAAGCTTCTCAACCTTCCTCCACTAAAATACTTATGTGCAACACATCTTTCCACCATTCCTTTTAACCAAAAAAAGACTCAAGAAGATCTTGGTGCCAAGTGCTTGATTCACTTGCAATGGGTAACTTATGGCCAATTCCCCCACTTTCATATGGCACTCTCACTATATTTCAATTTACCAAATATTACTTATTACTATTTGCCCTTTCACCTACCATAGGAAATGTGCTTTTCAAATCATTTGCATAATGCCTATAGAAGCTAGAATGGCAAAGCTCAAATAAATGAGAAAGGATGATAAGATAGATTTGATTAGTACGACCTTGTCAGATAGATTAAGCCATTGTGATCCCCAACTTATCATTTTATTCTTTACCAAGAAAACATACACCAACAAAATTCATAGGATCACTGCACTGCTCCAATCCAAAATATAAAATTTGCAATAAGAGTTGAAATCACAAGCCCTATTTAAACAAGACACTGAAATGCAGTAGCGAAACCTTAATTCTTGGGTTGAAGTAGTCCAAAAAGAAGAACATCCAACTTCCCTCACCAAGGTGGAGGAGTGATACAAGCAAGGTTCAAATAGGAGCATCTTCGTTGAACTTGGGAACTTAAGGCGCCACCATCCCGTGGCCCTTTCAGATCCCCCATAAATAGCATCTCCTTCCTTCACAATAATTTGGATCTTAAGGCCATCACATTTGAATGTGCATGGATAGGCCCCAACTCCATACTATTCCTTTGTTTCCAGACTCTAAAGGATCACCCTTGAGCCCTTTGGTCTAAGAGACAATTGATTTTGTTCCCAACCAAGCATAAGGTCTTCCTTGATGATAACCTCACCACACATAAATGGCGAAACTCAAACATTCTAGGGACTTAGTCATAACCTCATGGAAAGAAGGGAAGTGAGTAATGATTTGTGACCTAAAAGATGTCATCCAGGACTTGACTGCTCTAGGATACTCTCTCTCTCTTGGTATGAATGATGGTCTTGTCCAAATAGTGGACTTATTTGTAATTGCCCACCATCTCCATCAGTTTTCAAAACTATAATGGTGCATTTTTTTGGTCTTCATTGGACACATTTCTCAACGCAATCAAGTCCCACGACCTCCTTTTCACACAAGTCCCAAGTGAACACCAACTTAAACCCATGGGTACCAATGGGTATGGTCCTATCAACAAGTGAAAAGATCTAATAGTGTCAATCAAGGGAGTTGCTTGTCTCATATGGGATTCCCTCCAGAGCTGGGTCACCATGGTGACATCAGACAAGCATGCCAATTTTTTGTGGGTCCAAATTCATCTAAGTACTTCGTACTTCAAGACAGGTACATTACAGTTTGCTACTTCTCTAAAACCTCGTCACACATTGCAGATCATAGTGAGTCCAAGGGAGAGCCTTTCCTTGATATTTATATAGACATCTCACACTACTCCACTCTTGGGTAGGTAATTCTTCTAGGTGACCTCAATGTTTCCAAACTCTAAAGGATCTTCCTTGACCCCTCTGGTCTAAGAGACGATTTCATTGGCTTCAAAACAGTGGCTTCTCTCTAGTTGTTTAGTGGTGAAATTAATCCCACAAGGGAGGATTTCCTACAAAAGATCACTAGAAAGGTATTCAATTAAGGAGGGCTCAATGGTGATTCAAGGTGAAATGATAGGAGGAAAGATACTAGCAAAGGCTTGAAAGGTTGAGATAAGAGTTACACTTCCTTCAAACCCTTATAATTTAGAAGAGAGTTATTATAAGTCAAGGTTTGTAAGAAATGTAGATTTAGGGCACATGATGGCATATAGCAACTCCAGAAATAGCCTATAGGGGATAAGATCAACAAAGGACCAATAGGTTATGAAGGAGACAACCTAGGATTAAGTAAAACAATAGTTTTAGATGGTTGAAAATGCATGACAATAATACATTCCAAGACATCAGCCTTAAATTTAGGGTTATAATAGGTAATTAATGTTAGATTTTTCCTTTTCATACTTACTAAATGCAATCCCTTCCAATAGCGCAAGAACATATGGACATATAATTGCTATAAAGCACAAATTTTAAGCTAACCCTAACATTAGTTACCATAATATTAAAGAAAAGATTTATAATGATCAACACCAACAAGACTAGTGCCTTTATCTAATTGGGCAATGGAGTTAATTAGGGCAAGTTCAATGATAGAGGGCCTTGGATAAAAAGGGTGGAGGAATGAATTGTTTACTTCGAAACCCTAGCAACTTCTTTATGTGGGAGATTTTAAGGTCAAAGGATGCATGAACCAAGTTCCTTTGATGGATTCTTGCAAGACAAATTTTACATACCATAAAGAATCAAGATTTCAAGGAAAGATATTGCACTTTTTAATATGGCACACATAGAAACCCTAATTTCAGAAATATAACATGCAAAATGGAAGAAAATGACATTAAACTTACACAATTCCAACAAGAATCACTTCAATCAATCCCAAAAGTCTCTCCATGCAAACATCTCCCTCCCAAGACAATTCACTCCACAAAAGATCACATTGCATCCAACAAGGGAAACAAGGATTGTGCGCACTTCTTAAAGAAGAGAAATGTGATGAATGATGATGAGGAATAATGAAAGTGACTCCCCTATATTTATATGAGGGTAACCAAGTCACTTTGTCATTATTTTACAAGAAAAGCCCTAAAATGTTTGCTTGAAACATTCAACTAGGTCAAATCTCATGCGCCAACCTTGAGGTAGCTCAAAAACATAATAAAATAGGTCAAAACAACCCACATGTCTAGGAATAAAGACTATTTACCATGGCATCATCCTCCAAGAATGATCAATCTCCATGAAGTGATGAAATGGTCAGTGAGTGCTCCACACTCCAAGAAATCATCAAAGTGCATCAGTACATCTCCAAATGGCACCTCCTCCACCATGGCATCATCCATAAAAAGGCTTATGTCACCTTCCTAGCACACCTAGCGGTGACATGGCGTCATTTAGGGCAAGTGTTGTAAGCCAATTCCCAAGCTTTCTAGCTCAACATTTCAGCATCTAGAAGTACATCAAGAGGTCTGGAACAATGTGGAATCTGCTCAAAGCCCAATGCTCATCTCTGGAGAGGCAATGTTAGGGCTACAAGGTCATATTTGCTCTCAAAACAGGGCAAAACATCTTCTGGAGTGTGCTAGAGAGGGGTCAAGCCATCCCTCAAGTATCTTTGTTGTATGTGTGATGCCCCTGAAACAAACCTCTCAAAATCAAGTAAGATCAACATCATTAGGGACATAAAACCATTAAAGCATCATAGTGGACCATATCTAATGTTAGGGGCATAAAAATACTTCACACAAGACTTACCTTTTTATGTCTTACCAACTCAAGATTTGTAAACAAGATACCTCACTTTTGTTAAGGATGATTAGGTCAACAAACCTATTAGGTGTTTCTAGCCCCCAAGGGGAGTGACATGTCCTAGATAGACCCATCAATCCATAGGTGCATATGATAACGTGATGATGGAGTGGGAAAGACTTCAAGAAAGATGCCACAGCCATGAGACCAACTGATGGAGGTCCAACATCCTAAGTATGATGATGTAAGGAGGGAGCAATCATAAAGGCATGGGTTACCCCTTTCCTCGGCCTGCTTTTTCCACCCTTTTGGTGAGCATTTTACTTTAATGATTTATCCTTCTTGGTGCATAGTTTAGGAGCCCAAGCTTTCTTTGTGCTTTACCAATACCCCTTAACTATGTAGCAATTTCTCACTCATCAAGGTTGCAACATTCAAGAGTTCATTTTTTTAGACGAAGCATTAAATGCTTGAGCAATTTGGTGATGGCTAATGACTGGGTTGGAACTCGTGCTAGGCACTTATCCACGTGCTAAATAAATCCCTGCCATCATTTACATTTTACATTTTCTTTCCAATGCGGCCTTATATGCTTTTATCATTCTTTCAACTGCATCAACCTCTGAGGCCAAGTTTCTAGGCCCTAACTCAAGGATGTGTATATAGGGTGCCAATCTCAATGACTAATAACAGTCAACCCAAAGAATGGAGATGAATAATAGGGACGGATGGAAATTTGTACGTATGGATTATAATAAGTGTTATATCAATCAAAGCCCTTTATAAGCGCCCTTCCTAAACCAAAAGACCTTAGAGGAGGTCCCACTAAACTAGAGCCAAAGGCTAACCTCTCAGGTGAAGTGTGGGAACAAGGACACAATCAGGAGCAATCAATAATCCAGTTTGCCCCATGATTCATATTAATGTACCCTTAACATTAAATGTAAGCACATGGTTGTTACGACGGTTAAAATATCTATTGATAAATGACCCACCTTTCTTTAAAAGAAGAATGTTAGATGCAAGAGAGCACTAACCAAAGCAACAGGTGGAGAGCTCTAACTTAAATCTCTTTGGAGACCATCATAGGGTTGTTGGTTGGCTAGTTGTCGAATGAGAACATTTTTTCTTCTATAGGTTACCCACTTTTGGTGTGTAACAAATCCCTAGCCCTCATTGAAAGATAGTGCTTCAATCGTTAGTTTAAGGACATCTTATCCAAACTCTACCTTGTCATAGAGATATATGTCTAAATCAAGCAAATGACATTGTGATGCTTTCTTCAAGAATTAGGGCTAGACTACTTCCTCTTCGACAATATCTCTTATCGGATTTCCATTTTCTCTAGCTGTAACATGCAACCTACTTCAATACACATTTAAAACCTCTATTTATCTGAAGCCAAGTATCAGGCTAAATCGTACATAATAATATCTAGTATATACCTAGCTTTTACTAAACTAATAATTTATAGCTATAAAATATTTCTCTTGAAATACATACCAAAATCCCTTTTGATTAGCTGCAAATGAGATTTGGATAGAATTTCTCCAAAAGCATCTATAGCTTTGATCATGTTATTTTTCCTTTCAGCTCTAAATTACTGACTCTACTTCACTAGGAAAGGATTGAAGATTGAGGAAGCATCATGCTTGGGCTTGTGGAAAAATTGAAAATGCATCAAGTTATTTAAGCCTCCCTACATTCTCTATATTTCTTATAGTGACATTTAAACACCAACAGCTCTGAAACTAATTTATGTCAGCAAATTTTGTTAAGTTGGTGTTAATTGAAATTATTGGATGTTGTAAACTAAAGATCCTTTCAAACATACTAATAAAATACAATATAGTATGGGGCTTGAAGTTGATATGCAAAACCATCCTTGTTGATAGGAAATTCACCACCATCCCAGTTACCTATGCCCCACCCTCTTGACATTTATTTTCGTACATGGATATTCAAGAGGCTATTTACACGATGAATACAAGTAAAGTCGCAAATAAGGAAGGATTACAAGCAGAGCTTTTCAAATAGGGTCTTCACGCTATGGATAACCACCTAGCCTACTTCTTTAACCATGTAGTCTACACAAGTTTTCCACAGTCTTAGTCACATCACATTCTCCACCTAATTCACAAATTGAGCTCAATGATCATGGTGGGCCACACATTCTCTAAACTTTATGCTAAAACCCTCCACCTGATGCTTCCAAGGGAGCTTGAGAGAAGGCAACTAAGAGCCAAAGGACAAGTTGGTTTCCAACCTAAGTACTAGACCATTGACCACATCCTTACAATTTGAGCCATTATTGAGGAGGCACAACATTGCTCTTAGAAAGTTTGTTGCTATTTTGTGGACTTTCAAAAAGCTTTCAACTTCGTCCCCTGTAAGGCTTTGTTCCAGAGATTGAAAGATATGGGGTATATTTAATACCTTGTAGAAAGCCATCATGTGCCTCTAGGAGTCAATTCTTCGTCGTCTTTGCACAACACATGGATTATCAAATATTATAAAGAGTACCATTGGGATAAAACAAAAGGTTGTCCCCTATTCCCCCACATTGTTTGGGATCTACATTGATGAGCGACTCCTTTTTCCACAAATACATCCAAGAGGGAGATAGATACCTACTCCGCCATGTCCTAATAGTTATCCCTCTTTTTGCTAATGATGTGATCCTCCTAGTCTCATTCCCCAAGGGGTTGCAGAAACAGTTGGATGCCTTGGCCCTCTTTTGTTACCTTCAATAGTTGATAGTCAACCTGGGTAAAGTCAATGTCATGATCTTCAACGGATCAAAGAAGACACTCTTTGATCACCATTTCCTTTTCAAAGGAGAGAAGATTGAGATCACTTATACATACACCTACTTAGGGGTACCTTTCATAGGACCTCGTTTCATCCTACGCCATGCATTCCAACCCTTAGTTAGCAAAGGATATGGTTCCCTTGCCTTTCTTGAGAGATAGTGTTTCCAAAACCATTTCCACGACATAATGTCTAAGGTGTCACTCTTAAATACTCTAGTTCACACCACTAGTTCTCTGTTGTGTAGTCTATTATCAGCATAATACCACCATCTACATATGTAATCACAAGCAATCTCCGTCAATTATTTCTTCCAATGGTCATCTAAAGTGGGCTGCAAAGTTCTACTAGCTTGAGGACCATGTGCATCTGATGGAGAGGAGGGTGTGACAGTGAAATAACTTTTGATATTCATATCACCCTTCTTTTTCATTTTACCCTTACCCTTTTCTTGAATAGACTCCAAAGAGGGAGGAACATATCAGAAGGGGTTGGATGCATCAGTGCAAGGGATAGAGGAAGAACCCTCAAAATCAAAATGGGGGTTGGTAGCCAGCATTTTTGTATATTCCTCTTCCTCCCAATTTCAACCTCTAACTCTTTTTGCCTAGCCTTTTCTTCTTTAAACTTCTCAAAGTTGGCTAACAATTCCTTCCTAATCTCCCCAATTTCATCTGATTCACATGGAGTAATTTGGCCTCTAATCCCCGCCAAGTGTTGTTTCAGCCTATTAATGCCCCCAGGACCTTCCTTAATTTTTCTATGGCAAAATTTGCAATGCATTTGACTATCAACCATTTCAACATATGCCCAAGCAGCATCTCTCACTCTAGGTGCCATTTTTTGACTTGGAAATGAAAGCAAAAAATCTGAAAATGAAAACAAAAAAATAGCATTGCTTCAATGTTCATTTCTTTCACAAAAACACTCTTTTCAATTTCCAGATTTGCACATAAAAATTAATAAGCAAAAGCAGAGTTTTACAAGTGAAAAAAATACCTTCAGGCACAAATTGCCTCCTCAAGGTTGCTCCAACAAACCAACTCCTCAATGTTGCTCCAAATGGCTGCCCAAGAAGCTCCTCACTCCTGCTACAATGCTTGCCCAAGACTCCTCACTGTTGCTCCAAAAACAAACTCCACAACTCCTCACAAACTCTCACTCAAATGCAATGAGATGGTTGTGAGGAAATGAGAGGGGTTGGGTGGGTTTTATAGGGTTTAGGAGAGGGGAATGGACCCCAAATAACCTATAAGAAAATTACAAATCTGTTTGGGATCCCCAAAAGGCAAAAATAAAAAATAAAATCATTGTTTTTTGAGTTTTCGAGCCACTGTCACCGAGTCGGCTGAGTAGGCTCAGACTCAGCTGAACCAGTTCAATGGCCGAGTCGACCCGGTGAGGGCTTGACTCGGACCAACTCAGCCGAGTCGATTTCGAGCCAACCGATTCTTAAAACAGTGAGTCCTAGGTTACCAGAATTAAATTGGTCTCCAACAAAGAGAGTATAGATCACCCTTCTTCACCACATTATTAGGTGCAAGAAGTCACTCCCCAACCCATCATCATTGCAAAGTTTAGAGCTTATCCCTTTTGACTTGAGACAATGTTCAAACTCATCCCACTTTTGCACCACAATCGAAGTTTTGTTGATGCAACAAAGGGATGGGACCAATACTTGTACTTGGCCTATTGTTCATCAACATCCATTGCATCCATCAATCCCTCAACTCGTTCTCGATGTTGGTATGTTGGTGTCGCAGATCTCCTAGCATTTGTTGGCATTATGATAGATGGCCTCCCCCCTTTTAGATATTCCCTAGACACTCTTGCGCACCTTCTACCCACATGATAAGAGTTGAACAAGAACATCAAGGAGGACATCTACAAGCAGTTTGTGAAGTTCACTTAGACGAACCCTCAAGGTGGCTTATGTTCAAAGATGGCCTTCTATGCTAAGCACTTCATGGCTACGAGAGATGGACTTATTATTTGACCTCCTTATACATCTTGTCACTGAATGCATGCTCTTTGAATAACCCTGAGCCAATTTAGAGTTGGGTCTCGTAGATTACGGATTGAGACTAACCAACGAATTAGTCACTAAAACAAGATTTGCAAGTTGTGCCATCTCGATGAGGTTGAGACAGAAGAGTACTTCATCTTCCATTGCCCAATTTACTACAAGATCTATGGATAGTTCCACTGCCCTTTCTAGGAGATACAGACACTTCACCAATTCTTGCCTTTTCTAGGAGATACAAACACTTGGCCAATTCTTTAGGTACCCTGACTAAAGATGCTTAGCCTTACATATGCAGGAGGCTCTTCATCATCATGCTTCCATCCTTCAACCACATCCACTCCAGAGACCAACTTCTACTCAGTGAATTTCTTCCTATTTTATTATACTCTCGAAATAGGGCACCACACAAGAGATGGAGATAGACAATTCCAGATCAGCGAGGACATAAGGCTCTATTCCTATCTCAGCAAGATCCTAAAGGAGTCCCCAAACTAGATCTCATTCCAACAGACAATAGAGTCACCATCTGAGATCTTCTAGACCTCAACAACAAGCCCTTCCTTGCAAACAACCACACAGTATTCACTCGAGATCCTCACCCCATTATTCTTCCAAACAAACATCTTCGTTGAATTTCTCCATTTGACCTCAAATGTTAGGAGAGAGAGCTTCAATGATCCAAGATTGCCTCTTGCAATTGATACAATGGGTACATTAGCCACTAATTTTGTACATATTTCCCCTAAATCACCTCTCCATTTTGGAGTCAGTTGTCTAAGTTTTTAGATTAGAATGTTCTTTCACTTTCTAAATTTTGTATTGTATAAAAGCCACTTTAGCTCTTGAACTTTGTACTAACTTCAATGTAACTAAGATAGTCCCATTGACCTACTTTTGCAGTCATCCATTTGACATTAATGCATTTAGCTTTATCTTATCTTTATCTAATGTTAAATGGACTTTTTGCAACTTATTAGAAGACTTCTCAAACATTGGGAAAGTTGCCTTGCCCATACACATGCATCACTCCATATTAGGTAAAGACTAGCAAAGGAAAATTAGGGAGGAATGGTATCATATTTGTCCACGATTATCTATAATAAGCTATTGTGACCTTTGAAGGAAAAGTTAATTCTGGTTATAGAAAAAGGTGACATGCTATTGTGGAATATGGAATCATGTTCTGAGGAATACATATTTAAATGGGGAACCCTATTTTACAAATAGTCCTACCAAGTCCTCGTCCAATATAATCATGATCTTGAAATTGTTGCTTCCTAAACTATACTAAATGTGACTTTACACCATTTGACAAAGTACATCAATTCATATAAAATAGAATATGCAAGGTTAAAAGGCAAGAATTTTAAAAATAAAATGGGGAATACTTCAAGGGACTACCAAATTTTGAAATATTTCAAGTCATCTCACATAGGTTGTTGCAAAAATTAATTGAAGAAAATAATTTATGAAAAAATATTCTAAAATAGGAATGCCAACAAGTTCTCAAGGATCCTTTCTGTTGAAAACTGTAACTAGGTTCAATCTTCATAATGACATATAATTGTGACTTTTGTAAATGATGTTGCTTCATAGGTTTTATTTTTAGATGGCTCCCATTTAGAGCCTTAGGATTTGTCATTAAGGTCAAAGAATTAATGTCATGTATGAAGAGCTCTTCTTGAGCATGTGTAAAATGTATTTGAGTCAATTGCATTGTCAAATAGCCCTCCAAAAGACGAGCATAGTATTCCTCTTCCCATGTCGCCTACAAGATGATATAATGGCTCATGTCGGCTCACTCACGAAGACACATTCATTCGATGCTCATGTCGGCTTAATATATATGGACCAATCACTATAAATAGGGTGAAAACACTTCACATAAAACATAGTTCACAAGTTCGGATCCTTCTATAGTTTTTGGTGGGCAGTTACAGTGAAGAATTTGGATGTCTAATCACAGTGCAGAATTCAGATGGGTAAGGACAGCGAGGAGATCTAGGGACAGAACCTTGTATAACTCTATGATTTTCGAATGGATAGCAGCAGAGGCAAGTTTTGATAAATATCTCTGAGATTTCGGCGAATAGAAGACAGCAAGGATTCGGATCATCTATATTGTCAGTGAAGAATAAGACTACAGTTCAATGGAAGGGAATTCAGATCCCTCTCAAATGTAGATCACAATGGCAGCGAAGAAGTATATTGGTCTTTGTATATAGACCATAGTCTGAAGCTCTTGAAGTAGTCACAATTTCGTGTTATGCTACAGTGATTCAGTACTATCACTGTTGGAAGAATTCGATCTCTCACAGAAGAAAGGTCACAATAGATCTCATTGTTGTTATAAAGAAGGAAGGGTTCGTTGGTATATTAGAAGGCAACAAATATGGCTCAGTGTCCTAAGTTTAAGGAACCCAGAAAAAGCAATCAAGAAGGAGGTATTCGTCAATTGGAATCTCTAAAAGAAGAATTTGTGCGGGTTTTCCTCTCAAAGAGTGAAAGGTTTTGGCCCTGGCTTATAGCCTACATGATGTGTCTCTTCTCTATTTATGTTCATTCATTGGTTATTGTTTAATGAAGAACACTACTTATCTAACATGAAGAAGATCATAATCTAAACAAGTATAAAACAATCACAATCAGTCACTAATAGAAGAGAAATCACCTAATGCTAATGCCCTAGATTTCTCAACATGGTATCAGAGCTAAGGTGTTAAAGTCAAAGGAAGGGCATCTAATCAAAGAGACATTCAAGGATCGAGTTTCAAGAAAGGCATCAAAGCAAGTCGAAGGTTATCAAAGCAAAAGATCAAGATCTACATTGAAGAATCAAACCCTAGATCGAAGAAGCAGTCTACAACAGCAAGAGCTTTTGATCCTATGGTCATCATCAAAAGACCACAAAGACCCTCATCAAGTTATCTACAAAGAAAGGTAGCTCGAAGTACTTTAAAGTTGACGATCACATCATCTTGGAGAGAGTCGAAATCCTAGAAGCATTTCTGATCTACACTACAAGAGAAGTCGAAGTATCTTGAAGGCGAGAAGGCATTATCATCATCTCCAAAGCTATAAGGCAAGTTCCCTCTTATTGAAGCAAGGATCCTCTCCTTGTCCTTGAATATCATCCAAGGAAGCAGCAAATACATCTTCAACCATCATCAAAGTGATCAAGTAGAAGATTTCATCTTCACTTGTCAAGTAAGTATTTTTCATTCTTTAATTAAACATGGTAAAATGACTTCGTATTTGCAAGGGGATCTATAAGTTGGATGGGTCATTGAAAATTCCTTGCATGAAAAAGGAGGATAGAAATAGTCCTCGAAGAAAGTGAAGTCACTGAACATATCTATGGAAAGGTGTCCTCTGAATACATGGAAAGGGATCAAAGGGCTCGAGAGATTCTCATGTAATCAGTCAAAGATCCCTCATCCCTCTATAGCAATATTGGAGACTTCAAAGAGATGTATATGATAAACTCGTAAGAATATTCTCTGAAGATGTGATAAAGAAGGTCACATGACTTAGATCTGATGCGGGATGCTTATGGAGAGGCATCCTAACTTGTTTTGGACACCTTATGTTGCACACTGTATTGACTTGATGTTAGAGGACACAGGGAAAATTCCTTTTGTCAAGGATATTGTTGAATCATCAAAAAGAATCACAAAATTTATATATAATCACGCATTTGTGCTTCATTTGATGAGCATTCACCAATAACAAGGAGTTGGTGCGCCTTGTTATTACACAGTTTGCCATAGCTTCATATCTCTTCAATTTCTCTTGAATTCTATGTGGGATGTGAAGAGAATGTTTCTTTCATAGCAGTGGCATGCTTTATCATTTAGCCGCAAATCAAAGGGAGAGACCATATGCAGGCTAGTTTCATACCAAGAAAGCTTTTGGGCATGATTGCAAGAGGTGTGTACCATTCATAGCAATTATGAAGATAAGGGGGAGGAGGGATTTGAGAAACAACAACTCATCTGGAGAGTGATTGATGAGTGATGGAACAATACACTTCATTGTCCCATTCATGTTGTAGGGATCTAACTGAACCCAGCGTTTTCTTCTCCTTTGGTTTCATTTTTGATGCTGAGATCATGAATGGATTCTTTACTCTTGTTCAAAAGATCGTGGCACCTCCAGCAGAACGTGCAGAAATTTCTAAAGAAATGCAGATATACAGGATAGCAGGTGGCACATTTAGCTTTGACATGGTTATTCAGGATGACGACCAAAATGCTAGGTAAGCTTTAGTTTGTTTCAGATTTCATTGTCTCTTCATACTTTACTTCAACTTTCAAATTTCAATTTTTTTTCTTATGTTTCTCTCATTTGTTGTAGATGTGTGGTGGAGAAGCTATGGTGGCAGGGTACCCAATCTCCAAAAGCTTCCCATTCAAGTGCTCAGCAAAATATGTAGCTCCTCTAGATGGGAGCACAATTGGAGTGTCTTTGAAAGAATATATGCCAAGAAGTGCAACATGTTAAAAAAATTCAAATTAATTTTTTGAATTCATAAAAAAATACAATTTATTATTTTTATAATTTATCACCCTCATACAAGTTGGAGTCCCAACACCTTGACGACATGGTCTATATCTACTACAATCTTCGAAGGTGGGTGAGCCAACTTCAAAAGACACTTGACGTAGAGGCCATCTCATTGGATGGGATTGACAGCACTACTGCATGGGGGGTTGAGGCCAAGAGGTTTGTCATGAAATCGGCCCCTAATTGGTTAGAGGAGGTAGCAGTGGAGGAGGTAGCAACTGCAGGGGAGAGAATGGTAGAAGAAGAGGAGGAGGTGACACCACCTACCATGGTCACTAATAAAGGACGTGGTCTACCTCCTACTACTTCTTCAAGAGGACATCAAAGTCCAATGCCATCCCAAGGGCCTTCTTCATCTAGAGGAAAAGCTACTACATTTTCTTGCAAAAGGGAAAGAGGAATCATTAGTTACTTAACGGTTCATTTCATTATATATGACTCGTGATATGAGATACATTTATTATATTTTTGGTTGATATTTTGAGGTTGAGTTAAGACTCATGATTCACAATTATGTGTGATGTAGCACTAGACATATTACACATTTTATATATTAGTTATTTTCATATTTATGTTGCAATGCATTTATTTTATGTTGTGGATGCTTTAGATACTAAAAATCTTGAAAAAAAAAATGAATAATTTTGTATTTTTTTTATTTTCTGATTTTTTCCCGATTTTTATGATTTTTTTCTTTTTTTGGACCCTTGTTGACTTTATCCCAATCACGATGTTCGCAACATTGCAAGTTCAAACTAGAGCAATTTCAAGAAAATTGATGGTAGTCAATAGGTTATAAGCTATTTTACAATTGGAAAAAGTCCAATTCAATTTAGCCCAACTTGTATTCGCTTAACACATTTACCATTTCAAAAAATTTCAGTTCAATTTAGCCATATTTAAATTTTACTTAAAACAATTGCCTCACTTGCCTAAATTCAAGGTTGACACTAACCTTTTTGTCTATACAATATGATAATAATATGTGCATGAAATTTGCTTAATTCCTCTCTAAATCTTATTTCTTTAAAGTGTTCAACTATACTAATCATTTTAGAATGACAACTTGAATTAATTTGCTACATTTTCTAAGGAAAACCTTGTAGAAAACCCTAGGGATGTTTTCCCACATTGGTCAATGGCATCACTTGTAAACCTACCAACATGGAATAGTGCACCTCACCCAAAGGTATTCAAGCCAGGCATTTAGTGGCAAAAAAGGATAAAGATTAAGTGCACAAAATACATTTTATTCAAATGGTACATGTATAAATACGCGGTCTTATAACCTTTGGATTCTTCTTCAACGGTCCCTTGGACTCTTAACGATGGTTCGTACTCCTCACCATAACCCTCATGGATTAGGTATCTGTTAAATTTAGATAGCAATGGTGTGTTCTATGCTTAGCACAATTACTTCAATGTTCCTTAAGCAGCCCAATAGCAATTTTCAATTTAGATTTCCAATAGCAATCAAATTAACCATTAATCAAATTGACAATAAAAGTAGATAGAATATAAAACAATATGCAAAAGACAAGCCAAAACAAGAGGACACCATATTTGGCAGATGCCAAGGAATAAACACAATGTAGGGAAAACCCTTTGATCACTTCTTATTATTATATCAAAAGGTTCAACAGAGAGAGTACAAAAGGTCAAAGTTGACTTGCAAAATCCAAGTCAAATTCAACCCTATCAAATTTGCAGTCAACTGCAGTCAAATTCAGCCCTAACCAAAAAGTCAAAGATGGTCAATGCAACAGTGAATCTTCCTCTTTGGAGCTCGGTGATACCCAATCAAACTCGACCTGATAAGTGTTGGGAAATCTAGGGCATCGAGATTAAGTGATTTCTCTTTTATTGATAATTGCTTGTGAATGGTTTTTACTTCTTAGATTAGGATCTTCTTTTACTTATGTTATTATAGTGTTATTCGTCATCGAACAACTACCAATGCATAAACCATAAAGAGACAAGAGACACAAAATATAGGCTATCAGCGAGGGCCAAAACCTTTCCCACGTGAGAGGGAAACCCGAACAAATTCTTCTTCTTATAGAGACCTCAAATGACGAATACCAAGAACAATACCCTTGACCTATTTGCCACTTCAAGACCAAGACACAAAGCTTCCTTGATGAGATCCTTAGTCAACAATAGTCAACCTTCTGCTTCTTCCTCCTTCTCAGTTATTCTTCAACTTCAACTTCCTTTGCTTCAAACCTTCGCTTTATTTCAGGCTCCTTGAATTAGGTATTCAACCCTAATTCAGACTAGTTTTTCCTTCTAGAAAATGTCCTTGAGAACTTCGCTTAGGATAGTCTCCTTCTAGCTTATCTCGGTTTCTCCTTTGCCTTGCCCCTCTTGAATTCGACTACCCAAGAGGACTACAATTCCTCTCGACTTCTTCTGCAACAAATGACCTTTTCCTTCTTCGCACATGTGACCCAAACAACTCAAAAAATAGTGCTAAAAACTTCACTCTTCTTCTTCCTCTCTTCGTTGATGATAAGACTCCTTCCCAAGAGATCTTCACACTTCTTATTTCAGACTTGCTTAACCAAAAATCTCTGCTACAAATGAAATCCAAGTTGCCCTATTTATAGTTGTTTCCCCATCAATTAGGACAACTTGTTAGAGGGTAAGCCGACATGTCATTAGGTGAAGATCTTTTATTCCATATTGTAGCCGACTTGAAGGAGGTGCCTTTGCTTGGCCTTAGAGGCCTTCTTATACATTTAATGACTTGTACAAAAATGTAACATGCCCAAGAAGGGTCCTTCAAGTTCATACATGACATTGACTCATATTGACTTTTATGACTTGATGACAAAACCTAGAGGCTCACATGGGAGCCACACCTAAAAATAAAATCCCTTGCTCATGAAACCCATGAGACAAGCATTACAATAATTATTTTATTTTTTTCTTCTTTACATCAATTACATAAAATCATTATTACACATGTCATTATGAAAACCAAACCTAGTTACACATTTCAACACTCCCTCTTAACAAGGGAGGTATTCATAATGGTACTTGCTCATTCTCAATGTGAGGAATTCTCATAAGAGTCGGATTGATAACCTATCTATTTAGCATCATATCAACCAACATTGTCACATAGCAAGGCCTTGACTAACAGCTCTATCTCTCCACCAATGATGTATAGACACCCTCATCATTGTCTCTCTTTGAACATACCCCACCCGAGTTCTCAGGGTGTGTTCCACCAAGACTATTCTTATCTTGGATTCCCAATCCTCAAAGAATACCAATCCTCTACGACTACCCTTATCTTGGATGCCCTAACTCATCCTCAAAGAGCATCGGGTGCTAGATGTTTACCCAATCCTCCATTCTGTCTTCCCAAGTGATGACAAGAATTATGTGTCTGTCTCCCTCTTAATTAGGGAAGACATCTATTCCAATAAGGGAATGTACTCATTCCTACAGAAGGAATGTACCTAAGCTCCCTCTTGGCTTAGGAATTTTGCTTCCAAGTTTCTTCCAAGTAAGAAACTTGTTTCCTCAGGTGGAGATGATGGGACAACCAACTGTTTGAAGAACTCCTCCTCATGATGTCATCAACTTCTTTTCATTATTCAGGAGTCTTCATGTTTGGGACTTCTTCATAGGGTACAGATCATCCATCACTTTCATCCATGAGTCAATCATATCATCGAAAAGTGATCCATTAGTTCATATCTGGCCTTCTTTCATCTTACTACATGGGCATCGGTGGTGGAAGATATCCATAAATATTCCCTCAGCAGCCCTGCATAAGCCCATCCAGATATTTGTTCAAAAATTCGAAATGAACACTTAAATCAAAATTACCTTTGTGATGGTCTTTCATCATGACATCTTCTAGTTTGCATCAGCATCCTACATACATATCGACACATCTCCCAAAGATATATATTGTCAAGGGTCTCTTTCCTTTTCAAACTTCATCAAAGTCTACATATCTTTCTTGGAGATATCTTAGCCAGATCTCTTGGTTCTTGGATGTTGATCTCCTTTCTCCATGGTTGCATATTCCACGATTTCTTCCTTCCTTTCTTCACACATTTCATTCCTAGGAACTTCCAATCAAAGTCCCTCCAATTAATGTCAACCACCTCATATTACCCATGCATTCGTGTATCCCTTCGAAGGAGGAGATCCTTCCTTTTGATTAAGCTCTCAAGATAGAGCACTGATCTATGTTACCTACAACCATATGACATGACTCTACAATATTGAATGTAAGAATACAAACCTCATTTTCCTTTATGTCATTCAGACTTTCTTCAGCAGCTTCCTTGATTGAAAGAACTTCAATCCTTTGATTTGCTTTATCACTTTTGTCATCATACCATCATCCCATGAATTCCACAAGTTGGATTTCTTAGATGAAACAATTGCATCACTTTTGTCATCATACCATCATCCCATGAATTCCACAAGTTGGATTTCTTAGATGAAACAATTGCATCCCCTCTTGATCGATGAACCTTTCGATGAAGATTCCATCAAAGAATCTTGAGGATCTAGAGTATCCCCATTCAGCATATGTTTCCTTTTGACAGATGTATGATGAGCCTTGTACTAGATGACCCTTTTCTTTCTTTTCCATAAGAGCCACCTATGTTACAAATGAGGTTTCCAAGAGCTATATCCTTCTATAGTTGACTGCCATAGATTTCAATTTTTAACCATCTTTCATGCTTCTCTATGATGATGTCACGAGCTCTTGCTTTCAATGCTTCTATGATGCCACGATGCATCCCATCATTTTTCATATTGAATCATGATAGCCATATCTTACAACAAAAGACTTAGGAACATGAAAAGAACTTAGGTGAGGAAGGCTATCTCAAGCATAGTAGAGATCTCTTACTTATTCTTTCTTGGACTTCTTTTTAGCTTCCTCCACTTCTTCAGTGATATGGGCTTCTTCTCTTCCTCTTTTGATATTGTCCTTCTTGCTCTTAGGACAATCTCTTTTGTAGTGCCCATATTCTTGACACCCATAGCATTGAATCTTAGCCATGTCCCTTTTCTTTTTCCAAGAACCAAACTTTCCAAATTTTCCCTTTCTTCTTGTCATTGTAGCATAAGCTTGATTTTGCTCACCTGCTCCCACATCAGATTTGGCCTTTAGTCTAGATTCTTCAATCTTGCACAGTGACCATAGATCCTGGAATGGAGTAACTTCTTTCTTCCCATAAATACTTTAAGTAACCCCACTCCTTCGATAGTGCATTTAGTACAACTGTAGTCATTTCTCTATCAGACATGAATTCTCCCAGATCTTGAAGTTAATCCTTGATTTCAGATATCCTCATAAAGTATGAGGCTATTCCATCTTCCCTTGAGATCTTTAGCTTGTAGAGTCCTTGCCTTAATGAGATGAATTCTCCAACAGTGCTTACGGAATATAATTCTATCGGTTTGTCATAGATTTCTTTTGAAGTTTCAAGTTTTTATACATATGGGATAAGGGGATTCTTGATGGATTCTATGAGTATCCTTTGAGCCCTAACTTCCCCTTTCATATATTTTGCAAGTGCTTGAGCATCTTCCTTTATTGGTTTTGTGATAGATCCTTTGACATGTTCCATCACCTCATTTTCAATGAGATTCAAATTTGTCCTCTTCTTCCATGCAAGATAGTTTGAAGCCCCAACCAATTGGTTGCTTTCCTTGCAAAAAGACATTTTGACAGATTCAAATGTGGACATGAATATACTTACTTTATAGGATGTTCCTTCTCCTTCTTGCTTCCTTGATGTTGATGATGATATAGAGAATTGAAAACTTCTCTTTATTGAAGATAGTTTTCTTCAATAATGATCCTTTATCCCACAGAGAGGGAGATCCCTTGGATCCTTTGATGGTAGAGTCTTTGTTGATGAAGATCAATGATGTCTTCAATGGTAAGGATCTTGCTTCAACGAGAGAGAGATCGCCTTAGAATCTTGATGACAACGTCCTTGGTCTTGCCTTTCTAAGAAGGAACCTAATGTATAAGTCCTTCAACTTGAGTAGGGTCTTTGTGGTCTCTTGAGATGACTTGAGGATTCCAAGACTTCTTGTTGGTGTAGACTTTCTTTTATCTAAGGTTTTGATGCTTCCTTTGACTTCAAGATGAACTTCTAAATTCGCTTTGATGCCTTCCTCGAGATTTGATCCTTGAGCGTCCCTTGATAAGATAACCTTCCTTGACTTTGTCACCTTAGCTCTGATTCCATGTTGAGAAATCTAGGGCATCGAGATTAAGAGATTTCTCTTTTATTGATAACTGCTTGTGAATGCTTTTTACTTCTTAGATAAGGATCTTTTTTTACTTATGTTATTATAGTTTTATTCTTCATCAAACAACTATCAATGCATAAACCATAAAGAAACAAGCGACACAAAATATAGGCTCTATCAGCCAGGGCCAAAACCTCTCCCACTTGAGAGGAAAACCCAAACAAATTCTTCTTCTTATAGAGACCTCAATTGACGAATACCAAGACCAAGAACCTTGGCCTATTTTCCACTCCAAGACCAAGACACAAAGCTTCCTTGATGAGATCCTTAGTCAACGATAGTCAACCTTCTGCTTCTTCCTCCTCCTCAGGTATCCTTCAACTTCGCCTTCCTTCTACTTCAGAACTTCGCTTTATTTTGGCCTCCTTGAATTAGGTCTGCAATCTTGACCCTCATTTAGAAACCCTAGTTTCTCCTTCTAGAAAATGTCCTTGATATCTTCGCTTAGGATAGAGTCTCCTTCTAGATTATCTCAATTTATCCTTTGACTTGCCCCTCTTGAATTCAGCTACCCAAGAGGACTACAATTCCTCTTACTTTATTTTGGCCTCCTTGAATTAGGTCTGCAATCTTGACCCTAATTCAGAAACCCTAGTTTCTCCTTCTATAAAATGTCCTTGATATCTTCTCTTAGGATAGAATCTCCTTCTAGATTATCTCGATTTATCCTTTGACTTGCCCCTCTTGAATTCGGCTACCCAAGAGGACTACAATTCCTCTTAGCTTCTTCTTCAACAAATGACCTTTTCCTTCTTCACACGTGTGACCCGAATAGCTCCAAAAATAATGCTAAAGACTTCGCTCTTCTTCTTTCTCTCTTTGTTGATGATAAGACTCCTTCCCAAGAGATCTTCGCACTTCTTATTTCAGACTTGCTTGACAAAAATCTCTACTACAAATGAAATCTGAGTTGCCCTATTTATAGTTGTTTCCCCATCATGTAGAAATTTCCCATTTCCCACCCCGGTTTTCAGTTTCTCCTTATTTTTCCCATATAGTTAAATGCCCTTTCCCATAACCATACATTTAACAAGCTGGAAAAAATAAATTTGCTGAAAACACAAATTCTGGAAATTTTACAGAATGCTGGAAATTGCATAAATAAAAATCAGCAGTAATAAACAGCCATTAAAACACATTTAAACACTGAGATTTTTGGTCAATGTGACCCTGGAAAAACCCCCTACAACTCTTGGGGAAAACCAGTTTGAGAGCTCTTCTTTATTTCTAGAAAATGCATTTTTACAGTAAGAGAAATATTCAACAAAAATCAGCAAGCAAACTTTTACAACTTATCTCAGCCTTGCTGAAACTCAGCCTTGCTGAAACTCCGCCTTGCTGAAACTCCGCCCTACTGAAACTCCGCTATACAGACTTGCTGAAACTCAACCTTGCTGAAACTCCGCTGCTGAAACTCCGCCCTGCTGAAACTCCGCTACTGAAACTCCGCAGCTCACTGTCCAGAAATCTCCCTTACTCTCTTGCTCTCCTTCTCTCAATCTGCTCATGAAAGAATTAATGACCTTTTCCTCCTTTAATCTAACCCCAAGTGACTTTTGGGTGATCCCTAAATCCAATGGCTGAAATAGATTGAGATCTAAGACTGAGATTAAATGCTCATTTAAATCTCACTTTTTATTTTTTAATTCACCCCACTTTAATAAAGACACACTTAGTCATTTATTTCCAAAGTCACTTTTCCTTTCTAATTTTTCATTGACTTTATAAAAGTCACTTTAAAATTAGACTTAGTAACTTTATCACTTAAAGTCACTTTTAAATTAGATTTAATTTTATAAAATTATAAAGTCACTTTAGGAGAAAAATTATATTCTTTTGGACACTTTTCCCTAGGCCAAAGATCAAAGCCTAAGGGAACCACCTGTCCTCTGGTACCAAATTTCAACACTCCCTCTTACCGAGAAAGGTGTTCCTCACCACACCCATCTTGTCTCTGAAGTAGACATGCTTGCCCCGTGGTAAGGCTTTGGTAAGAATATCTGCACCCTGCTCATCAGTGGAAATATACTCAAGCTTCACAGCACCCTTCTAAACATAGTCTCTGATGAAATGATATCTGATCCCGATATGCTTTGACCTATCATGAAATACTGGATTCTCCGTGAGTTTAATGCAACTCTGATTATCACAGTAAATCACTGAAGGTCTCAACGGCTGACCAAATAAGCCAAACAACATCTTGTGAAGCCAGATAGCCTCACAACTAGCTAGACTGGCTGCCATATACTCTACTTCCGCTGAACTCAGTGCTACTGACTGCTGCTTCCGGCTGAACCATGACACTATTGCTGAACCCAACCCAAAACAGCACCCTGAAGTGCTCTTCCTATCAGAAGCACAACCTGCCCAATCAGAATCAGTGTATCCTGCCAATCTCACTCCATCTCCCTGCCTGTAGTCCAGACCATAATCCACTGTCCCCTGCAAGTACCGCAAAATGTGTTTTGCAGCCACCCAGTGAACCTTCCTAGGCTCACACATAAACTGACTCATCGTGTTGACTGCAAAACAGATATCTGGTCTAGTGTTGACCAAATACATCAAGGAACCAATCAGCTGCCTGTACAATGTGGGATCCACCAACTCGGAATCCGAAGCATGAAGCTTCTTCCAGTTGGTGATCATCGGTGTCGACATGGGTCTACAATCCTCCATGTGGAATCTGCCAAGGATGTCCACAATATACTTCCCCTGCCCCAGGAAGAAATGCCCCTCCTCCTGCCACACCTCCAAGCCCAAAAAGTAATGCATCAAGCCGATGTCCTTCATCTCAAACTCCGTCGCAAGATCTCTCTTACAGTGCTCTATGAGTCTCTTTGCACCTGTAATGACCAAGTCATCCACATAAAGCACCAGAATGAGAGGCTCCTCACCAATCACAATAAAATAAAGGTTCGGATCTGCCTCACTCTTTGTGAAACCCATCCCCTGCAAATATGTATCTATCCTGGAGTACCAAGCTCTGGGAGCTTGCTTCAGGCCATAAAGGGCCTTCTTCAGTCTGCACACATGGGACTCCTTCCCATGCACCTCAAAGCCTTGTGGCTGCTCAATGTACACCTCCTCCTGTATGAAGCCATTGAGAAATGCAGTCTTCACATCCATCTGGTGGATCTTCCAACCCATCTCTGCTGCTATCGATATAATGGAGTGGATCGAAGTATATCGAGCGACGGGAGCGAAGGTCTCCTCATAATCAACTCCCTCTACCTGGGAGAACCCTCTAGCCACAAACCTTGCTTTGAATTTCTCAATGCTGTCATCTGCAGCATGCTTTACCTTGTAAATCCATCTGGAAGTAACCACGGATTTGCCCTCAGGCCTCGGCACCACCTCCCAAACATCATTCTTCATGATAGAAGAATACTCCTCCTGCATGGCCTCTCTCCAGACCTGCTGGCTAGCTGCCTCCTCATAGCTAGAAGGCTCAAAGTCAAGGATGCTGGTAACCATCGCCATATAGCTACAAAACCTCTCAGGTGGTCTACTCTCTCTGACCGGCCTCTTCGGCTCAGCAACAGATGAGGCATCTCTCAAGGTGTCCTGAAGCCACTTGGGCTTCCTCTTCCCTGAGCGCACTTCTCCCACCGGAGAATGAAACTCCTCCTCCTCATCATCATCAGGAGCCTGAACTCTTGACTGTCTGTCTGTTGTCCTCCTGCCTGCACCTGAACCTGTAGAAGCTGAGGTACCGTGTGAACTGTCCATCAGTGGACTCCCTAGTGAACTGCTCTGTGAACTGCTCTACATGCTGCCCGGAGCACCACCCCTCTGGCTCGGTGAGCCACTGCTCACTGACGGACCTGACATCCTCATAGATGTACCTCCTGATCCTCCTGATCCTCCTGATCCCTGCCCACTGGATCCCTGCCACTGACTCAACTGTTGTTGAGGGTCTGGCTGATCCAGATACTCTAACTCCCGTGACCTCCTAAAGGCCCTGTCCTCCTCGAACTTCACATCCCGTCTGACAACAACTCTCCTCTGTGCAGGAATGTAAATCCGAAAGGCCTTTGAGGTCTCACTGTAGCCCACAAAGATACCCTTCTCTACGGTGGGCTCTAGTTTGGTCCTCTTCTCCTTAGGTATATAGGAGTATGTAATGCATCCAAAGATATGAAGATGACCAATATCAGGCTTCTTCCCAGAGAAAGCCTCCTCCGGAGTCATGTGCCCCAAGGCACGATGCGGACTCCTGTTCTGCAAGTAAACAGCTGTGTTGCAAGCCTCTGCCCACAAGAACAATGGCAACCCCTGATCATGTAACATGGCTTTGGCAGCCCCTATGATGGATCTGTTCTTCCTCTCTGCAACCCCGTTCTGCTAAGGGTTGTAAGGAATAGTGAACTCCCTCCTAATACCTGTCTCCGCACAATAGTCAACAAACTCTCCAAGGGTGTACTCTCCTCCATTGTCCGACCTCAGGGACTTGATCTTTCAACCTGTCTGTGTCTCCACAAGAGCTCTGAACTCCTGAAACCGCTTGAAGACCTCACTCTTGGTCTTCAAAAAATAAATCCAGGTCCTCCTGGAGTGATCATCAATGAATAAAAAATAGTACTCATATCCACTCAAGGAAACATGAGACATCCGACCGCTCACATCCGAATGAATCAAATCAAGTATCCCAGTCGCTCTGCTGTCACTGCTGGGAAAAGGGGATTTGGCAAACTTGCCCATCGCACAACCTCTACAAGTATCAAAGTGATCAGTACTGAAATCTAGCACACCTGTAGTGATCTCCTGCAATGTCCTCAAGGCTCCATGATACATATGTCCCATCCTGCGGTGCCAAATCTCACACAGCTCAGAACTGCTAGCTCTGCTGTCGGTACTACAGCTCAATGCCAAAAGGGGCTGGAATGCAAACTTGTACACCTTTGCATGGCGTACACCTATCACTCTAGCTGAATCAGCTGGAGTGCCCCTGGGATACATCAACACCTGTCCTCCCCTGAACAGTACCTCATATCCTCTGTCCTCCAAAGTTGAGACGGATATGAGGTTCTTCCTCATCCCTGGCACATAAAGAACATCTGACACTTTCAAGGGAGGTTTGGACTCCCTCTGAAATGTCAGTGTCCCCGCCCCGACTGCTCTAACAACTCTGTCGTCACTGAGTACTACCTCTATATCAGTGCCACTCTCTGAAAGCTCTGAGAAGTACTCACGGACTCCTGTCATGTGACGTGAAGCCCCACTGTCCACATACCAAATACCTGAAGATGCTCCGCTAATCGAGGGAAAAGCATGCTCCCTCTGAACCTGTGTGGCAGGCGATCCTGCACTAGAGGACTCACACGTAGTGAACGCAAACTCCCGGTCAAAACGACCTGCAAAGTCCTCAATCTCTGCTGAAGCTGCCACGTCCTGGTTCTTCCCCTTCTTCTTCTTCTCCGGACACACAACTGCATAGAGTCTCATCTTTTGACAATTCCAACACTTCACCTTGGAATAGTCCTTCTGTGTGTTCCCCTGTCTACCTTTACCTTTGCCTTTGCCCCCACCATTGCTTATTGAAGCCTGCTTCTTCCCTTTTCCTTTCTTGCCTCCTGCCACCAGTGCTACATCCTCATCCTGCTCAACTGGCTTGGCTGCCCTAAGCTGACCTTTCCTGATCTCTGTCTGAATGCAATCATCCCAAAACCTCTCCCATGTGGAAAGGGTCTCATGTGCACAAACCCCATCAGCAAAGTTCAACCATGAACGGGGGAGGCCATTTACTGCAATCCACACCAACTCAGTGGGTGGAATGGCCTCTCCAATCGCTGCCAACTCATCTCTCACATTAGTAATCTTTGTGAGATATCCAGCTGCACTATCATTACCCATCTTAATGTTCTTCAGCTTCTCCTTCATGACCATCTTCCGGTTCTCATTGGTACTCTGGTAGAGATTGGACAATGCTGTCCACATCTCATGGGCATTGCTTTTTCCTCTCACATGAGGAATGCAATGGTCTTTGATTTTGTCTAGAATCAGCCTCTTACCCTTGTTGTTCTTTTTATTATAAGTTGTCAACTGAGTAGCATCAGTAGGAACAACAATAGGGTTCTGTCTGGTATGCACCATGATATCCCAGAGTTCTGCCTCCTCAAAGATACTCTGCATTCTCTCCTTCCAAAGGTTGTAATTTGTATGCCCATCCAGCCTATCCTCCACCCTCAATCCCAATGACATCCTGTTGTCCTAAAACTGAAAAATAGCACTGCTGTAGTAAAGATAAAACTGTTGTTTATGAAAAAAATCAGCTTGCTAGAATTTTCAGAATGAAAAATCAGCAGCTGTAATTTTTCCTTTTGCTGTCCCAAACTGTCCTTCAGCACTCAAGCTCTGATACCATGTAGAAATTTCTCATTTCCCACCGCGGTTTTCAGTTTCTCCTTATTTCTCCCATATAGTTAAATGCATTTTCCCATAACCATACATTTAACAAGCTGGAAAAAATAAATTTGCTGAAAACACAAATTCTGGAAATTTTACAGAATGCTGGAAATTGCATAAATAAAAATCAGCAGTAATAAACAGCCATTAAAACACATTTAAACACTAAGATTTTGGTCAATGTGACCCTAGAAAAACCCCCTACAACTCTTGGGGAAAACCAGTTTGAGAGCTCTTCTTTATTTCTGGAAAATGCCTTTTTACAGTAAGAGAAACATTCAGCAAAAATCAGCAAGCAAACTTTTACAACTTATCTCAGCCTTGCTGAAACTCCGCCTTGCTAAAACTCCGCCCTTCTGAAACTCCGCTGTACAGACTTGCTGAAACTCAGCCTTGCTGAAACTCCGCCCTGCTGAAACTCCGCAGCTCACTGTCCAGAAATCTCCCTTGCTCTCTTGCTCTCCTTCTCTCAATCTGCTCATGAAAGAATTAATGACATTTTCCTCATTTTCCTCCTTTAATCTAACCCCAAGTGACTTTTGGGTGATCCCTAAATCCAATGGCTGAAATAGATTGAGATCTAAGGCTGAGATTAAATGCTCATTTAAATCTCACTTTTTATTTTTTAATTCACCCCACTTTAATAAAGACCCACTTAGTCATTTATTTCCAAAGTCACTTTTCCTTTCTAATTTTTCATTGACTTTATAAAAGTCACTTTAAAATTAGACTTAGTAAATTTATCACTTAAAGTCACTTTTAAATTAGATTTAACTTTATAAAATTATAAAGTCACTTTAGGAGAAAAATTAAATTCTTTTGGACACTTTTCCCTAGGCCAAAGATCAAAGCCTAAGGGAACCACCTGTCCTCCGGTACCAAATTTCAACACATCAATTAGGCCGACTTGTTAGAAGGTGCACTAACATGTCACTAGGTGAAGATCTTTTATTCCATCTTGTAGCCGACTTGAAGAAGGTGCCTTTGCTTGGTCTTGGAGGGCCTTCTTATACATTTAATGACTCTACAAAAATGTAGCATTCCCAAGAAGGGTCCTTCATACATGACATTGACTCATATTGACTTTTATAACATGATGACAAAACCTAGAGGCTCACAATGGGAGCCATACCTAAAAATAAAATTCCTTGCTAATGAAACCCATGAGACAAGCATTACAATAATAAGTTTATCTTTTTCTTCTTTACATCAATTACATAAAATCACTATTACACGTCATTATGAAGACCGAACCTAGCTACACTTTTCAAGAATAAGGTGTTCAAAGTCGGCCCAAACAGTCCTAAAAACTATGATCAAACTTGGTCAACTTTATGGTCAACTCTGCAGTCAACCTTGCAATCAACCTTGCAGTCAAAGTGCCCAAAAATTCTTGGTTCTTGTGCCAAATTGTACGACCTACAAAAAATCCCATAAAAATCGCAATTAAAGGATGAGTCGAAGTGCTCGATCAACGCTAGTCAAACTCTTGCAACAGTCCTGAAATTGGGCCCTACAATTTTCCCAAAAAAAAAACGCCCTTCTGCCACACGTGTGTGAGAGAGAAGATCTGCCCAATAGTTATACGAACCAATGAGAGAAGGAGAGAGAAGAAATGTGTGTGATGATGATGCCAAATGAGGTGAGAGGGCACTTGTATTTATACAAGCCGTTGAGGGTGAAGAGTCACATCCATTAGGCTTCATGAGCCTACATGATGATGTGGCCGACCTAAACAATTTGCACATGTGTGGGCATAAATTCAAAAGCACACTTCCGCTTGCCCAAATTGGATGATCTTTATATCAATTTTGGTCCTCTGGAAAAAAGAAATTTAATGCAATCATCATCTCCATCAAATGAGTTGTCCCAAGGTGGAATTTGGCCCTAGTTGCCAATTTTAATAGTATCTAACATTCCACCCTTTAATCTGAACGAGTTCTTGTGAGTCCAAGCAAAGAGATGAGGACAACTACCAATGGTTGAATGTGCTCTCTAAATCTAGTAGTTTTAGGACAGCCACAAATACAATGGATAGCATAAGATAGTCTTCCCACTAAATGGTGGTCTAAGGTTAACCACCAATACCAAAACTCGACTTTAACACTCAATCACTCCTGAAACATTTCCAAATTTGGCTAGAAGTTGATGTCTTATGTTGTTTAGAGGTACTCAGGAATGGAAATTTGAAGATGACCACAAATTGATAGTGGTTTTCAGATCATCGCAAATTGTTGAACTTGGCTCTAAGGCTCAATAATTCTCGAAATATTTCTTGATTTAACTGGAACTTGATGTATTTTGATAAGTGGAAGAGCTCGCAAATGGCAATTTGATGATGATTGCAACTAATGTCTAGTAGAAGTTAAGTCTTTTACCAAATGATGGTTCCAAGAAGACCACAAATTGAATCACAACTCATGGCTCTGACTTTGGCCCAATGCTCTGGTTTTGCCTCAAGGCTCTAGCTACAATTCTAGTTGTGGCTCGGACTTGTTTGTGCATGCTTGATTGATAGGGCTTCAAAACTAGAAGACTGACTACCAATCACTTGTATCCCCCCTACTGCCCCCCATCAGATATAAAGTGAGAGAACAGAAATCTTTCCATAATGCTCACAAGGATAAAGATCAAAAACTATGATCCTCCATGGGGCCAACTCGATGAGGGTGTTGGCTTCCACTGAAAATGCACTTCGATTCAAATTACCAATATTCTTAATTCTTGAAACAAATATATATAGGGCCATCCTCGAGGGAGCTTTATAACTCGTTTTCTTTGCATTTCCCATTAAGCAAAGGCTCTAGGAAACTTGGGCTCTAGATCTAGTATTGTTGAAACCCTAGAAACTTTCACTACCAAACAAAATAGAGAAATTCTACAATTTGTTGATCCACTTTGACAAGGGAAATTCGGCCATGGTGAACAAGATCAAAGAATCCCTTAAAGGAAATAACATCCATTAAAGGACAAGGCCCTAAAGAAGGTCATAATGATCCTATAAAGAAGGTCATAATGATCCTATTGAATAGAAAGATTTTCCATCACCATAGTAAAGTATGTACTCACCTTCGAATACCACACCATATAGGAATTGTTCCTCTTATTTTTGGAAATCAATGACAAAACCAACTCCAAAGGCAGGGTCCTATTAGAAATGATCTTCATCAGGTACACAAGGATATTTAATAGTGTTCACATGGATATAGAAAATCGTCATTTTCCATCTACATTGTCATTGTCTATGTGACGCACTTGCATGGCGATCAACTGGAAAACGCAGAGGTGATAGAGAAGTAGAAATCAATGGAGGTTCTAAGCAGTATCACAGATCAAACCAATAATTTATCCATATAAAGGAAAACAAAAGAATAGGCCACCTTTAATCGCTCGAATGCAATGGAAAAATATTGCAAAAATAGCTTAAGACCATGGGATTTCACACACCAGGGAAAGAACTGAAACCCTAGAAGCCAATTCTTTCTAGTGTGGTGGTTACCAACCTTACCATCGATATATATGCCACAAGTTCAATTTGTGGTATGGCAAGCACTAGAAAAAAGAAATAAAAAAGGTTCTCAGGAAGTAAAACCAAAAGAGCAACACAAAGAAGATGAAATGAAGATGGATCACATCACACAGACCCTAAGCAATAAATGGTTTGAAGTCTTAACAAATTTCGTTTCTAATTGTGGCATGGAAAAAATCCTTGAAGAAGACCAGAATTCTTCATTAGCTCATTCAATTCTTCTTTCCAATGGTGGACACCAATGAATAAGGTATGTTAGAGATGAGTTGCTTGATTTAAAGTTCCATTAGGAGGAAAAAGATTTGATATGTTGAAATCCATGACATGGAGAAAATCGTTAAGAACGACCTCAAAGCGCATCAAAGTTGCAACTTTGAACGTGAAGCACATGCGACTCACAATAAAATGGGGCAGTTCCATTAGAAGAAGGAACAAAACTTAATCATGGCACATTGGTGTTGAAACACCTTAGAATACCACACCATATAGGAATTGTTCCTCTTATTTTTGGAAATCAATGACAAAACCAACTCCAAAGGCAGGGTCCTATTAGAAATGATCTTCATCAGGTACACAAGGATATTTAATATTGTTCACATGGATATAGCAAATCGTCATTTTCCATCTACATTGTCATTGTCTATGTGATGCACTTGCATGGCGATCAACTGGAAAACGCAGAGGTGATAGAGAAGTAGAAATCAATGGAGGTTATAAGCAGCGTCACAGATCAAACCAACAATTTATCCATATAAAGGAAAACAAAAGAATAGGCCCCCTTTAATCGCTCGAATGCAATGGAAAAATATTGCAAAAATAGCTTAAGACCATGGGATTTCGCACACCAGGGAAAGAACTGAAACCCTAGAAGCCAATCCTTTCTAGTGTGGTGGTTACCAACCTTACCATCGATATATATGCCACAAGTTCAATTTGTGGTATGGCAAGCACTAGAAAAAAGAAATAAGAAAGGTTCTCAGGAAGTAAAACCAAAAGAGCAACACAAAGAAGATGAAATGAAGATGGATCACATCACACAGACCCTAAGCAATAAATGGTTTGAAGTCTTAACAAATTTCGTTTCTAATTGTGGCATGGAAAAAATCCTTGAAGACCAGAATTCTTCATTAGCTCATTCAATTCTTCTTTCCAATGGTGGACACCAATGAATAAGGTATGTTAGAGATGAGTTGCTTGATTTAAAGTTCCATTAGGAGGAAAAAGATTTGATATGTTGAAATCCATGACATGGAGAAAATCGTTAAGAACGACCTCAAAGCGCATCAAAGTTGCAACTTTGAACGTGAAGCACATGCGACTCACACCAAAATGGGGCAGTTCCATTAGAAGAAGGAACAAAATTTAATCATGGCACATTGGTGTTGAAATCCATGATATGGAGAAAATCGTTGAGAAGACCTCAAGGTGCATCAAAGTCGCAACTATGAACGTGAAGCACATGGGACTAACACCAAAATGGGGCATTTTTGCATGCGTAAGATTCCTAGACACAGATTTGAGCAGAGATCTGACACAATAGAAGCAGAGATCTCAATTGGAATAAACAAAGAGGCAAACTTGCAGGAAGAATAATAAGTTGCAAATAAGCTTGCTCTAATACTACTATTAGACTGCAGACCAAAAATGAAGATAAGCATGAACTTACATTTTATTCAAATGATACAGGTATAAATACATGGTCTTATGACCTTTGGATTCTTCTTCCAAGGTCCCTTGAACTAGCAATGATAGTTCATATCCCTCACCATAACTCTAACAGATTAAGTGTCTAATAGAAATAATGAAATGCCCAACAACATTGGCACCAACCAATTAAACTAACCACTTGAGGTAAAGAAATTTGTCACGTTGCAATTTAGCTCATAGTTAATGTCATTTATCAATCATTGGCAACCACTTAGTTATTAAGTGTGTAGAAACTTATCAATCTGTGTGACACTTAGCAGTAGAAACCAAATTCTAATACTTGAAGATAATAAATATCTCCTTCCAGAGTTGAATTGAAGACACTAACCAAATTATTCAAGTAATAATAATTTATTAGTATCTGTAATGCTAAATCCTCCAACAATGATGTTATAATGCAGGAGTTTCCTATTGGACATTGGTTTAAGTACTCCCTGTGTGTTTTACGACATGGACTAACTGCCTCTCATGGATCGTAACTCTGGCGATTATAGCAGAGACTAATGTCTGTGGGTTTTGGTCTAACAACGATCGTGATTGCAACAAATGGTATCAGAGCAACGGATCTCGAGTTTGAAACTCACCCGTCTCGCATAGGGGAGGAGATTGTTGAACATTAAGTTCAACACTCCCCGCGTGTTTCGCGACATGGTCTAATCGCCTCTCATGGATCCTAACTCGTGATTGTAGTGGAGACTTATGTCTACGGGTTTTGGTCTAACGATAATCATGATTCCAACATTTTCATATATAACCCAGTGAATTTTGTTGTTGTTTATACAAAGCTTTATAGCTAAAATGAATACCTGATGAGGGGATTTTGGAAAATAGGTTTTGAGAGAGACGAGGATAATCATCAATCACACTAATGGGAAGAATTATGATCAATCTAGGGAAACTACCAACAAAATAAATTGGATAAAAAAAGTGCCATCAAAAATTTTGAAGAATACAAGTTTGTCCATGCCATAAAGAATGTGAACCAGGTGGCTAACTGGTTGAAAAATAGAACCACCTTGTGCAAAGATGATCTAGGCATGTCGATAATTCCCTAATGTTGGAGGGAAAGTACTAAAAGGAATCTTAGAAGACTTCTTACTTCCCCCCTTTTTGTTGAGTGCTGATGTTTTGGGTAGCATCAGGAGTATTCTCGCGTGTGGGGCAAGTGGGCAAGGTGATGGGGCTTTGAACCTTAAACCCATGGTATTACCCATGGGATTTTGATGACCCATGGTATTATGGTGACCCATGGTATTATGACCCATGGGGTATTACACCCTTTGGAAAAGTACAAGGGTGAGTGATCCATTTGTGTGGTCAGCGAGAGAGTGATTCTCACAAAAGGAAAAGGTTGAGTGGGCCTCAAACCCCTTGAGGGCCAGGAGAGTCTATGAAAAGTGGTTGGCAAGAGAGCATTTTGTGGAGGAGAAGGCCGAGTAGTCCACAAACCTTGGAGGGCAAAGAAGGCCTATGGAAGGTGGCATGGCAAGAGAGTCGAGAGAGCCTGTGGAGGGCCACGAGGGTCAAGCAGGGCTAAAAGGGCATGTGGAGAGCCAAGCAAGGCCGATAAGCTCAACGAGGGCTAAGTTGGGCCGAGTTGGATGATATGGCCAATGGTGGTCGACAAGTAGGCCTCAGATGTGGAGGGTCGAGAGGGCTAAGAGGGCCAGTAGGGTTGAGAAGGCCGAGAGGGTCGAGCAAAGCATAGCGACGTGCAGAGGCACAAGGCACTGAGAGAGAGATTCTCTCAAGTAAGCAAGAGATCTACATGAGTAATATTGCAAGTTTGTTGCGAGTAAGATACTCAGTTATGACAGGTCCGAGGAAAGAGCACAGAGCAGCAAAGGAAATCCAAATCAACCAAATCAAGGACAGATATGGGACTTGATCCATTGAATCAAATCTACACTAATTTTGTATATGTAATTTCCTTGAGGGACATTATTCAAATAAGGGGACCCGAAGGTTTTGAGAAGAATTTAATGAAGAATTGTTGACTGGGAACAATGTGTCTATAATACATTTCCTGTGCATGATCTAATTACTTGTTTTATAAGCTCTATTGCGCAAAATTTGTTTTTGGTTAGGCACATTAGTGTGTTTCAATTCATTAGCTATGTAAGTTAATGGGAAGTTATTACTAGATATGGTGTGTATGTGCACTAAGTCTAGTGCCCACAAAATTCTAACATGGTTTCTAAGAAGGGCAATTGGATTTGAGATTTGCATAGGCAATAGACCTGAGAGGGAGTTGTAGGAATTGTTGCAGGCAACAGCAATGATTCAAAGACCCATGCCAAGAGAGTTGGCTAAGTATGGCAAACTACTTGTATGTATCGTGAAGGCCAAGATCAGCAGGCCTGGTGAGAGATGGAGCAAAAGCAAATCAACAAAGTAATTATTGAGCACAAGACAAATTACAATGTTTACAAGGTCTACAACTCGAGCTAATTGTGAGTCTAAGCAAGAGACTGAGAGCAAGAGCAGTAGTCAAACAGCAAATGTTGGGTGCATGTGATGTCGATAGGTTTGCTAGCACGTGGGTATTGCGTACAAACAGGTTGTGAGTGTCAGCAAGGCTCAGCAAAACTGTAATAGCAACGAAGGAAGAGCGCAGATGGATCCAAGAGTGTTTTCTGGAGGCCGAATTGTTGAAGCAAGGAGGTCAATTTATTGGAGAGGTGGACTTGTCAAAGTAGAATTTCTTGTAACAGTAGAGGTTATGCGAGGGTAAGACATGCGGTCGAATTGTTGATGAATAGGTGGGTCGAATTTCTTCAGAGTTTGATTTCTAGCATGCCAAAATTCCTAGGGTTGAATTCTTCCAATGGGGTTGAGTTGCAAGTTCCAGTAAATGAACATTTCCTTTGTTGCGATAAGACATTGCAATGCAAATACAATGAGGACCAACAATGCTATGCACGTTGCAAGAGGAAGCAGCCGAACGCATGGGTGCAATAGCGCACAGGCTGCAAAGTGGCCAAGCCAAGACCGTGAGAAAGATTGCTAACAAGGCTACGTGAGGAAGTCACCAAGACTAAGCTATGGAAGCAATGCCATAAACAGTGCAAATGATCGTGCCATGGGCAAGGTGCCACATTGGGCATGATCGAGTAATTACAGTGTGTAGTGGGTAGTAAGCAATCACTGGGCAGGGGATCTACCATGACAAGTTGTGAGTGTCGACAAGGTTCAACTAATCTGGTATGAAGGACAATATAGCTGCCATCGGGATTGTTCGAGGTCAACCCTCAAAGGGAGAGGGAAACCATAACAATCGAGGGTTTGGCAGCGATGCTAGAGAGACCTAGGACTAGGAGCTACAAGATGTAGAATGAAGCTTGGGATGTTGCACAAGAACCAAGGGTAAGCCAGTTCTAGGTAGTTCTTCTAAGAGTACCTTCCCTACTAAGAGGGAGTGTTAGAGTTTGTATCTCAGGCAGATACTTCATAGGGTTAAGATTGCCATTGGAGATCAAAGAGCAGTCTTCCAATATTGTGTCATGGTAAAAGATGGCCATGCAAGATGCTCAGGAGCAAGAGGCTTCTAGGAGCATGGTGTCTTCGAAAAAGGGTCCCTGTCATACAACAGGAATCGCTTTTGTGTCATATGGAGCAGCTATGGTAGCGGATCAAGGGTGGAAATGTGTTCCAAGTTTAAACATAGAGCCACTTGCAAGTGATGTGAGAAAACATCGCTCACTACGAGGGAATGTTGATGCTTTGGGTATCATCGAGAGTATTCTCATGTGTGGGGCAAGTGGGGCAAGGGGGGTAAGTGATGGGGCTTCGCACCTATACGCCCATGGTATTACCCATGGCATTTTGATGACCCATGGTATTACACCCTTTGGAAAAGTATAAGTACAAGGATGAGCTATCCATTTGTGTGGTCGGCGAGAGAGTGATTCTCACAAGAGGAGAAAGCCAAGTAGGCCTCAAACCTAAGTTGCACGAAACGGGGAAACGGAAACGAGTTTCCGAAACGGGAAGCGATACGAAACGTGACCTCCCCAAATTTTGGAAACGGGGAAACGTGAATATATATATATATATATATATATATATATATATATATTAAAAATATTTAAAAATTATTAATATATATATGTGCAATCATAAAGCATTAATGATACATTTACATTATATGATTATAATTTATTACATTTAAACATTAAGATTAAATTTGCATCACATTTACTCATGAGTCATGAATAATCACATAATGAAAATAAAAATATAGGAACTGAAAAATCCAAAATCAGCCTTTATTTATATTAGTATACGAGGTTGCAAGTACAATAAAGACTATAAGGCTGCAAGAACTATAGAGACAAGTCACAAAAGACTAATCCTCATCAAAAATAGAAGCAGCAGAATGCTCAACAGTGGATGGTGGTGCTGAAGAAGATGATGCACCAATTCCACTTCCAGAATCGTCCTCAATATTCAGGGCAGCAAGAGAGAGAGATCCAAATCAGGATTTTCTGCATCCACATCCCATTCTTTAGAAGGACCACTGTTGTATTCTGGACCCCTACGAGATGCAAGGCGAAGGTTGGAGTGCACATAAACAAGATCCTCTGCTTTCTGTGAGCCCAACCTATTGCGCTTCACAGAATGAATAAAACCATAAGTGCTCCAATTCCTTTCTGCTGATGAAGAGCTTGCCACTTGTGAAAGAATACGAATGGCAAGGCTTTGCAAATGTACACCATTTGCTCCATGACAAATCCACCACCTAACTGGATTCATGGTGCTTCTCTCCTCCAAAGCTGATATATCTGCATAATCATCTATTCCTGCAGCAAAACTGGCAAAATCCTCCTTTACTTCCCTATGTAGATGAGAAGGAAACATTCTCCTAAGTGCTTTTTTCACCCCAGTAGCCACCTCTCTATCCTTATGGGGTGCCTTCCTCTTCCCATTGCTTTTAGCAATAAGCTCCTCATCATAAAATTTGGGGTTCAAAGCATGTGCTAAAGTGTGCAATGGTGTATTGAAATTGTTCCACCTGTCAACAATGATTTTCTTGATCAAACCAGCAAAATGATCATCAACAAACAAAAGTTGTGGAGACTCCTGCGAAATGATTTCCATAGTTTTCTCAACCATGTAATCCATGCCATCATATACCTCTCCCAAGAAAGGTTGGTCAGTGTCAGCACTCCGAAGAAGCTCAAATGCAGGGGTTGTGAACTTTAGCAAGAAATCTACCTTGCTCCACCAATCCTCATCAAGGCATAATCTACGCACCATAGATCCCCGCTCTGAATCTGCTTGTCTCCACTCAATCCAAAGTTGACTCACCACCATAGAAACTAATGCATGCTTAACCTCAACAAGGCGGCGCAACATCACGAAGTTTGAGGCATATCTTGTCTCAGCAACTTTTAACAAGTTACAACTCCAATTTGGAGTACTCTCGAAATATGGCCTGAGACTGGTGGTGGTTGGAGATGAATTTGATAATCTCCCTTACTTCCCATGTGACTTCCTTTATCCAGGAAACTTTGTTGTCGATCTCCTCTAAGATCAGATTCAGATTATGGACAATGCATGGTGTCCAAAAGATGTGGTCATACCTCCCCTCAATAATTAAACCTGCAGCTTTGCAAACTGGTGCATTATCCGTGATAACTTGCACCACCCTGTTAGGCCCTATTTGTTCAATAGCTTTTATAATAACATCAGCAATGAACTGTGCATCTTTCACCTCTCCTGAGCAGCCTTCTGCCTTGATAAACATTGCTCCTTTGGGGGAAGTGGCAATGATATTTATCAATGGTCTGCGCCTCATATCTGTCCAACCATCTGAGACTATGGTAACCCCAGAGCTACTCCAGGAAGAACGAATTGGAGCTAAAATGTCCTCCACAAGTTCCTTCTCATTTTTGAGAAGCTGGGTTCTGACTTTCTCATAGTTGGGCCCCTTGTACCCTTGAGGAGCTTTGTTAACTGCCCTTATCATATCTTGCCAGTAAGGAGAGCGAACAACATTGAATGGGATACCACATGCATAAATGCACCTAGCCACTCTGGAATCAGCTTCTTCTCTTGCTTGCACATTCACCAATCTAGCAATTCTGCTATCCTGAACTGAATGGGATGCCCCTAGGCCTCTGGTATTTTTGGGTGTTGGTTGTTCATGTTCTTGAGTGTGACCAGCTCTCCTCTTTCTTGCTTCAGCTACAATCCTTGGCTCAATGTTAGATGGAGCTTGAGTAAGGTCATCATGCCTTCTCTTAGTACCATCCGCCTCATCTTGCTCTCTTTGATATGCCCTCCTTACCAACGGATCTGATGTTTTTGTGCAACCTGAAATAACCTGTTCTCCTCCATGCAATAGATGCGCCTTCACTCTTGGGTAGGAGCCCTTGTACGTATTATTGCAAAGATTGCATCGCCATTCCCATGAGCCACCACCTCCATATCTTTGAAGCTTTGTCACATGCCTCCAAAGAGGATAATATTCAACCCTTGGGTTGGCCCTAGGGCTTGAAGTTGCAGCTGCACTTTGGCTGGAAGCCATTGCTGCAAAAATAAATTAAAAAAACAAATCTGTAAATAATAAAAACGTTTTTCATATTTTTGGCTGTATAAACCCTAGAAAAATTAAAGAAATAGTAAGAAAAAAACTAAGAAATGAATGTGGCTTACCCAAATTAATTTTCTGTGGCTGAATCTACCCTAAAATGCCAGAAAATAGGAGAAATATGGCTGTAGCTGAGCCAAATCTGTTGCAAAAATAAATTTAAAAAACAAATCTATCAATAAAAAACGTTTTTCATATTTTTCGCTGCCTAAACCCTAGAAAAATTGAAGAAATAGTAAGAAAAAACTAAAAAAATGAATGTGGCTTACCCAAATTAATTATCTGTGCCTGAGACTACCCCGAAATGCCAGAAAAGAGAAGAGAAATATGGTTGTAGCTGAGCCAAATCTGCTGCTACTGAAATCTCCTGTTGAAATCTCTCTCTTGCTGCTGAAATCTCTTTCTCCTGCTGCTGAAATCTACTTTGCTCACTGCTCAAAACACCCTAGCTGAAACAACTGCCAATCTCCAAGAGAAACGACTTGCTGAATAGTGTGATGAGAGAATGAGAGAAATTGCTCTTTTATAACTTTAGAATAGGTTTCTAGAACATCCTGGAAACCCTAAAAAAAATTAAAAACAAATTAGAAAAAACAAAAAAAAAAACAAATGTTTTTTTTGGGGAAACATGGCCCGTACGGCCTGGAAACGCGTTTCCGGCCGTACGGCCACGTTTCCGTTTCGGGAAACGTGGCCGTACGGCCGGAAACGCGTTTCCAGGCCGTATGGTACGGGGAAACGCGTTTCGTTTCATTTCCCCTGGAGAAACGCCCCCTAGGGCCACGTTTCCGGCAACTTAGCCTCAAACCCCTTGAGGGCCGAGAGGCCCTGTGGAAGGTGGTTGGCAAGAAAGCATCTTGTGGAGGTGAAGATCTACTTTGACCTTAAAAGACCGAGAAGGCCTATGGAAGGTGGCTTGGCAAGAGAATCGAGAGGGCCTATGGAGAGCCAAGCAAGCCCAATAGGGCCAGCGAAAGCCTAGTTGGGCCAAGAGGGCCTATGGTGGTTAACAAGTAGGCCTTAGATTTGTGAAGGGCCAAGAGGGCCTATGGTAGGCCTTAGATCTATGGAGGGTCGACAAGGCCAAGAGGCCAACAAGGCTAAGAGGGCCTATGGTAGGCCTTAGATCTATGGAGGGTCGACAAGGCCAAGAGGCCAACAAGGCTAAGAGGGCCTATGGGGTTGGGAAGGTTGAGAGGACTGAGAGGGTCGAGGAGAACACATACATGCAAAGGCACAAGACATTAAGAGAGAGATTCCCTACAGTAAGCAAGAGATTTGCATGAGTAACATTACAAGTTTGTTGTGAGTGAGATACTCAATTGTGCTGAGTCTGAGAAAATAACACGGAGCAAAAAAGGAGATCTAGATCAACCAGATGGAGGACAAAACCAGGTCTTGACCCACTGGATCAAATCCAAGGTAATTGTTGTATATGTAATTTCCTCAAGGGACATTATCCCAGTAAGGGAGACAAACTGGTTTCTAAGAAGGGTTTAATGAAGAATTGTTGATTAGGTAGAATGTGTGTAATACATTTACTGTGCATGATCTAATTGTTGGCTTTATAAGTTTCAATGTGCAAAATTTGTTTTTGGTTAGACATATCAGTGTCTCATTTCGTTAGTTGTGTGTGTTAATAAGACATTGTTACCAGATCTAGTGTGTGTGCGCACACACTGAGTGTAGCGCCCACAAAATTCTAACACTGGATGCCACCCTATCATTATTCCACCTTCATTATTCAAGGAGGCACCCAGTTTATTCTTCCTGGAGGCAAAGAGAATGGTAAGGAGAAACTCCAATAAAGATGAAGATACACACTTCCTGACAAGCAGGCACATCTCCCGGCAGGAGTAAATGCAAGTTTGTCTAGTTAATCATCATTTGCATCATTGTTGCTACACTTCATGTTGGCGTTCCAGCTCATAGTGAAAGAAGACGGCCGAGAACGCAGATCTCTGCTGCAGCAACAAACAATCAGCCCAAGGATCCATTTCATATGCAAGAGTGGTTCAAAAATTCTATGACCCAGAAATACCAAAGGCAGTCTCTGAGACTACACGCGCGATCCTGGTGCTTGTTCCCACAATCAAAGCAGAGTATCTAATGAAATAATTATGCCAGCATATTGACAATCAGAGAACTATGTTTCAGAAGGAAGTTACGGCAGCACAACGACAGATAGATTTTGAACCAAGGGTTATGAATATTTGGAATGCATTAAACTCAACCCACATTACATTTGGCCAATAGATAAAGAATGAAAACGCCATGTCCACAGCTTTCTGGATTCTCTACTCAATAATTCATACAGCCTACAGCATCCAGTGATAATCAAGGAAGAGCTTCCACCCCAGAATGAAAATCCACTATGGGAAACGAAAGCAGCTTGGCATAGGCAAGTACTTTCATCTTGTTCCCTCCATTTTGAGTTTTCATGATCTACAGTTCAACATTTTGAATATGTAGAGGAAACATGTCAAGCTGAAATATGGACGGTGACTGGATTTTTGTGAAACTACATATGTATATTAAGAAGATAGAGAAGATGGAGTCCCAGGTCAAGGGCAGTGTCAATGAAAAAGTAGATATACAGACATGGAATCTTCCGAGGTTTTTGGAAATCAGAAGTAGACTTTCTGCCATTGTCGATGTATCTGGCACTCTATGTGGGGAGACAAATTACCATTAGGTTTTTCTATTTAAGTTTACAAACAATCAAAAGGTCTCCCCTCTAATAATTGGACTTTATATAGTTCTCCAGAATTAAATTCTGGAAGTAGTTTGAACTTTTAAGTACTTAGATCTTCCATCATTCTGGATGTATCTGGCACTCTCCATTGGGAAACTACATAAATAAACATTGTGTTTGCTATTTAATCTTAAAAAATAAGTTTTTAACTGAATTGAATAATTAGACCACATACATCTCTAACTGAATTGAATAATTAGGCCGCATACATCTCTTTATAAAGTTGTGGGTTAGTTCAAATGGTCATGAGTCAGATATGAGAACTCTCTGAGTCAGATATGAGAGCTCTCCTCTAAGTTGGAGAGATTGCAGGTTCAGCCCTCTAAATCCCCTCAGAAATAGGTGCTTGGAACTTCAGCATCTAACAGTTTCCCCATTTACCATTAGTGGATCATAGAGAAGTACTCGGAATATCATTGACATTATTTTTCTTGAAAAAAGGGTTAATTCTCAAACACTTAAAATATGTAACCTAATAATTGCATTTGAAGTGGTTTGAAGTATTTAAATAGGATGTATCCCGTACACTCCCTGGGGAATTGCATTTGAAGTGGTTTGAAGTATTTAAATGGGATGTATCCCGCACCCTCCCTGGGGAGTTTATATATATAAGCATTATGGTTTTTAAATAATCGAAAGAAATAAAAATATAAAAAAAGCCTATTATCAGTTTTATATAGAATGGTTAGGAGGAATGATGGTTATTCCCAGATTAAATTCCCTTATTTCACATGAAATAAGATGATTTATCAGCCTCTAAGTGATCTTGCTATCTAAATGATTGCATTTCGCAAAAGAACCATGCAGAAAATCTTAAAAAATTGCTAACCTGTATGAGAGCTCGTCCACGACAGTCTTGCCCACACACGTAGCACCCTGTGACACGACAAGCGAGACGGCCGCGGCCGTTCGGGAAGCCGGTTCGTGCGTACTCAGCCAATCAGGATTGCCGAAGCCGGTGACATGTCCTTCCACGTCAAACCTGACAGAAGACAGAAAATGACTGTGAGGGTTTGGCCGCTTCATAGAGCCCCAAAAATATGCATAGTAAACAGGAGGTCAGGTGAAAATTTTCATCATTAAAACGAAATGCGAATGAGGAACTGAGCTTTACATATCTCCGACTGCGAATGTGAGGTCGGTGAGAACATGACGAGCGATAGGAGGCACCGGCTGTGGAGGTGGAAGAAGCTGAAAGCGCTCGATGAAGGCGCCGAAATCTACCTTGCTTATTTCCTTCCTCTTCCGTCGCCTGGTGAGAATTAGGAGGCCCGCCAGGCCAAGGCCCAGCAGGACCCAGACCTTGGCCGCAGACGACATTCTGAATTTCTCCAGACCGAATGATGAAGAGAAAGACAGAGTGATCGGAGCTAGGAAGGATGGAACTCGCGACCTCACAACAACGATGCAAAAGTGCAAGGCCCTCGCATGTGTGATATGGTCTGGAATTTAATGGAAGATTCGGCTCTCTGATGCTCTCCCTAAACCCCAGTTTTGTAAACTTGACAATGCTTATCTGCCGTCGATCTCTCACGCGGACGGTGATCGGCGAACATGTGCGAAATGTCGGGTGAAGCTCGGTTTCATTTGACGGTTTGTTTTTCATCCGACGTGTTTATATATATATATTTACAGGAAGCCGAAGAATTCTCAGGCCAAGTTTAATTTCGAAAAATAATATAATGAATTTTATTATAATGCATTTGGACTTCATTATTAAATTTAATTTTTATTTTAACATTTTGTTTTACCTCGATGGGGTGGGTTTTCCCATGCAACGCCACCCCACTTACTCCCACAATGAATAGGGGGTGGTGTAAGGGGTGGCGTTGCATGCCTTTCCCATGCATCATCATTCCTGTGGCTTAATTACACTTCAATTACTTGTTCCTTAAGGTTTCTCTAAACTCTTTCTTTAGCGTATATGTAGCGGCGAGGTGAGCAAAGGTTCAATTAGTTGCAAAAGGCTCAACTCGTTGCAAGGGTGTTGCTCAAGCTTCCTTGTAATAATCTATGTCATTATCTAAGTTGGTAACGGTATGAATGAGTGGTGGCACTTTGTAGGTTTTTCTAGTTGGGTGGGAATGGGTGGTAAAGGGGGTGTTTTTGTGTTATTTTATTTTTAGTATTTTTTTCTTATTATGCTTTTCTTGAGCGTCTCATGTTAGGAGAAGGCGGCTAGTTCTTGGGAGGCTATTAGACTGAAGAAATTAAATCAAGACTTCTCATCTCCAAGGCAACACGGGAGTTTCCATTACCTTATATCTGTTAAGAAAGACTTACAACATTTCAATGTTCACCTCAAGCTATTCCCTAGCATTTGGCCTCTCCAACACAATTTCATTGGTACAGTTAATTTCGAGGCTTTTTCAGGGTCCCAACATTGTTTTTATCTTAAGTCTTTGGTTTGCCTTATTGGCATGTCCATTGTTATTCTATTCACTTGGGTGTCAACCCAAATTATTTTTTGGTTCATTTTTGGTGTCTTTCCCTTGGTTATAGCACTCTTGTGGTTTGGAATTTTCTTTGTTATTCGGGTGTGGCTATATCTCCCCTCTTGTCTCTCGACATCCAAGTGGGGGTCTTTGTTTCGGTGTTAAGGGGACAGATAGGCAAAACCATTCCTAAAGGAAGTGGACATTATTGGACAATCTCAATGGAGCCAAAGAGGAGGTACTTTTAGAGACAATGCTTTGGGAGCCCTCCTGGCAATTGTAAAGGTTGATTGGTAGCGTGGACCACTATGACAAGGCAAAGGGGTTGATGTCATCATGGAAGGGGAGAGCGTGGACAACCTAGTCGCAACCAACCCAATTGGTCTCAGGCAGAGCTTTAGGCCCAAGAGGTTGTTGTTGCCTATCAGGTCGCGGCCCCTCCTTAGACTCAAGTTGACATTCGTAGGTTGGAGCAGTTTGTTCATAAAGAGAGACAAATCCTTCTTGGACTCGGAACTTATTAGCAAAGTTTCACATTGGCTACCAAATCTAAGCCAATCTAGGGGCAGGAGAACTTAATATATTCACTCGGTCACCTTACATTGGTAGTTAAATACCTTATTGGGGAAAGTCCTTAAGGAGAAACACAAAGATTGAAATGAAATCATTTCATTTCTCAATGACCTGCAAAGTAATCAATGGAAGATGCAAGATTGTCTAGATTGTTTGAACACTCACCTGACCCATTTGGATGCTCACTTGTTGCAAGATTATCTAGATTGTTTGGACGTTCGCCTGACCCGTTTAGATGCTTACTTGGCACACATAAAGAAGCATATTCAGTGTGAATTCCCAGTACCACTACCCTCAAGTTCTAACCCAACAAACCTTACTCTAGTAACCTCTTATAATTCTTAGATAGTTTATGGTTATGTTCAGAATTTGATGGTTTCTTGGTTTCTTGGTCATCTCTCGTTTTTGTTATCTTAGTCTTTTTTGGTCGTTGTTAAAATTTTGGTAAATCAACTACTAACCAACAAATCCACTAAGAGTGAGGATGATAAGGTTTTGAAAAGTTATAAACAACAATGTAAATTTTTACTATAATGAAAATATCTTTAATTTAAAAAATAAAAATAATGGTTTTAGTTTTTTTTTGGGAATAATTTAAACTTAAAATGATACCAACACTATTTAATAGTACTCAACTTTAAAATGTTATCTATTATTATAGTGTTAAAATCATCTTAAACTTAAGTTGAATTTCATCCTTCTTGAAATTTGTCAATTCTAATTAAATTTTTTTAACTTATATATTTGATATTAATAATTTAATTTTATATATTAAATTTTTATATTAAAAATAAATCAACATTACTATAAATCATTGGGTAAGTGGATTTGATGTTACGAATCATTCAAAGATGAAAATAAATAAATAAAAAATATATATATAAAAATAAAAGTTTGAAATTAGCTTAATTTAAAAATATATAACAAGTTAGAAAATATAGTGACAAGTATAAAAGTTTTGGGGGTTAGCTCAGTTGGTTAAGTCTCGGTTGCTAAAGCACATTTGCTATTGAGAGGTCATGGGTTCAATTCTCTCAATACTCTCGAGGGTCAGGCTCTATGGTTGAGCCGATATGAAGTGATACTTTGGGGTAGATATGTCTGGTACAATTATGGATGTAGAGTCACTGATATCCAGGGACAATGAACCACATAAAAAAAATAAAAAATAAAAAAATAATGTCAAGTGCAAAATAATATAAGCAAACATTTCCAAGTTACAATTGATAGTCAATACACACCATTACAATGATTAGCCAATTAAGATGCATAATGTTTCAATTTGAAACACAAGGTTCTTATTGTGTTGCATTGCTTTAATTACATATTTTTTGTGAAATTAGAATATTTATATTACGATCAAAAACATGAACATACATCAATAATTGCCTCTACTAGTGTTCCATTTGGGAAACTAGACTAGTAGCATAAACACAAAAATTTGAAATTGTTCATAATATGAGGATTTGATTGCACAAAAACCACAAAGAGTGTTGCATAGAAAACATAAAATACATTGGAAATCATAGTAAAACTAATGAAAATTAAATTGTTGGTGTGAAACGAAGCTTTGTAGTCTTTCACTCTGCAGGGGTGTCTTATGGGCCTAGTAGTTGAGGTTCTCCATCAGAGTTTGATGTAGAGGGATCCATGTTTGTAATCCTTTTGGTTAGGAATGTGATTATCCTGTTAATTTTGTCCACTTTCTCCATGAGTTTTTCCATGCATATGATGATTTCTTGCGAAGTATCATCCTTGCCTATGAGGAGCCTTCACATTTCATTATAAGTCGATTGTCTACATGTAGGAGGAGACTCTAGCTCTAGTAGAGTTTCCAATGTCTGGGATCTAATCTCTAGTTTCCTAGTCCACGTGTATGTCAAGAATGTAACTTCGAGATTGTATTACTTGCTCTTCAATGTTAGATATTTATTTTTGGACAACCATAGGGATGATATCCTTGTATCTTTCCACAGTTGCTCTAACAGTTGACTATGCATGGGTGCCCTGAATAAAGGGAGGATTAAAGTTTGGTGAAGAGGGGGGATGGGAGCGTCCCCTACTACCTTCATGAGACGGCCTAGCTAAGTGATGTCTGGCTATACAAGGAGAGGGGTAGACCACAGGTTGGGTGGAAAGGGGGAAAGAAGCATAGGAGCAAATGAAATAAGAGGAAGGGGAGAAGGGAGAACATGAGGAAGACTTGAGAGCCCAAGGTGGAGAGAGAATGAAAGAGGAAAAGGCTCGCACAGAGAGAGATGACCAGAAAGACAAGCAAAGAGGGCAAATTGAAAACTAGAGGGGGACAATGGATTAGAAAAATGCAAGGGGAAGGGGGATAAGACTATAATGAGACAAGACCACCCATAATTACAAATCCTAATGAGGGGAGAGAAACCCAAATACCATTGAAGTTCGAAAATGAAAGAGAACCAAAGATGAAAGAATTCATCATTGAGGTGTGATTGTACAAAGGCAGAATGAAGAGACCAAACCTGTAATTACCAAAAGTGTTGTGGGAGGTCGATCGTGAGAGAGAGAAGGCTAGAGAAATAGTAATTCACTATCAATATTAGGCCCCCTAGCCTCATTTGCTCCATGTATTAATTTTATTCGACCAAGTACTCCTATTTTGTTTGCCTCCCACCATGGTTGGATGCTCATAAGCAAGTGAAGGCACTCTCTTCACACCAAGCGATCTCCTTCTTGCCACCTCTCAAAATGATTGAGTTGTTTTGCTCCATGATCTTCCATAATGAGCAACCTTCTTTCCTAACTATGTGAAGTATTGTGCAATTATACCTTCCTTAAAATTTTGCATCCCAACAACAACCATTAACTTGTCATATGCTCGTCGCTTTACTCGGTGATGATGTATGTTTCCAGATTGATGCAACCTACCCTCCTTTTTATATTGTGTGTTGTCATCGTAAGGTCAAGTCACATGACCCATCCACACTCCCTGCATGGGGACATTCTCTCTCTCTCTCTCTCTCTCTCTCTCTCTCTCTCTCTCTCTCTCTCTCTATATATATATATATATATATATATATATATATATATATATATATATATATATATATATATTACACATTGGAAAAACCTATCATAACTCAGTTGTTGAACCATCGGTGAGGACAACCATCACTAATTGTTATTCGCAAATGCAAGTCGACTCATGACCATTATTCAAAGAAAACCACACCACCTGGAATTGTCCGTTGGTGGTCCTTAAGGGGGCAGGCTTTCCCTCATGCTAGATACCTTTGTGTCTTTGGTTGTTAACGTATTTCCTTGTATCCAAGAAAAAATGAATTTTTAGCTAAGCAAAATAATTTCAAGACGTATATTACTAATATATATTATATTGATAAAAATAATTTAAATGATATATTACTAGCAATTGTCCCGAAAGGTACAAATAGAGGCCGATAGGATTATTAAATTGGAATTGTTGAATTTTTTTAGAAGAGATATTGGTTCAATCAGCCTAGTCGCCTACACTGCCACAACTCTTCTCGGTAAACCCTGACAAAGATTCTGCTTTTGTGAAAAATTAAAATTTGCACCAGTAAACGTCACACATATACCTATACAGCTGGATTGTTGATTGATATCTTTGGACGTTGAATAATTTAAGGTAAATCTATTCGCTATTATGCATTTGTGGAAAAATGAAAATTTGCACCAGTAAGCATCACAAATATATACAGTTGGATTGTTGATTCATACCTTTGGACATGCTTGATTAATGAATAATTTAGGGTATAATATATTACGTAAACAAAGGATCAAAGGGGGAAGGGGTGGGGTTTGTGTACTGGATCAAGCCTCTGAGATTCATGGGAGAAACGAAGGAAGAATCCCTGCCCAAAACCTCCTCTGCAATCATCCACTGTACCCTCTCAGTTGGATGAAATTTGTCCCAGTAAACATATTCCTTGGGATCCTTGCAGATTGAGCACCGTGGATCCAACCCACAGCCTACATGGCCATTGTATGGACCATCTCCATAGAAAACTTGTTGACCCACCCCGTACCTCCTAGTCTTCGTCATCCAAAATGAGGTCTAGTCTGCAGCACCCTAGGCCGATGGCCTAGGCTGCCCTGGTTCGAGTCCTCCTGCTGACAGAACCCTCCTCGCTCTCTTTTTCACATCCCCCCTCAGGTGAGAAAGGATCCATAACCCTATATAATCTTATTAATGAATATTATTATATATAATATTATATTAATATTAAGGTTTAATCCTATTCATATTACCAAGAATAATTTAAGAGAGTCATAAACTAAGCAATATGGGGATTAACAAAAAAAATTAATTAATTAATCTATAAATAAATAAAAATAATTTTTTAGGAAGAAAGTGCAGGAATCTAGCATCTGTTGATACTCCAGCCGTCATCTCTATTTAAATTAACAAGTCTTTTTTTCAATTTCTAAGGCCTCTCTAAATTTACGATAATGAAAATGGTCAATCCTCGCAATGACCTTAGCCTCTTCAATGGAGATGTGATGATTGGTTTTTTCTGCATGCTCTACCAAAGCGGAGGAGCGAGACCTTCCATGCCTGATGTCGCAACATGTTCACAAATCCTTTGGTTAATGGATCGACCGGTCTCACCAATATAAGGAGCTCGACAAGAATAGGGAATGATATAAACACCCTTCTAATCCTTGGGGTTAATCGGGTCCTTAACAAAATGAAGAGAACTTCATATAGTGTTAAGAGGTCTAAAAAAAGAATGAATCTTATGCTTCCTCAAGATCCTAGCGATTTTATCCGTGGTCCCTAGAATAAAGGGAA